>CM050935.1:39040500-39640500 GCA_027789145.1 Solanum arcanum | reverse complement strand
GAACGTCACAAGACATTCTTGGACGTTTGACCTCTAAACCTTACCAAACTCAACAAGCTGAATCTAAACATTCTTATCAAACATATGAGGACCTCATAAACTCATATCAGACACATAAGCACATGAAAATACATAAGGCACATTGGTGACTAGTCGTCAAACGTCTTGGTCGTCCTTTGACATTTGACTTCATGCATAACCCAAATCTTTACAAACTGCCTCAAACAACATTTTAAACCATCTTAGGATTTCAAGACTTCATGACGCACACATTTGGACCTAGTTTCACCTAAGTCATTTTTGGACGTGTTATATGAAATTTGTCTTAGGACAACAGTACGAGACCCCGTCTAAAGATCGTCGATGGAGTCAGTTGATTGAACCAATCAAAAAAATGTCAAAGTCTTAAATGATGTACGTGGACTACAGTCTTTTGATTGACCGGCGAATCATTCTGCATGATCCTCGTTTCCATAAGAGAATTTGTTTTAACTGACTTCTAAAATAAATCTAAGTTTTAGACGATACAAGTGGACTACGGTCCGTCGATTGGTCGACGGGTAATTCTGAACGTCCGTCGTTTCTATCTGAGAAGTCTTTTTTGTTTTCCTTTTTTTCTAAATTGAATAATTCTATGTTTCAGGTGACGGATCCCATCGATAGACTGTGGATAGTGCCCGTAAATATGAATCTACAGAACAGAAGTGTGTTGCCTAGTTTTTAAGTTTTTTCACTTTGTGTATTTTAAGTGTGTAGTAATGCTGAGTTGAGACTAACATCTGCTCTATAGGTACAAATGTCTCCCCAGAAGGATATCGTATACTCTAGGGGAAAGTTAAAGTATTTGGCCCCATCTCCTCGGATCATTGTCGACTCCAACAATGAGCAAGATCCAGCATATGTCCCTCAAGGTAACACAACCCCAACTGTAGCTTGAAGGGTCACAAGGGGAACCCCTCGAAAGGTGACCCCGGTGTAGTTACTGCCTCTCAGTCTTATGAGGAGCGCACATTGACCGGCTCACCAACCGAGGTTTGTTCTAGTTTTGATGGCGACTCAGCGTTCATGACCAAGTCTGATTTCAAATCTCATTTGGCTCAATATTTTAAGGAAAATGCATCCAATGCCTCCTATTTGGCTTCTAAGCGAGCCACTAACTCGGAGGGGCAAGACAACCAAGCCTCGTCTGATGAGGCTACCAGTTGGGAGTCCACACCTGCACCTCGCATAGATGACCCTAAACATGTTGCTGAGGAATCCAACCAGTGGTGTTTTGATGGTCAGTACCAGGTGTATAGAAACGCAAAAATATTGAATGAAAAAGGGGTGATGACCCGGTTGGTGATAGTCGAGCGTCGAGTTCCTACAGAGAGTTACAAAAAATTCCCACATCTATAGATTGTTCAACCTACACAAGTTTGAGTGGATGGCTAAGAGTTTAAGATCCTACAACGAGGAGGTTCTACGCTTCTTATTTGGCTACTTTCATAGGATCCATCAATAGGCGATTTAGACCTGCCAAATACGATCCACTCACCTCTATAATAGTTTGAGGCTATTGAGTTCATATGTCTAAGGCCACCATTCGCCATTTTCTATATGGACCCACCACTGGCACTCATTGGGCTCTTAGTACTCAAGAATTCGACTATAGGTGGGAGACAGTGAAGAGTAGCGCATGTCAGAGGTTTATCAAATGAAAAGAGTCAAACGAAGAGATGGCTTGCTCAATATTTGGTATCTAATTGGGAGAGGGTTGTTAGGTGTTAGATCCCCGAGGGATAATCAAGGAAGTGTCCCTCACTTTTGTGGAAGAGTTTTTCTTGTTGTTGGTCCGTCACTAACATTTGCCCACAATGCTGATAATGTCCTTTGCATGGATAGAGCATTATTGGTAGCAGCCATAGTAGTAGTGTTGGAGATAGACAACGCTCGGGTGATGATATAAGTTATACATGTGAGGAAATCCAAGACCTCTACTAGTTACCCGTTTGCTTGTTTGATATTCCAGCTTTGTAGGGAGGCCGGGGTACCTATTTGGTATTTTGACACACTATGTAAATATGGTTATCATCAGGAATGAGAACAGTGGACCAACGCCATGGAGAGGGCCCCATATTGAGGTTCCTTCACTAAGAAATAATTTGGTGGAGACGGTGGAGTTAGACCAAGGGGATGATCCTGCTACACCTGATCCTGCTGACACAACCCTAGCCGGCTCCATTCATGCTGCTAGCAGGGGCCCCAGCTCGTCCCGATCGACACCGCCATCTGCAGAACTGGTTCCTTTAGCGTGGGTACAAAAGTTAGAGGTACAGATGTCTATCCTACTACACCACATATAGGCTTTGATGGAGCAGTCAATCCGTAGGGTGAGGACCAAATTGAGAAGAGGGAGGCCCAACAGATTGAGCAGAAAAATTAGGCAGTCATGCAATGCCTGAACGCCAGCAAGCTTCATGTGCTAGCCCGCCTAGCCCCCATGATAAACCTCACTAATCTTCAGGATGTGGTTGTTAGTTTGTGTGCTGATGTAGATTCCATTAAGAGATAAGGGGGACTGAATCGAAGAATGCTTTTATTGAGCTAGCAGAGAAAACCGTTCTCGATGCCTTGTTCAAGTCCTCTATTGAGACACCAGCTAAGACACATAATCGTACCAAGAGACACCTCTCTATCCACACTAGTGAGGCTAGTGATGACTCCCATTCAAAGAAAAGAGAGTAGGTGGAGTTAGTGTTGGATAGGGGGCATCTTTGGTAGATGAGGAGGCCTCCAGATTAGAGCACGAGAGATGGCTATTGGGTGGTCTAGTTCCACATTGGTGCCGGTGAGAGGAGCACCAGTGATGGTGCAGATATTTATGTGGTACCACTGAGGGTGACCTAAGTACTTATATTATGGGTTCAAGGAAACCGTACCCGTCAATTTATTGAGAGATTGTCCGTGTTATATGCG
Organism: Solanum arcanum; assembly: GCA_027789145.1. Classification (NCBI taxonomy): domain Eukaryota; kingdom Viridiplantae; phylum Streptophyta; class Magnoliopsida; order Solanales; family Solanaceae; genus Solanum; species Solanum arcanum. The sequence goes on along the minus strand of CM050935.1, from coordinate 39,637,542 downwards.
CCTAAGGTTTGTTTCACCTACCACCCTGTAACTATAATTTTTTTTATCCATTTGGGGACAATGGAGTGCTCTTTTTTTGTTGTGGGTGGGGTAAATGAAAAGTTATTGTTAGGGTGAAGTCTTAGTAGCAAACTCACAGTCCTCTCTTGGGGTTTTCTTGCCTGTGTTCTTTTTCCCAAGAGAGTGATTAATTTTTTGTCTAACCGACATGTCGTTATTTGTATGAACAATAAAAAAACCAAAAGAATGAAGTGTGATGGCTGAAAATAAAATGATATCCCTTCCTAGATAGTTCATGCATAATTATGTAAAGATGATTTGAATGTGTTGGATCTAAGCATGACATAGATAGGCACCCATTGCATGACCCTCAACTAACACCGGAACTGGGAAATTTGACAATCTGATAGTGTAATGAAGTGTCAAAAGAGTGAGGAGTTAGGAGTGTTCAATAGTTTGTACCTAGATAGAACTTGCCCAGTTAGTCCTCCGAAGGGAATTTGTGTTACAAGACTAAGAAAGGATCATAGTCCCTTGTTCGAATTAGAAAACATCTAGCGTAAAATGAAGTTAAGCAAATGAAAGCTTTATCCCTTTTTATTCAAATCTATTGAGCCTATAATAGACCTAATTTTTTTTATCATGAACTCACCTTCCCAAGGTTTATTGTTTTGGCCCCAGTCACTCCATGGACATGTGCACCTCGACTAAGCCAAAAAGCCTAAGTTGAGGGTGGCTAATGCAGAAAATGACCCCGTCTTGGACTTGATCCTACTTCGGGTATTCTGTACCTCAACTTATGGAAAATCCATAAGTGGAGGATGGCTATTATGAGTGAGCACCCGAAAATGGGTATGGAAAGAGTTGAATGTTTTAAAGAAAAGAGAAAGTGAGCAAAAGATGTGACTCGGTGAAAGTATCAATTGAACGAAAAGACAAAGAAAAGAAAAACGAAAAGAGTTGGAAAAAAATTAAATTAAGAGTCATATCAATAAAATAGCACGGAAAAGATGAAAAAGAAGAAAATTAGGGCATAAAAGACAGTAAAAAGAGGTCGGAAGCTTAGCGGTAATGTCAAGGAGGGAAAAAAGTCACTAAAATTTATCCATATGTACCGTACCTTACCATGATCCTACTTTACAGTCCAAGAAAGTCCTACCGTGAACCTAAGGTCTAAAGTGGTGAACCTAAGCAGTGAAAATAAGGGCAAGCCTAAGGTGACGAGTACTAACTATGTTTGAAATTGTTCTTGAACGTGAGTTTTGAATAAAGATCCTTGTACCTAAACTTAAAATCACTATGAGAAAATTGATTTCTTTTGAAGTGGGGCACTAGTTGCGGTGTCAGAAAGTTGGTACCTTTGTTAGAGGCAAAACCATAGAGGTGTTTTTTTGAGTCATAGTGCATTGCTAGAGGGCAAAAAAACAAATTTAAGTTGAGGGTGTTGATGTATCGTTGTTTCATGGTACTTTCAATGCATTTTGATTATGAGTTGTGTGTGCCTAGAGCCTTTTTATTGTAGTTTTAACATGTTTTGTGTTTATTTTATAGGATATATGTTCAGGGGGCAAGATGAGGAAGTAGCTAAAAAATATTGCAAAACAGGACTTACGAAGGACTTCGATAGTCCGTCATTTGATAGACGGACCGTCATTGGGAATCGTAGATAAGAAACTGAGTGCTTTGGAGATAACTCGGGAAAATACGACTAAGTGTGGAACTATGAAAGACAACGACGGTCCTCGATTGATTGATGGACCGTACTAGTGGATCGTTCTTTTTATCAGAGAAAGGTCCACTACCCAAAGTTGGAAAAATTCTATGGATGGAGCGACACTGGGCATCAATGGACCGGAGATGCATTGACAAACTGTGTTTTTGGTTCGTCGATTGATTCAGAGAAGGTTCCATTTGAGTAGAGAAAAATTGTTCTGAGTACAAAATGACGTAACGAGTCTACGGACCGTCGATTGATCGACTGTCCGTCAATTGGTCTGTGGATTGAAGTCGTATGAACTGAGCAAACTTTCCTTATTTTAATTCCTTTTAGTTTAGGACATTGTTTTCTATAAATAGGGATTAAAACCTCATTTTTGGGGGTTGGAAACTCTTAGTATTGTTTTACTTTTGATTGGATATTGGTTTTTTAATGTTTTAGAAATCAATCAATTTCCAGATTTGGGTTGAAGTTTTATCTTGCAATTTCAAGTTGATTTTATGGGTTTCTTATTAAAGTATGTTTACGATTTCTTATTTATAAACTATGAATTGTATTCTTTCTTGTATGGGTAGTTAAATCTACAAGTATGGTTGTGAGAATCATGGGTGCTTTACAAAGTGGACCTAGCAAATAATCAATTTTCGAATAGGTTCTAGAATGTATTGATAATTCTTTTGTTTAGAAGTCTTTTTAATGAGTGCACTCATTAGAACTAGTGTTGTCTCTACTTTCCGGACCAAGGAGGTATTAATAGGAAGAATTATCAACATAGATTTAGTGGTATGCTATCTAATAGGTTAGTAACGTTTGGTGCGAAGTAATAACTAAGACATACATCGATTATGATGTCTGATATGAGATAAAGGTAAGGGCTAATATTTTATGCATACGTAGCGGGACCAACGTACTGGGTGAAATTCTTTAGATGTCATACCAATGATTTAAAGATACATAACTTACCACTATACATGCAAAATACTAGAGAAGAATTGCTATTGCTAGAAATACAGTGTTATAACCTATGCGGAACACATATACTCTTAGTTTATCTCACTACTTGATAAAAACTCAATGTTTTACTTTTGCTCACTTGTTAACTTAGAATTGTTTAAGAAACTTGTTTCATAAAAAACCCCTTCTAAATACTTGCTTTTGGAAAGTCCTTGACTAAATAGACGTGATTGTGCATTGAAGTTAAGTCTAAACCATTTTCATCGTGGGATCGACCCCAACCTACTATTTGGGTTCTCTACAGGATTGCGACTACTTATACTTTGTTAGGGAGATATAATATGAGCGTATCAGACATGTGATCATAAAAGTCAGTAATACTTTTATCAAGAGATAGCTTAGTGGATCTATGAAAGAGGAAGGTTTTCACAGGAAATAGAGGCAATCTCAACTCAAGAAAGACGTTCTAGAGAAATGGTGGCCTTCTGTGATCTATAGATATGAGGATGGAATAAAAATAGCATTGCACTCCGATCAAAAGTTCATCGTTTGGCTGACTGTGCTGCTTAAATGAGTCTAGATTACCAAGAGTTGAACTATGAGAAATTTTTGGCTGAAGTACCTGAATTCGCTGAGTACCTTGGGACAACATTGCAAGATATATATATCAGAGTGTACAACGTCGTTTAAGAGCACCATCTCCATGAGTGAGCAGATTCGGGATACAAGGATGACATTTGTGTCTTTGGGATATGAAGGCTGATGCGAACCATTTTTTCATTAGTATCATTTTCATTAGTTTAATTTTTTCTTTATTTCATTCTAGGTTTCTACACTTTTTCTATGTCGTGTCTGTTTAAGTTATTGACATTCGTTTGGTGATTTCTTATCGTTTTCCTACTTAGGTTTCTAACATTGAAATAATATGTAAAGTTTATTTCTAGTTTCATTTTTTCTGTTAATACAAAAGCATAAATATCTAAATATCAATCTACATATATATATATATGTGACATATTATTTATTTAGTTATTTATTTTATTTAAAATTATAATAATAAAATAATTTTAAAAAATTAATGTATATTCTCGAACTATGCAAAGATCTAATTCATGCACTCACATATACGGAGGTAACCCAATGGGTTCGATCAAACCTTTTAAATAACAAAAGAGGAGAAAATTCCTAGATAAGCTGGGATGAAACATAAGGTCTTCCATATCAGGAGTATATTTGTGGATGCAATTGCACAATTTCTTAACACTAATTTGTTTGTTACTCCATCCATAGAGAGAGATAAAGAAAGAGAGACCTATTCTCTTAAAGGTAGTTGGTTTATTGTTAAGTTGGCATCACATCTCTCCAATACGAGGTTGAAAGGGAAATAGAAAATGTCCCACAAAGACGGCAATGAATCAGACAATGATAAGATTCGAAACTAGATAACTTCACAAGAAACAGTGCTAACATAAGAGATAAGGGCATTGAAAGAACAAATAGCAGAGACGTACGAGGCTCGGATGAGTGGACATACCTCCACCATCTTCAATCTGGGAGTATCTAAATACAGGTATATCGCCCCCTATTCAGGTGTCGACAAGTGATCCAATTTATCCCCCTGGATTCGGCCCTATTCTAACACATCCAATGTTGATGGAACGTATATGATACACCTTTAGAGTACCCAAATGATAAGTAAGCTTCTCTTCATGTCAACTTCCCCGACTAATAGCGCCTTTCAACAAAAAAAGGTACCCATGTCCAACAATGATCCTCCATCCAAAGTTCGTCATAATCATGGTTACAGTCTTGAAGAGACCATTAAAATTCCAAGCTCTTATCCCTACATTCATCAATATAGTTCCCCTATCAAAGTTGAAAATTTTTTTAAGAATCGGGAACATAAATAGATCGCTAAGAAAACAAGGAGTTTGGAATAGAGTATAAGAGATATGAAGGACTAGGGGGGCACAAAGGCATCACATTTAGTGACTTATGCATTTTTCCCTATGTTTATTTGACTTATGGTTTGAAACCCTAAAGTATTAAGAAATTGATGGTCATGGAAATCCCATAGCTATATTTGAAGAGATATTGCAATCAACGCAAAGAAGAATTGCTCATGACCTATTTTGGGAAAATCTTTGTAGGAATTGCATTTGAATGGTTCATATATAAGGATATTAAAAACTGGCATATATGTGATGATTTAACTCGATGTTTTGTGCAACAATTCCAATATAATATTGATTGGTCCAGACCTCTACTTGTTACCCGACATGGAGAAAAAGGCCACTAAAAGTTTTCATGAATATGTTGTAAGATGAAGGGATTAAACTACTAGGGTTATACAACTAAGTAAGGAGTCGAAGATGATTGACGTTTTTCTCCAAGCGCAAGAACCTAATTACTTTCACTATTTGTTCTCTACCATTAGGAAGACCTTCACATATTTATTAAGGTTAGGGAAATTGTGTAAAACAACATCAAGTCTTGAAAGATTGTAAGCCAAGTTGCTGTTTTATCTGCAACACAAGTGCTTCAAAATGGTTCTTGAAATATTGGAGAAAAAAAGAGAAGGAAGGATGTAGTAACTATTGTATCAGCGCCTCGGACCTATGTCCAAGACAATCCCCCTCAACATTATTTTCCTTCCCAAACTACACAATATTCTATCCCATACTCTCCATATCCCGGTTTTAGCACACAGCCAATCACACCCCCTTCTTATCCGCAATGGCATGCACCAATTCCCTAAAAACATCCACCACCCCCACAAGTTCACCAAAATACTGCTAAAATTCCTTTTCTTTCTAGATCACAACACCAGAAGGGAAATGGAACTAAAGATGAGTTCACTCCTATTGGGGAGTCATATGATAGTTTGTTTAAAAAATTATGGACTTTATATTTTTTGAGTCCTATTGAAAGAAATATGTTGCATCTTCCCCTGAAAAATCTAGATTATTCTCAAAATTGTGTGTATTGTACTAATTTCCCAGGGCACAACATGAAGAGATGCTGGTATTTGAAACGAACCACCCATAATCATTAGACTGGTGTCCCAACTTCCAATTAGTGACCCCAAAGTTGTTCCTTAGAATTATGAACCTATTGTCGTGACATATAAGGGAAATAAATCAATGAATATATATTTGAAGTACGAGGAATATTTCATTCGAGAAGATGTTATGCCCCCGTAGAATTAAGAAAAACTAAAATAATCAAATGCAAGTCAAGAGTCCTGTCATTGAAGGAAAGGCAGACGAGTTATAAAGGAAGAGAATATTGTCAGACTACTCTGTTGTTGAACAACAAAGGAAAACTCTAGCCCAAATCTCTTTGTTGTCTTTGCTAATATATTGAGATGAAAATTGTAAAGTTGTAATGACTAATCTTAATGGAGCACATGTTCCTAATGAAATTACAGTGAGTCAGTTACACAAGATTGTCGGGAGAATCTTTGAGTTAAACTGTATCACCTTTTCAAATAATGAACTACCAATGGAAGGTACAACACATAACCAAGACCTTCGTATCACTATGAAGTGTGAGCTTTCATATGTCACTCGAGTTCTAATTGACGTACGATCTGGGGTATATATTTGTCCCTTATAACCACTACAAAAATTGAATTTGAAAGGGTGCAACCCAAAAACATATATATTAGAGATTTTGATAGGTCAAAAACAGATTTCATTAATGAGATAGAGCTCGTACTAACAATAGGGCTTGCCGATTTAACTGTGAATTTTCAAGTGCTAAATATCAATGCGTCCTACAATCTATTGCTGGGAAAACCATTGGTGCATAGGGCCGGGGAAGTTCCCTATATGCTGCATCAGATGATTAAGTTTGAATACGACCGACAAGAAGTGATTATTTATGGTGAAGGGGATTCAGCAGTCTACAAAGAATCTTCCCTCCTTTTTGATAAGTCAAAAAATGAGAATGAGGCACTAGCTTATTAGTCTTTTGAGGTAGTTGTTGTTGACCATATCCTCGAGGGGAATCTCATTTCAAATCCACAACTACCCATGGCGTATGTGATGATAGTAAATGAAATGTTGAAGCACCGATTGTACCAGGTAAAAGCTTGCGGATTTTATTGCAGTGGAGAGATTATCTGGTGATTCCTCAAAAGAGCATTGGTACTTTTGGCTTAGGCAACAATCCTATAGTCGAGGAAAAAATGAAGGTAGAGAAACAGAAGAGAGATGGGTGGTCACTAACCAAGCCTATACCACTGATATAGAAATCTTTCATCGAAGCCTGCATAACAGAACATTCTGGATCACATTTCCTAGAATGAAGAGTTGATAAACTATCATCAATATTTATTTGTTGAGGTTGATATAGTGGAACTCGAAGAAGGCACTAAAGATAAATAAGTTCAATTTAATGGTCCTGATATCCAGCTGAATAATCGGGAGGTCACTCCTCTCCCCATTAACAATGAGTTGTAGTAGTCTGTGTTTCTTTTCTTTCTATAGTTCAATTTTATCAAGGGTTATAATTTAGACTTTATCTTATCATTTTATTTAAAACTCTCTATTATCATTTTCAATAGGATGTAATTATGTTTTTATTTCAGCCTAATATATTTTTTTTTCTTCTATACAGTTCTTTCTATGTCGATTCTAGTGATATGGCATGCATGTTGGATTTTTGGCCACATCTTAAAATTCAATCTAATCTTTGACCTAATCTTAAAATAATAAGTCAAGAAATCGAATATGGTGAAGATGAAGTATTTGAAGAAGTAAGCAGGGATTTCAAACATTTTGAGAATAAGTCAAACCCAAACATGAATGAATTTGAGACTATAAATTTAGGGGATCAAGAAACTATTAAGGAGACTAAGATAAGCATACAGTTCGACATCAAAAGGACAATATAATCTAGGCTCTGTTTGATTACAAAGATGTTTTCTGGCCATCTTATGATGACATTCCTGTATGAAGAACTCAAATGGTTGTTCACAAGTTTCTGATTGATCCTACCTTTCCTCCGATAAAGCAAAAGTTGAGAAAGCTTATAACTGACATGAGAGCAATAATTAAAGAGGAGATCACAAAACAACCCAAGGCCAAAGTCACTCGAGTTGCTCAATATCTTTTTGGTTAGCCAACATTGTAGTTGTCCCTAAGAAAGACAGCAAAGTTTGAATGTGTGTTGATTATCGTGATTTGAACAAACCAAGTCCAACAGATGATTTTCCTTTTCCCAACACTCATATTTTATTGGATAATTGTACTAAACATCAGGTTGCATCTTTTGTGGATTGCTATGTGGGTTACCATCAGATCATTATGGATGACGAAGATGCAAAAAAAACGTCTTTTATCACTCCATGGGGTATGTATTGTTATCAGGTTATGCCTTTTGGGTTAAAAAAATTCAGGGTTAACTTATACGAAAGCAATAACAACCATGTTTCATGATATGATGCATACAGAAATCAAAGTTTATGTGGATGATGTTTTAAATAAAAAAAATACAAATCATGTGCAAATGTCACACCCCGAGAGTACACCCTAGAAGATATGATATGCTCAAAGTGAAACACAACACACTTAACCTCTCAAAGGTCATGTATTAGCCCTTTTGACATCATTCATTTCATATACGTATGAAAAGTATTGAGGAATTAAAACTTTTGACACGAATAATATCTCATAAGATCTTTCATGTAAAAGCATAGGAAAATACTAAGTCTCAACATATGACAATCTTAGACTAAAGAATACTTGGGACACGGCCCATGCAATCAAAATATAGAAATACTTAGTCTATTACAATACTTTGAATAAAGAAGTCTAAAAATAGTTATGTCCTCGAGTCAAGTATATACATACTTCTACTTTGCTTGAAAGAATCCTAGTTTCCAAGCTTTGCTTTAACACTCTTATCGCCTTCCACCTATGTCACATCTGGGAATACCCCATATAAATAAATGACGTGGTCTTTACTCTTTGAGGACTAAGACTAGCCTCCTATCTTACATCATTACATTCATAGGTCAAATTTAGTGGAAATTTAAAACTCTTTACAACTTCTACATGGATTAGTATAGTTATGTCGAGTATACAGAGGTCATTCGTGTATGAAGCTTACTTAGTCTTCTACTTTTATTGTACATAGATATACAAAATATAATATAGTCTCAAATAGTCATCTCATCTCATAACCATCTTATGAGAGTATAGAAATCTCGGCTTATCCAATACATCAATACAATAAGATCACATATAGGTCATACAATGTTTAGTTTCCAAATAAAAGGAAAAGAAACATAAGAGTCTTGAACACTAAAGCAATATCATAGGCTCGATAGTGGCATCACCCTAGGAAAGTGAGAATCTACCTTACTTGGATAATTAAGAGATCCAAGTCTTCTCCAAAAGCCTTTCAACGATCGAAACCTAAAATGGAAAAAGGAACAAAATGGGGTTAGTACACCACTTGTACTAACCATGAGACCAAATGCACATATAATATCAAATCATGCTAAAAAGGGACATTTCATTAAGTATGCAATTCACTTGGAAAACCTTTAATGCACATTCAACAAGACCATACCAATCAATAAGACATATTCATTAAGTCATAGGCTTGTTTATCACAAGACAAACAATACAAAGCATAGTCAAGTCAATGAACATGTCAACATACTTGAATATGTAATCAATACCACTCTGACAGCAATGTATAACTTCAACAAGCATTAATAAGGGTACATTTCAACATGAATAAAGGAAGACCATTACTCATGACCCTCTTTAAGTCCACTTGTGCAATAACTAAGCAAAGCCTCATAACCTTACATAATCAAGTAAACCTATCAAGAACCATAACCAATGTTCAACTTCTCATAACATATCATCAAGAGTACATAATCTCATACTTTAGCATTATAGACCAGATACATATTCTAAGAGTAATTAACATCACATATTATGCTTAACATGTAAGATTATCATATACATATCATTTTCATTTATAAGCATATACATACATAAGAACATCCTCCTAAGACTTTCCTTGAGGCTAACTAGTGCGATGTGTAGGTAGAGGTCATACCCCTACCTAGATTAATCCAAACCCCTTAGGTCATCTTAGTTAAAAATCATTCATTTAATTCATTTTACCTTTTGGGAACATCTTGACTTAACTTGTATAGACCACATGAGCAAGTGTGGAATCCGGTTTCATGAAGCCACAAACCAAAAGAAGGTGGAGTACTTGCCAAGGTAGTACCAAAACATAAACATAGAAACTACGTGGATCCATTAGCTAGTATTCCTACAGGGGCAAATAGTTCAACAACTAGGAGACATAGTTGGGATCCTCTTTATGCTACATGAATTATGATCTCCAATCTCAAGAGTACAATAGTGATCCTACCTTCCCTATGTAGGAAGGGACACTCCTCACTCTAGTTCACTCGGTGCGAAGGTAGAGTCCCTTTTGAAATGTCTTTAGTACCTTTATCAATAATCATAACATAATGTAGGTCATAGGGTATAACCTTGAATAAATATCATCATCATAGCTCAATAAGAATTGCATGAGTATTGTATTTTAATTACAATTCATATAGGTGAGGTTAGTACATTCACATATCACTTCATAATAAGGCACATTCGTAAATCATTCACCATCCTTATAACATTTATATCTTAGCCGACACCTCACAAACCATAGTCAATACATTTCAATTCAACATCATACCACCCTATCAATCCTAATACAATGAATACTTCAACACAACATTATCACTTAGTCACAAGTAACCATAATTGAAGTAAAGAGTTGGATTACTAGACTTACCAAGTCTTCTTCATAATTAATCGTCAAGGTATTACAATAAACCCTTATCTCAACCCAATAATGGTATAATATCATAACATATCAATAATTAACATGATAACAATGTCAATTGAATCACTACATCACAATTCATAACTAGTTGATAACTTAAGATAAGATACTTTGGTAAATTCACATACTTCATAACCTATAAACTTCTCAAGAAATAGAATCATAGGACTATAATTCATCATAATTTAGTCATTAATTTATATAAAAACAACATCTAGTAGTAATTCAACCAATAACTGATTCAATTGAACCAACATTACACATTTCAAGTCAAGATCATAACCTAGAGTTAAGGAGAATAGGTCATCTTCTACAAACTAGAACAATCCATCAAGATATAACATAATAAAGTTCAAATACATTTTAATATATTCATAATATCCAAAATAAATCATATACAAAGTAATTGATAACATCAGTTTCGTATTGGATGAAAACCCAACTTTTGAAATCAATTTTATGGAACCCGTTGAGGATACAGGTATCAAAGGTGAAAGAGATACAATACCTTACTAATTGATGATTATTTATGGATAAAATTTAACCTTTGAATCCCTTGAACCCACCTCTAGCTTGGTCTTCGATGAGGTTTCTTTGGAGGGAGAAAGAAGAGAGAAGGAAGAGATTTTCGGGTTTGCGAAATATGAGTGCTTAAGTTAGTCTAATTAAATAGGGGCTTTATAAAGGTTGTTATATTACTTAATTATACCTCACTTAAAAACTTATTAACCCCTAACTAATCCAACTAATAAATTAACTTAAGTGAAAATGTGCAGCAAAACAGACCCCGACCTACAGTCCGACTGTAAGACGACGGCTACAGGACCCTCCATCCTATTGGTCCAAGACTGGTCTAAAACAAATCTTGGTGAAAATGAATAATTTTTAATTGAATATTCAATCAAATCCACCTTTAATTGCAAAATGGATGACCGACTACAAGTCGTGGTCACACTGCCTTGGGCAGTCTTTTGACCCTAAATGCAAGGGTCCTCCTCAAGGGCCCTTTGTTGGTTCTTGGGGAGTTGTGCTTGGACGTTTCGACTATGAATTAACCCTAATACATGTTATACACCCTTCCACCAATTTTCATCATTTTTAGACTCCTAAAATCTAGTCAAACAGGCTAAGGCACGCTAGCACCTCATTGAACTTGTTTTCGGACGTCATGCACGTTCTTGGACGTTTTTGGTTTATTGATTTAGTAAATGACTTATAATCATTAAAATAGACCTTAAATAAGTGTATAAGCCTTATGAAAATTATGCTAAGCTCAAGAACACAACTTAGATTTTCGAAGTGTTACAACCTACACCTTTAGATATAGACAAAATATATGCAATTAGTACAGTGCATGTACTAAGTATGGCATAATGCATACAATCATTAGAACCGGATATTTTTTTTAGTAACTAAACTTTATTTATTACCAGAAACAGCGTTACAAAACAAAGCAGCTATCACAGCTGCTAACATCTTCAGAAAACAAACTACACTACCTCCTACACTATTAACTAGTTCTCTTCAATTCAATTACATCTTTGAAATATTAAAAGGAATTCTAGCAATAGTTACATAAGCTATGTCTTTAGCTATACTCTCCTCCTTTTTGCTCTTGTGTTCAAAAAGTCTATTGTTTCTCTCTATCCATAAGCCATATATACCTTCTGTCAGCACTGTCTTGAACATTTGTGTTGTATCTCTCTTTCCCTTCCCATATTGAATACACCATTGCTGAAATTGCTCCCAAACCAATGGAACAGTACCTTGATGATCTATCCTTCTCAGTAGACTCTCCCACAGCTTCCTTGCAAATTGACATTGTAGAAACAAGTGTTCTGTAGTCTCTTCAGCATTCTTACATAATACACACACTTTATCTACTTCAATTCCCCATTGAGCTAATCTATCAACAGTTGACAACTTTTGATTCATCATAATCGACATTGTGATATAGGCTTTTGGTATTGCTGCATTACTATACATAAGACATGTCCATGCTGGCCTTTGTTTCATTCCTTTCAGGTGATAGTAGATTTTCCTGATTACACCTTTCCCTTTGTTTGGAACTTGCTGAACTTGATCAACTATAAACTTTGCATTCATTATTTTCTTAACCATCCAGCTTGCATAGTTACTCATCTTCCATTCCCTCTTTCCCTTTATATAGTATGCATGTATCCATTTGATCCACAACTTATCTTCTTTGTTAGCTAGATCCCAACATAGTTTAGCTATAGCAGCCCTGTTCCATATTTTTATATTAATCGAGCCTAATCCTCTTTCATATTTAGGACAACACACTTTTTCCCATGCTATTAGAGTCTTCTTTGTTACATAACCCACCCCTGACCATAGGTAACTTCTACATACACCTTCAATCAACTTAATTATCTTTGCAGGAATTATAAACAATTGTGCCCAACAAGCCTGCACTCCAAATAAGACAGTCTTGACTAGTCGAGCTCTTCCTGCATAGGACAGCTTTTTTTCTGTCCAAGAATTGATCCTTTCCATGATTTTATCAATAAGGGGATACCATTGGATTGTAGTCAGCTTCTTTGATGACAGAGGCACCCCAAGTATTTGAATGGTAGCTCTTCCATTATGTAACCAAGCTGTTTAACAATTTGGTGTCTCACCTCCCTCTGGACTCCACCACAATAAATTGATCTTTTGTTAAGATTAGCTTGCAGACCTAAAGCTTGAGGAAACTCTGAAAAACATTTTTGGAGTGCCTTTATTGAATTAAGATCACCTCTAGAAAATAACAGCAAATCATCTACAAAACAGAAATGAGTTATATCCAGCTTAGAACACTTAGGATGGTACTTGAAGTTCTTCTCTTCTTTAAGTCCTGTGAGAAACCTACTGAAGTACTCCATAGCTATAGCAAATAGGAAAGGTGACATTAGATCACCTTGTCTGAGCCCTTTAGCTGCATCAAACCTTTGAGTGTTCTGACCATTAACTACAATTGTGTAGTTCATTGTTTTAACACAATGCATTACCCATTGAGAAAATAAGTCAGGAAAACCCAATACCACCATCACCTGCTCTAAGAAATTCCATTCTACTGAATCATAAGCTTTTTGTAGATCAATTTTCAGCATACTTCTAGCAGAAACATTCTTCCTTGTATAAGCCTTAACCAATTCATGAGCTAGAATTATGTTATCTCCAGTTTTCCTCCCTGGAATGAATCCTGCTTGACTATCAATGATAATACTGTGAATCAATTCATGTAATCTTTGAGTTATCACTTTTGAGATGATTTTATACAAGATTGTACAGCAAGCAATAGGCTTGTATTCTTTCACATTCTTTGGACTATGAACCTTTGGTATTAGAGAAACAAGAGTGCAGTTGAAAGGCTTACATTTTTTATTAAATATTCATACTATGATCATAATAATCACATTTAAACACCAAGCATCACATTTAGAACACATTCTAAGTCATATCTAATATATAGAAACATTAAAGTAAACATACACTAACTTTACAGTGAACTTCAGAGTAACTTCACATATCACAAGATAGCATCAATAATACTTCAAAAACACAAAAACATGAAATCATCCTACCAAAGGTGATTCTAACGCTCACTTGAGTGAGTTACGAAGCGACCGCCCATACAGTCCCTCCACACACACCAAAGAGTTCCTTAGAATACCTAATATAAGGTTATTCTCATTACACATATTAATATATTACATGACATTACCCTCCCAAAGGTTATCAAAAGACATACTTAAGAAATTCAAGAAGAGACCGCCCATACACCCTCTCCAAGCTTACCTAAATAATCCTTAAGACTACCTATGTTTAGATCATGTCTACTTTATCAATTTAGTTTTCCTATCTAGAGTTATTCTTAAGAACTCCCTAGGTAATTCATAAAGAGAATTCCCTAGATAATACATCAAGAAATCATTCCTATGCCCCCTTCACACCTTAACTAGGCAATTCTTAAACTACTCTAGGTAAGTACTTATTCATTAATCAAGCTTTCTAACTAAAGTCATTATCTTCATTAGTTCATTAAGATACATGCAACATTTAAGCACATTCAAACAATTGTCTTGGAGAAGACCTAGGGACTCACACACTAACATCTTCAAAGCCTAATTGTGCAATGTCTAGATAGTGTCCTATTATAGAACCTAAAATTCATAGAACTTCTCCAACACTAGTAGGTATCCCACATGATGAGAATAGGAAATAACCGACATAGACCATACTAGCTATGCATGGAATCCGGAGTCATGAACCTACTCGAAAGGAGGTTTTTCTACTTGCCAATGGTAGAACTAGGACACATCCTATGTATGCACATAGTTAAGGACTATGAAGGGTTTCTTTATTCTCTAATGTCATCTTTGTAAGGACCCAAAGTACACCCTAGTCGTTACCGGCGTCATCATCCTCGAAGAGGACTAAGCAAGCCAGTTAGCATTCGTTATCATATATCATAGGTCAGAAGTGAGAAAAATTAAATGTTTTATGTATATACTCAGGGAGATTTACATAGACCTCTCACATAGGAAGCTTACTTAGGCTTCTCACTTAGACAACATAACAATACATAAGAATTTAGTATAAATCTTTGTCTCATATTAAACCATCTGAATGAAGTAAAACATATGGGCATCACGCTTATACAAATTCATAGTAGCCACATAGGGATACATCAACATCTTCAATAGTAAGAGAGAAAAGAATGTATTTAGACAATGTAAGTACAACAAAGGATAGTATGTAGTAGCATCCTTGAACTAGAGGACCTACCAAAACATATAGAATCTATTACAAGCCTTCTTGCTTTAGCCTTACAATACCTCAATGGCCCGAACCTATAATGTATGGGAAAAAGAAAATAAATATGGGTTAGTACAAAACACATGTACTAAGTATCGTCCATATGCATAAAAATCATTAATTCATGAGAAAAGCCACAATTTAGTCAAAACCATGCATAACGTTCAATAATTCAAGATACACATGCATGGAACATCATAAGTCAACCCAACATATACGTAGAATGCCAAGAATAAAGCCCCATAACCCTATCCAAAGCTAAGTATCACATTAAGCAACAAACCTCATGCTTACAACACATTTTCATTACATGCTTCATACATCAATACTTTCTCATAGCTTTTATCATCATAATTATAATCATAATCATAATAATAAAATAACACCACTAAGACCATCTCTTAAGATCCCACATGTGCAATGTGTAAGAGAAGTCACATACCCTCCATCCTAGTAGCCTTTAAGACGACCCTAATAAGAGTTAACATGCATAACTTGTTCATTAACTTTTAAATTAGGGATAGAAGTGCAATAATTGACATGAGACCGTGTGATCTACATGGAATCTGGTGTTCTACTCCCACACTGAAAAGAGAGAGTAACAGTTTCCTAAGGTGTAACTATTCGTACATAGCTATTTAGGTGGATCCACTAAGCTATAGTCCTATGTGGGCAGATAGTTAAGTGTCAAGGAGATTGTTATTAGAAATATTTACTTCCTAGACGTGGAGGCTTCCATCTCATGACACAACATATATTTTGGGAATCCGGACTTACTAATGTGAGAAAACCCATGTGGAAGGTCAGACTTACTAAACGTGAGACCTCCATCTAATTTACATGCCCTTTCGGTGCTAAGCAATATTACCTTTTGTAGCTATATTATTTCACCATACAAATTCACATTAGTCTCTTCTAGACCCCTATGTAAACATCTTACAATTTTAGCACATAGTTCATTATAAGTGAGAACAATTCTTTCACTATAGGCACCACTTCAGAAGTGAGAAAACCTTTCACTTAGAACTTTACTATAATCATGAGAAACTACTTTCAATCATATTATATTTGTATCATAACATACATGCATACATACATAATTCATGTATAATTTAATGTCTTAGGGTTAAAGATGACGAATACCTAGCTTAACATCACAAACTCACATTAGACACAGGAGCTTTACTATCTAAGTAACTCATAATTCACAATTGAATATGACAGAAACCAATCAATATATCTGCTTTATCTCTTCAAGAACATTCATAGTTCCTTACCAAAATTACATAAACAATATATATTCAAGAAGCAATTTCATAATTAACAACAATGTAGTCCATCTACTTGTTCATCATATTCACAAATCATTCTTATAATTCGCTTTTTAATGAAATTGGGGGAAAGACATGGGTCTAGGTAAATCTCATAGGAAATCATTAATTAACCATTATTATATACTTAAACAACATTAATTCATCACAATTCATTACGATTGATTCATAATTTTATTTTTCAAAGAAGACCCATGTGAGAAGAAAAACCCTTGTTTTAGGGGAGGTAGTTTGAAATACCTTTTGGGGAAAAGGATACCAAGAGTGAAAGAAAACATACCTTAGAGATTATAAATCCACTAAATTGGGTTTGAATCTTTAAGACTTGACCTTCTTCTTACAGCTCTAATGGTCTTCAATGGAAGTTTGGAGGATGACAGTTTTAGAGAGATGAGACTGATTTTTTATTTATACTTTGGAATTTTATTTGTATGATAAAAGTAACTTAAAACTAAGCTTAAAACATTATATAGTCTCCCTTTAAATTAACTAAAAGACCCCTCAATTAATTGGATCTTTTTATGAAATAAAATTATCTTAAAAATGACGCGAACGGATCAAGGACTTACTGCGCGTCGCGGGGTCAATTCCACATTTTTTTTTCAAAAAATATGGATTGAGTAACTGGACCTCGTGGAGGCCCCACGTTGTGAGGCAAAGTTTTGCCTCCTTTTTCTGGTTGCGCGACGTTCAGTGACCTCCAATTCTTTGCTGGTCGCAGGCTTCTTTGGCCGCCTGCTCGCCGAAGTTTGGGTCCTCCTCAAGGACCCTACCGGTGGTCATTGGAAATTTTTGACTGTATGTTTTGACCCTATATACTAAATTTTACTTATTTTAAGTCTTTTTACAAGTTTTACACTTAGTATGACCCTTCCAAACCTTCACCAAACATAGTGACGTCTACTACTTCAATTTTGCTAGTTTACGGGTATTAAGACCTTTCTTTGATGTGTTGGATCTAAGACTTCTCAAACAATTTATTTATATTTATTTATGTCTAAAATCATCATTATTCAATATATGAGGATCCATTATTGGTCATGGAATTTACGGGGTGTTACAATCTTATTTAGAGCAACTCCCTTAGAATACTCACTAGGTGCTAGCCCTTGTTCTCACATAGTAGTTCAATACAGGAGTACATGAAGAGGTTCCATATCAAGTTCAAGACCCAATCACATTACCACCTTACCAAAGAGAGTTCACTAAGGTTAGCTAAAATGTCCAAGAGGATAGCTCACTGACTTTCCTAAGGATGATTACATGTCGTATCAGCCAATCAATCCTAAGTCCACCATTCACACAAGAAGGTACCATTACGGCTTTCAACTTTAAGGATATCATAACCTTCCATGTAGGTTGAAGGTTCTACATAAATGACCTTCTTAATTATGATCAAGGTCACATTCAAATCACACATACAAGACTAAAGAGCTGTAGCATGCTAATTAAAAAACATATATTCACATTGTACACGTATCAAATAAGGTACACAAGTATACCAAAACAAGACACATACATACATCACTATACCACGTATAGCATATCATTTAAGAAATACATAGGAATAATAAATGTCATCCATAGGTCACCCTACTCACTACTATAGTATCACTAATCTATATTATCACAAGTCTCATATAATCCATCAAGAATCATCATACTTCAAAATCAAGTAATACACATAATCACTTCAATATAGCCTACTAGAGACACATATCATCAACTAGAAGAATGCATGTTTAGACTTCACATATGTATATAAGTCATCAACACTCTCACTATACACATATATTAAAGTTATAAAATGATTGTATTATAATACATAAAGTAATGCCGATGAGGCCATATTGTTTCACGATCGACGAGGCCACAACATTCACAAGTATAGCACATAAGCAACACCACCATAAGTGGACAATACCAAGCATCATCATCTAAGAAATATACTACACATACCACGATTCCAATCTCACAACTTCAATCCATAGCCAAATCACCCAACACAATACTCAAAGGCCCTTACTAATGGCCATGATCACCAATTAAATCAAATAATCATAATATACAATGAAATCAAGATAACACAACATGAATTTGTAAAATTAGGACATCGTACTATCAATTCTAACGTGATTCTTTCATATTTCAATAGCCCTAATCAAACTACAAAAGAATTGAATAGCATAAAAAGACACAATCAAATCACCCATAAAATAGTCAAAATTATGGTTTCATGAATTGCATGGGTTCATAAAATTATTAGTCAAAGATCATCAATTAACAACCATTCAATAATAATACAATGATTCAAAATGTTTTATGCAAGAACATATAGATAGATTACAATTTAGAAGTTCATCTTTTTTCGAAGTCTTTGAAAAACACTTTAAAGCTAGGCTCCTCGAAGAAAAGAGATTCAAGGATGAAATTCATACCGAATTGATGCTATACAACGAATAATTTAGAAGAATTGATGGAGAATTCTACTTCAAAGCTCCATCAACCTTCAAGCTTCATTGTTGTTCCAGAAAGTTCTTTAGAGGTTTTTGGTTTTAAAAAGTGAATTAATCTAAGTGTTTAAGACTTATAAACCCACACCAAAATTAACTTTAAGAAGTCATCCAAATAATTTTAGGAAGGCTAGGTGAAAACCCAAAAATACCCTCCACTTGGACGAGACACCTGTAGAATTTCAACAGGTGCCATTGACGGATCAGTACCTAAGCCCCGTAGCCCAACCAATGAAACGTCCTAGTTGTCCGTGGTTTGGGTCAGAGGCTTGGAATTGGAAGTTCAATCTCCAAAGCCTAAGTCCCCACCTACGTCCTCCATCTACGGGGCGTTGACTACCCTACTGGGCATCGATTGCTATTCGTAGGTTGGACAGTTTTGGACAGTCTTGGGAACCAAGATGGATCCTCCTCAAGGACCCCTTGGTTGGCCCTTAGAGAGTTCTTGCCTGGAAGTTTCCAACAAACATATGTTTGTATACGTTTTTAATACCTCCCACATAAATTTCATCAAAAACTAACATGTAAAACTTGACAAAATACCCTAAGGCACACAAGCACATTTCTAGGCAAACCTTTGGAACATCATGGACGTTCTTGGACGTTTGACCTCCAAACTTCATGAAACTTTAAGCACTTTCTCCTCACATCATTATAACCCTTTTTAGGACTTCAAAAAACATCAAGACACGAGTCTTAGGTTGTAGTTTCACCTAAGTAGTTTTAGAGGTGTTACAATAAGACTTAAGAAGATTCTTTGAAAGGATCTGCAAATATAATCTCAAGCTTAATCTTCAAAATGTGTATTTTAACTACCGTCGGGGAAAATTTTGGGATTTATAGCAGTCAACGGGGTATCGAGTTAGATCCTTCAAAAAAAGTCATTCAGGAATTATCACCTTTAAAGAACAAACTTATGTTATGAGCCATCTAGGAAGGTTAAACTAGACAAGCATATTTGTTTCTCAACTCACAACAACATGCGAGCCCATCTCTTAGTAGCTAAAAAAGACAAAAACAATTGAGTGTACTCAAGAATGTCAAGAGGATTTTGAAAGAATTAAGAATTACCTATCGAATCCCCCTGTGTTGGTTCCTCCCTAGGTGAGAAGACCTTTGTTATTATATATGTCAGTATTGGATAGTTCATTTGGCTATGTATTGAGCCAGCATGATGACACTAGTGAGAAAGAGCAGGCTATTTATTACCTCATCAAGAAGTTTACCATTTACGAAGCGAAGTACACCCGTCTTGAAAGAACGTATTGTGCCTAAACTTGAGTAGCACAGAAGTTGAAGCATTATCTTTCATCTTATACTACTTATATCATTTCTCGTATGAATCTCTTGACATATATTTTTCAAAATCCCATATGCCCGTGAGCAGGCTTGCGAAATGGCAAATATTGCTTACAGAGTTTGACATTATCAATATGACGCGGACCGCAATAAATTCTCAAGCATTGGTAGATCATTTAGCAAAAAAACCTTATTGATGAAAAATATAAAAAACTTGAGGCATATTTCTTGAAGAAATATCATGTATCAATGAAGTTATTCAAGATAATGATCAAGAATGGAAGTTTTTCTTTGATGGTGCCTTTAACAAGAAAAGAGTTGAAATAGAAGTTGTTCTTATGTCTGAATCAGGGTAATATTACCCTATAACAAACTAGCTTAGATTCTACTGTACTAATAATTTGTTTGAATATGAAGCTTGCGTTTTCAGTTTCAGGTTAGCTACTGACATGGGAATCCAAGAATTGTTAGTGTTAGGAGAACTCAAACTTCTAGTTCATCAAATTCCGGGAGAATGGGAAACTCGTGACCTAAAGATCATACCATATCAATATTGCTTATAATATATTCGTCAATGATTCATGTCGATAAATTTTAGACACATTTTTAGAATTCACAATGAGATTGTTGATGCATTGGCCACTTTATCTTCGATGCTCCAACATCCTGATGACGCTCATATCGATCCTCTATACATACAAATTGGTGATCAAATTGCTTATTCCAATATGATTAAAGAGGAATTTGATGATAAACCTTGGTTCCATTATTAAAACATATATTCAGTTTGGAGAATGTTTGTCAGATGTAACTAGTTATCAAAATAGAACTATTCAATGAATAGTAAACAGAATTTTCTTAAGCGGGGGCATATTGTGCAAGAATGCACCTGATTTGGGACTTCTAAGATATGTAAATACTCAAGAGGCTTCAGAAATCATGATTGAAGTACACTCAGTGGTTTGTGGACCTCACATGAATTGATATGTTCTTGAAAAGAAGATTCTTCAAGCAGCTTATTATTGGCTCACTGTGGAGCGTGATTCCATATGATTTGTTCATATCTGTCATAAATGCCAAAGACATGGTGTTTTGATACATTCTCCTCTGTTCGAGTTGCACGCAATGTTTGCACCATTGCCTTTCATGGCATGGGAAAATGATGTGATTGGACCAATAGAACCTAAAGCATAGAATGGTCATAGGTTAATCATGGTTGCCATTGATTATCTTACAAAGTGGGTGCAAGAAGAAACTTTCAAGTTAGTTACCAAGAAGGTCGTGGTGCATTCCATTCATTTCAACATCATCTGTCGCTTTGATATTCCAAAGGTGATTGTTACCAATAATGCTGTAAATCTCAATGGTCGCTTTATGTAATAGGTATGCCATCAATTTAAGATTGATCATCAAAATTCAACTCCGTATCGCCCAAAGGCAAATGGGGGTGCCTAAGATGCTAACAAAAATATAAAAGATATACTTCATAACATGGTGCAAAGTTCTCGACAATTGAATGAAAAGTTACCTTTTGCTTTGTTGGGTTATTGCACTACAGCTCGTACGTTAGTGGGTGCCACCCCATATTCACTAGTATACGGGACTGAGGCAGTTATACATGCAGAGGTTGAGATCTAATCATTACAAATTATTGTGGAGGCTGAAACTGATGATGATGAGTGGATCAAAACACGGCTAGAGCAATTAAGTATGATTGATGAGAAGCGACTGACATTAGTATATCATGATAAATTGTACCAAAAAAGAATAGCACGAGCATATAGCAAAAAGGTGCATCTCACACATTTTGAGGAGGGTCAATTAGTGTTCAGATGCATTTTGCCACATCAAGACGAAGTCAAACGCAAATTTTCTCCAAATTGGAAATGACCATTCATTGTAGAAAAAAAGGCATTATCCAATGGTTCTCTTTACTTAGTAGATATACAAGGAAAAATGACATAAATGGTCGTCAATGTTGATGTCGCGAAAAGATATTATATATGATTTAATTTTTGGAATAAGAGACCCTTATGTTTGGGCTTGACATTTCAAAGGGTGATTCAATGGAAATTCTTGGTTCTATTGCTTCCTTGATTTTTTTATAAAAAAAAACAAATTACCTGAACTACGTTCGACGTGATTCTTGTTTTGGCAAGATATGTGAGAAGCCTAATGTACCATGGTTTCTTGGTATTATTAATGCTTTTTCCTTAAGTTTAGTTTGTGTCCAAAAGCCTTTTTATATTGATTTTATGTAAGTTTCTCCTTATTTTGCAGGAAATTTGTCCAAAGATGAACGCAGAAGTTTTTGAGCGAGAAATGCAGAAGAGACCACCTACGAAACTTATGACGGTCCGTCGACTCTGTGATAGTCCGTAGGTGGCATCGTAGTGAGAAGAAAGAAGCTGTTGAAGGAAGATGGGGAAGTCTGACCTAGTGTGCGATTATCGAAGTCCATGACGGACAATCATAGCCACGACGGTCCGTCCTACTAGTTAGTCATAATGATTAGAGAGTAGTCCTAGTACCCAAATTCCAAGAAGTTAAAGTATTATGGAACTGAGACCTTTAACGGACCATCATGCTTGGAACGGTCTGTCATACCAGTTCGTTGAGGGTAATGAAGAAAACAGAAGAAGAATTTGTGAAGTATGGGACGACAGAGCCCATGACGACCCGTCGTGACCACTACAGTCCGTCACGAGGTCCGACGACTCAAACGTCTTTGGATAAATTTTCAGTAATTAGAATCCTTCTTTTATTAGGTTTTTGTTTTATTATAAATAGTTTGAAAAACCTCGTTTTTGGGGAGAGACTATTTGTTAGAGTTTTGGATAATTTTTAGTTCTCTTGTTCAAGTATTGAAGAATTAATATTAGTAATTGATACACTTTTTTGGAATTAATTTTTGGTGTTTTTGTTGACTAATCAAGTGAATTTTGGGATTTTATTCTTTCTCATTAAAGTAGGTGCATGAATCTTATATTAAATATATGAATAGTGTGATTATGACCATGGGTAACTAAACTCCATAACTAGGGTTGTGGGAACCGTGGGTATAAAATGAGGTAAAATCTATCTAAAATAGCAATTCTAGAATAGTGTCTTGCATGTATTGATAATTCTTTCGCTTAGAAGTCTTTTTAAAGGATGGACAACGTTAGAACTCGCCTTAATGATACTTGACAAACCAAAAGGTAGATAATATGAAAAGAATTAACAACATAGATTTAGTATACACTATCTAATAGGCTAGTGTCAGTTGATACAAGGTAATAACATAGTCAAATATCTAACACAATGCTTAATATGAGGTAAAGCTAAGGGTTAGTATAGCAACACATGTAGCCGGACCAAGGTGCGGAGTGAAATTTAATAGATTCCAGACCAAGGATTTAGAGATAGATAACTTATAACTTTACATGCAAGATACTAGGATAGAATTGTTATAGTTAGAATTATCAAGTTAGGAACCTGTGGGGTACACATAATCCCTAGTTACTTTTATTAATTGATTAAGCTCCGAGATTTGAATCTATTAGTTGTTAACTTTAATTTACTTAATTATGTTCATTAATCTAGAAATAAAACCCCCCCTTTTTTGTCTTTTGTTTTCTAGGGAAATAGTTGACTAAATAATAGTAATAATAGAATTAAGTTAAGTCTGAACTATTTTCCTCGTGGGATCGACCCCAACCTCATTAGTTGGGTTCTTTACTTGATACGACCGCTTTACTTCTTATTTAAGAAGTAAGTTTGAGCGTATCAAATTTTGGTGCCGCTGCCAGGGAAAGTAGCTTTTAGATTAACTTAAACTTTTTACTAATGTTTAGTCAATATTTTCTTGATTCTACTTTTCTATTGTTTTTTATTCTTGCATAACTAACTTTCTTGTATGCCAAATAGACATAGATGAAGAGAGACCTTGTTTCCCTATGACAACGAATTAGAGTGTACACTACGCAATATGAATCGAAACTTGGGTATTAACGATGATGATCCAAACCAGAACATCCCAGCTCCAGTTGATGCTCATGGTCAGTTATTACCCGATGTTCCTAGTGAAAATCAACTAAGGAGACAAAATCCCACTCCAAGTCCTCAAGAATACTATAGAGGTTATGATAATATTGAAGACTCTAATGGGCCATTTGTCTTTCCCTCTCTACCAAAAAGCCACACCTTTGTTGTAACTAGTAGTCTGATGCAAATGCTCACGGCTAGAGTTTTGTTTTCATGGCTACCTTCTGAGAACCCACATGCCCATATAGCTAAGGTAGGGGTAGTGTGTAAACGTTGTGTAGGGAGGCCTTATTTAAATTTTGATATAATAGGGCTAAGAGTATTTCCTCTCTCACTGACGGGAGAGGTTGCTATTGGTTCACTGAGCTCCCTTATAACTCAATTTTCACTTGGAACCAACTAAGGAACATTTTCTTAGCACGTCACTACCCGATCTCCAAGAAACTAAATCACAAAGACAGAGTGACAACTTTGTGGCACAACCAGGAGAGTCAGATAGCAATTCTTGGGATAGATTCTCTTCATTTTCCAGAAGTGTCCCTAATCACCGCATAGATGATGACTCACTGAAGGAATACTTCTATCGGAGACAGGATGATAATAATAAAGTGGTATTGGATACTATAGCGGGTGGTTCTTATGGGGAGTGTCCTTATGCCGAGATTGGCGAAAAGTTAGAGAAAATCTCCCGGAATAATAAAGCTTGGAGTACTAGGAAGTCAGATACTCGAAGAAATACCTTCGCAATGCAATCCATACATAAAACACAGCCACAGATGAGATTCATGAAGAGATGGCTCAGATGAGAACTCAGCTTGGGTTGGTATTAAAACATGTCACTAAGGGGTGCAAAAAAGATAAATGCAGTGAACTTCTTGTCTAAAACACCACCACCAAATGCTGAATATTATTATGAGGGGGATTCCTATGCGATAGATGAGCAGACGGGGGGGTTTCGACCAAATGCCTAAGGCTCAAATCAGGAGAATTGGCACCAATGTCATGGAAACCAAGGTCGGATTTGTGGTAACTATAACCATGAGGGTTATTATGTCCAAGATGGAAATTACAACTGCAAAAATAGCTTCAATAGGGGTATCTATGGTAACACAAATGATAGGATTGGGCCCTATGTTCCTTCTCAAAATCGTGAAGTTTTTCCTAGGGATGATGGAAGTAGTATGGAGCGAGTTGAGGATATGTTGCACAAAATGATGAGGAGGTTCGATGCTAATGATGAGAAAATTGAAGAGATAAGGAGTGATTTAGCGGATATTGTACAAAAAGTCTATACACATGCAATATCGATTAAGCAGCCTGAGTTGCAAATGGCCCAATTATCTGCAACTGTGAACACACGGCAACCGGGCACACTTTCTAGCAACATTTTCCAAAATCCAAAAAATGATGGACACTATATGGTAATCACTACTCGGGGTGTTATTTAAACCATTGACCCACATATATCATCTAATGAGGAAAAGGTGATAAATGATATTGATAAAGTGGTAGAGGTTAGTGGTGAAGTAGAAGAATAACACTGGAAAAAATATGTAGAAGTGCCTAAAAAGGTAATTACCATGCCTAGGCCACCAACCCATTTCCTCAAATATTAGCGAAAAAGAACAAGGATGGTAAATATCGGCATTTTATAACAATGTTGAAGCAACTATCTATCAATGACCCTTTAGTAGAAGCTGTAGAACAAATGCCCGGTTATGCCAAGTTTATGAAAGATCTGGTTACAAAGAAAAGATAGGTCACTTTTGAGGATGATGATAGAATGCAGCATTGTAGTGCTATTGCTACAATATCTCTGGTACAAAAGAAAGAAGATCCGGGTGCGTTCACTATTCATTGTACAATCGGGTTATTACATTTTGTGAAAGCATTATGTGATCTAGGATCAAGCATAAATCTCATGCCCCTCTCAATTTACAAGAAGTTGGGTTTGGGTGATCCAAATCCCACTGCGATGAGGCTACTGATGGCCGATCGAACAGTAAAAAGGCCTATAGATATGCTCCACGATGTGCTAGTAAAGGTGGAGTCTTTCAAATTTCCGGTAGATTTTGTTAATCTTGATTGTGAAGTTGATTTTGAAGTGCCTATTATTCTTGGGAGGCCATTCTTGCCACTGGTAGAGCCTTAGCTGATATGAAAAAGGGGCAGATAAAATTTTGGTTGTACAATGATAAGTGACCTTCAACATTTGAAGGTCGATGAGGCAGAGTGGTGAGCTCCAATCGGTATCTGCTATATCCTACAAATTTGGTGAGTCATCTGAGACACAAATAGAAGAATGTCTAAGTGTAGAAGCATTAGCGCAGTGATAATGAATTTTGATAACGATTACATTGAAGAGTATGGGTCATTAGTCGCGTCTCTTGATCGAGGTGATGTTTGATTTAAACTGAAGAAATATGAGTTAGTCATGAAGAATCGCGAGTCTCCACCCGCGAAACCATCTATAGAGGAGGCTCCAAAGTTAGAACTAAAAGCTCTCCCACTTCATCTCAGGTATGAATTCTTAGGAAATGGTGACACTTTGTCGGTAATCATTGCATCAGACCTGAATGAACAACAAGTTGAGAGTGTGGTGAAAGTGCTAAAAAAGTTCAAAAGAGCTACTGGGTGGACTATTGCGGACATTATTGGGATCCCTCCTGGTATTTGTTCTCATAAAATCCAACTCATGCCCGATCATAAGCCAAGTATTGAGAACCAGAGACGCTTAAATTCACCTATGCAAGAGGTCGTGAAGAAGAAAATCGTCAAATGGTTGGATGCCGGAATAATATATCTATTAGCCTATAGTAGTTGGGTATTCCCTGTTCGGTGTATACCTAAGAAAGGGGGAATGAGTGTGGTCCACAATGAGAAAAATGAATTTGTTCCAATGAGACCGCTTACTGGATGGAGGGTGTGTATGGATTATCGTAAAGTAAATTCATGGACCGAAAAAGACCATTTTCATATGCCCTTCATGGATCAGATGTTGGATATACTTGGCAGAAAAGGGTGGTATTGTTTCCTTAATGAAGTCTGAGTAATCAAGTGTCTTTAGTCATGCTGAGACGCTAACTCAGGTGCTGGTTGTGAGGCAACCAATACGTATCCTCTAACCCAACTATAGTTTTCTTTCTAGTAATGGTAACATTTTCTACTAATGGGTTTTAAATTTGCAGGTAGCACATCACCATAAAATTCTGCAGAAAATCACTCTGTAACATTCACTGACGGATACATCGACGGACCGTCATGCTTGCGACGGACCATCGCATGAATCCGTCATGCCAGGTACGTTTTTCATTCATTTTTAAAAATAGGCCACCCGCGATGGAACCTATGACGGACCATCGCATCTGCGATGGACCATCGTCGGGGCTTCATTGCGTCATTAACCAGTAACCCAACCCAACCCGGCTGGGGAATTGTTGAAGTTTTCAACCTTTTAAACCCCCCACCCCTTCATTTAAACCGTTTATTTCCCTTTTTCTCTTATTTCCTCCCTTTCCAACTTCCTACCTCTCTCATCATCTTCTCTATCAACTGATCCACATCACTTCCCCAAATCCCCAAATTCAAAGATCTCCTTTCTACTGGTCAGAGTCTGCTGCTGTGTTTCTTCTCTTGATAGCTTAGTGCCTCACTAGCTTGTTTTTCTCCTCTTCTCAGGTATGTGTCTTTGATATCTACCCATTTACATCGCATTTTTATTTTTCAATTACTATTGGCCTATTTCTTGTTTGTGGGTCTTTGCTCTTTGATCTAATTTTTTCTGACCTAGGTTGAGATTCCCTCGAATTGCCTTGTTAAAACTCGAGAAATTGGTGTTTTAGCATTGCTAGTTTGCTAGGTATTTGGGTTAGAAACATGTAGGTTAATAGTAAGTATTCCATTTGAGTCACAGGGATGTTTTTGGAATCCTCAGTTCTGTCACTAAATTACAGAACAAGACCCCGATGACAGACCGTCATACCCATGAGAGACCGTCATAGGGTCTGTACCAACACCCCACTATTTATTTTCTCTAAGTGTCCACCAACGAACACATGCGATGGACCGTCGTTCCCACGACGGTCCGTCCTGCACAACCGTTATGGTTGTTAGAGACCCTATTCCTAAGGATCTCCTACTTTTTCTAAGTGTCCTCTAACGGACATCTACGATGGACCTTCGTTCCCATGATAGTCCGTCCTGCAAAACCATCATGGTTGTTAGAGACCCTTTTCCGAAGGGTCCCCATACTTTTTTTAAGTGCCCCACGATAGACCGTCGTACCCTCGATGCTTTTTCCTGCACAACCGTCATGACGGTCCTAGACCCCTCTCCTAAGGGTCTCCATACTTTTTCTAAGTGCCCCACGACGGACATCTACGATGGACCGTGATTATCACGACGGTCGGTCCTTCTTATCTGTCAAGACTATCAGAGACTTTCCTTCTGAGGGTCTCCAAATAAACATTGTTGAAGTAAGACATGACGGACCCCATGACGGTCTGTCATACTCACAACGGTTTGTCACCTGGTCAGTCGTGTTTCACTACTACTACAAATATGTCATTACACCTTTACTCTTATGTGTATTATGTCTCATTTTTTCTTGTCTTGTTTTCTCCTTCTAATACTAATAATGATTCTTTACAGGTACTATCTCTAATGGCACCGAAACAAGATCGAGTTTACGCACGTGGGTTTTCAATGTTTGTCGCCCTGTCGGCCCGACTGGTTATAGGCTCTGATAATGAGCATGATCCCGACTATGTACCCCCAGGCACTGCCACTCCAGCACGAGCTGCACGTGCAACCAGAGCTACGCTCAAAAAGGTGGCTTCCGGTGTGGTCACTGCCTCCCAATCTAATGAGGAACGCACACTGAACGGCACACTTTCTGGGTCAGCTACACAAGAAGAAGGAGCGTATGGTTCCTTAGGAGTTTCGTGGTTGGAGGAAGCCTCCGGTTCCGTAGAAGACTCTGCACCCGCTATGGCTGCACAATCTGCCTCGTCTAATGAGGTTGACAGTCCTGATTCCACTCTAGGCTTGCCGACTGGAGTTCCCGCCCCGGCTGCCGACCAGCCCAACCGGTGGTGTGTCGATGGGCAATACCAATTGTATTCAGACGCCAAGTTTCTAAATGATAAAGGCGTCATGACACGGACCCTTACACTTGAGAGGCGGGTCCTTACAGGAAGTCTACCCAGCATGCCAGATATCCACACTCTCTTTACCAAACACCGGCTAGAGTGGACATCTCGTTCTTTGGGCCGCTACAGTGAGGAGTTGGTCCGAGAGTTTTACTCCTCTTACGTAGCTACTCTGTGATCACAGATCGATAGGTGGGCTTCCCCCGCCAAACAAGCGCCACTTGAGCATGTCAGAGTACGTGGCATACAAGTCGACATCTCCCTTCCATCCATCCGCCGGTATCTGTACGGCGAGGATGGTGATACCCCCAGGACCCCTCTCATCGCCGAGTTTGACTACCGGTGGCAAATTGTTTAATAGGGTCGATTCTTGCGTGAGCCATCGCTGAGAGAGACCACCAAGAGGTGGATGGCCCAGCACTTATCTATTGATTGAGAGGTTGCCGACTGGGTAATGGAGACGAACAGAGCCATAAGGAATGCTAACTTGGTCTTCACAGCTATGTTTCTATGGGTTATTGTCCTCCACTGCCTCTCCCCCACGGATGCATATAATAAAGTTACATGGGATCGTGCAGCTCTGATGGCAGTGATGATGGCTGGGTTTGAGGTTGACTTTGCTTGGCTTTTTCAAGGTCACCACTACTTACCCTTTCCCGTGCATGGTACTTTCATTATGCAAGTCCGCAGGTGTGACCATCTGGCACATTGATCAGCTCAAGACTCCGCAGGACTATGTTGATATCGGCCTCATCAAAGATGAGGCCAATGAGTTGGCTCCATGCAGAGGGCCCCGTCCAGAGGTGCCTCCACTTGGTGAGAATATAGTTGATACTGTAGTGCATGCTCGAACGGCTACGCAGTCTACTTCAGCACCCACTGACACTAACCCGGTCGAGTCTATCCCGGGTAGTAGCACTGCTCCAAGCTCCTCTCGCTCAGCCCCTTCCCCCTATCTGGTCCCACTTGCTAGGGTCCCAAAACTAGAGGCTCAGATGGACACACTCCTGCATCACATCAAGACTTGGATGCAGAGGTCAATTGCTGAGGCGGAGGAGCGCTTGGAGCGTAAGATGGCACACAGCACAGAGAGGAATATCGCGGAGGTTCATCAGCGCTTACACGCTTTTGAGTTGCGGGTGCTAGCCCGGCCAGTCCCTCTCGTGGATGTGTCGATCCTTCAGGCTGCGGTTGAGAGTATGCGAGAAGATATTGACATGATCCTAGAGGCTAGGGTGCTTGAATCTGAGGCCCCTTTTACAGAGCGTGCTGAGGACACAGTGTTGGCTGCTTTATTCGCAACTTCTGAGATTCCACCACCTCCCCCTCGAGAGCACTCCAAGAGGCACAGGGGTCTAGAGGAGGATGAGTCTATGGCAAGGAATAAGGAGCACCATGAAATGGAGACTGTGATGAGAGCCTCGATTGCTGATGAGGAGGCGCGTAAGATTAGGGCTATAGAGTCCATTGCCAAGGCATCTAGCTCCAGAGATGTGGAGACAGCGGGAGGCACTACCTATAGTGTTGTTGCTTATGAGGACACTATTGAGGGTGTCCAGATTACATAGGTAGTGGGTTCCGGGGAACTGGACCCACTAGCTTGCTGATCGCCGGCGCTTTGCGCCTCAGGTTTGCTTCACCTACTAGTCTCGTATTCCAGGTTTTTTATGCATTGAGGACAATTGCATATCATTTTTTTGGGGGTAGGATAAATGGAAAGTGAGTGTTAGGGTGAAGTCTGAGTAGCCCAATTCACGGTCCTCTTTTGGGGTTTCTTGCCTGTGTTCTTTTTTCCCCAAAAGACTGATTACTTTTATTGTTGAACCGGTATGTTATATCTTGTGTACATAGTATAACTCTGAAGCATGATGGCTAAAAAAAATCTGATATCCAGATATGAAAATGATGCATGACTAGGCATAGTAATTGATAATTCTGTGGCTCTAAACATGACATAGGGATACACTACTGCATGACTTTGAATCTAAGACTCGAACTAAGTGTTTAATAATCTGGGAATGTAATGAATGCCAAGTGAGTGTGAGGAAAATTCGAAGGATCCACCATTGAGACTGAGCTTGAACTTGCCTGGTTAGTCTTGCTAAAAGTAAGCCAAAATGAACAATTAGGAAAGAATCATAGGACTTTGTTCGAAATAGTCAATCTTGAGTGTAAAAATATGAAGTTAATCCCATATTGATCCAAATGATTTGAGCCTAAAACCAGATCTTTCTTTTTCACCCCAACTAATGTTCTCTGGGAACAATGTGTTGGACCTGGTCCCTCTTGGACATGTGCATCTCAGTTTATGCCAAAAGCATAAGTTGAGGGTGGCTAATGCAGAAAACAACCTTGTTGTGGCCATGACCCAACTGTGGGTATTGTGAACCTTGATTCTTGGCAAAGTCATGAGTTGAGGGTGGTTGTTATAAGGAATACTTGGGAAAGTGGGGTTTAAAGAATGAATAGAAAAAAGAACAAATATAAGTGACTAAAGAAGTCACTTATATACAAGGATAATAAAGGGAAAACAACAAGATAAAAAGAAAATTGAGAAATTGGGAAAAATAAAATGATAAAAAGGTGGTACGTTTAGCCGATATGTCAAGGAGGGAAACAAGTCACTAAAGTATACCTAAATATACCCTACCTGACCCTGAGCCTATGTTACAAGCTAAGAAAGTCCTATCATGATCCTAAGAGTTGTATGGCGAACTTAAAGCAGTGAAAATAAGGGCAAGCTTATGACAATATGTATGAATGAAAAGTGAATTTGTTCCGAGAGTGAGTGTTGAAAAGTAATCCTTATACTTAAACTGAAATCACTGGTGAGTCTGTGTCATGGTCTGGTTCCACATAATTCAAGCATAATAGTGAGAACATGCATAAAAATCATGATAAATATCGGGATTGATAGACAAATGATTGCAAAAGCTAAAATATGGATACTCTTGTAGAAAGATTTTGTAATGAGTCATAGTGCGTCGCTTGAGGACAAATAACGAATCTAAGTTGAGGGTAATTATGTACAGTGGTTTCGTGGTATTTTAAATGCTTTTTCCTTAAGTTTAGTGTGTGTCCAAAAGCCTTTTTGTATTGATTTTTATGTAAGTGTCTCCTTATTTGCAGGAAATCTATCCAAAGATGAACGTGGAACTTTTTGAGCGAGAAATGCAGAGAGACCACTTACGGAGCTTATGACCGTCCATCGAGTCTGTGATGATCCGTAGGTGGCATCATAGTGAGGAGAAAAAATGCAGAAGGAAGATGGGGAAGTCTGACCTAGTGTGGGATTACGGAAGCCCATGATGGACCGTCATAGCCACGATGGTCCATCCTGCTAGTTTGTCGTAATGATCAAAGAGTAGTCCTAATACCCAAATACCAAGAAGTTAAATTATTATGGAACGGAGACCCTCGACGGACTGTCGTGCTTGGAACAGTCCGCCATACCTATTCGTTGAGGGTAATGAAGAAAGCAGCAAATGAATTTGTGAAGTATAGAACGACGGAGGCCATGACAGCCCTTCGTGACCACTATGGTCCGTCACGAGGTCCGTCGACTAAGACGTGTTTGGACAGATTTTCAGTAATAGAATCCCTTCTTTTATTAGGTTTTTGTTTTATTATAAATAGTACGAAAACAATCGTTTTGGGGGAGAGACTTTTGGTTAGACTTTTGGATAATTTTTAGTTTTCTTGTTTAAGTATTGAAGAATTAATTTCAATAATTGATACACTTTTTCTGGAATTTATTGTTGGAGTTTTTGTTGATTAATCAAGTGAATTTATAGATTTTATTCTTTCTCATTAAAAGTAGGTGAATGAATTCTTATATTAAATATATGAATAGTGTGATTATGACCATGGGTAACTAAACTCCATAACTAGGGTTGTGGGAACCATGGTTGAATAATGAGGTAAAATCTAACTAAAATAGCAATTCTAGAATAGTGTCCTGCATGTATTGATAATTCTTTCGTTTAAAAGTCTTTTTAACGGATGGCCAACGTTAGAACTCGCCTTAATGCTAATTGCCTCACCAAGGAGGAAGATAATAGGAAAAGAATTATCAACATAGATTTAGTATACACGATCTAATAGGCTAGTGTTAGTTGGTACGAGGTAATAACTTAGTCAAATATCAAATACAATGCTTAATATGACGTAAAGGTAAGGGTTAGTATAGCAACACACATAGCTGGACCAAGGTGCGGAGTGAAATTTTGCTAGATGCCGCACCAAAGATTTACAGATACATAACTTATCACTTTACATACAAGATACTAGGAAAGAATTGTTATAGTTATAATTATAAAGTTAGGAGCTTGTGGGGAACACTTAATCCCTAGTTACTTTTATTAATTGATTAATCTCCGAGATTTGAATCTATTAGTTGTTTACTTTAATTTAGTTAATTATTTTCATTAATTTAGAAATAAAAACCCCCCTTTTGTCTTTCCTTTTCTAGGGAAATAGTTGATTAAATAATAGTAATAATAGAATTAAGTTAACTTTGAACTATTTTCCTCGTGGGATCGACCCCCACCTCATTAGTTGGGTTCTTTACATGATACGACCGCTTTACTTCTTATTTAAGAAGTAAGTTTGAGCATATCAAAGCACTAGTATTAGGTTTTGTCCAATAAACTAAAAATGCAATAATTTCATATTGTAGTAAACTAAGGCGAAATTCGTTTATTTATTCATTTGTTCTTTCATCCCAAACCTCAAAATCAACCCCATCATTTAAAGTAAATCAAAGAAAGGCCTTTGCATGAACCTTTGAAATTTCAAGAGTAAGTATGCTAAAGGTACGAGCGACGGCATCATATTTCTTTTTTGAGAAAACAAAAAGAAACAAAAAATAAAATTAAAAATTAGAGATTCTTAGTTGTGAAGACCCTAAGTGGGCAGCATAAGGCGAATTTTAATTTAGAGATATAAAAATGAGAGTCTTATTGGTGAAGACCCTAAATGGACACCACAAGGTAAATGTTAGTTGAGGGAAATAAAAATGAGAAATTATTATTGGTGAAAACCCTTAATGGGCACTGGAAGGGAATGTTAGTTGGGAGAAATAAAATGAGAGAGTCTTATTGGTCAAACTCTAACAGGGATCATAAGGCGAATATTAGTTGAGAGAAATAAAATGAGAGAGTTTTATTGGTTAAAACTCTAACGGGAACCATAAGGCGAATGTGAGCTGGAGGAATTAACATGATAGAGTTTTAGTGGCAAAAACCCTCGTGAACATCACAAGGTGAATAAGGGTTTAAAATTATTTATGACTTCGTCGAATGTTGGGACTTCATGTCAAGATTGGATGATCAATAATGGTTGATGAATAGATTGGTTGGACAAGTCTTGTAATCAATTCAAATTGCTTGTCGTTATCATTAGAGTCGGCTTCTACACTCAAAGAAGTTTTTCTTTCTTCCTCTTTCTAAAAGAGAGTTTTCATCAAATCATTTTCTTCTATTCTCATGTAGTTTGCAGTTTTTTTCTACTTTTCAATAACTTTGATTAATATGTATTTGAGTTGAGTTTGTGTCAAGAAAATGGGAAGGGATTTCAAGACTCGCTACCAACTCTCTGGATTATACTAAGCGAAGCATCAGGCTAATAAATTATAATTTGTCGTAAAGTATTGGATTCAGAAGAAGTTGTAACGACCCGCAAGTACCCCCTAGAAGTTAGGGAGAAACCTTGGATTAGGACAAGACGTACTTGACCTTTTGGGGTCTTGTACAAGCCCTTTAACTATCATTCATTGCATTAGTAATGCAAAGTAGTGCGGAATTAAAACTTTTCATGATATTTAATATAAAAGGAATTCTTTCATAAGTACTAAGAAAATCTCATCGTCACAAGCCAACATAAAGACACGACATAATGTCTTAGGTACACGGTCCATCACATTAAAATAAATGCATAATAAGTTTTAATAACAAAACTAAAGAAACATAGACTACGCCCTCAAATATATGAAGACATACAAAATCTTGAGAGAGTAGGTTTCCTAAGCTTAGCCTTCTAGACTTCTTCTTGCTTCAAAACATATACTTATAGAGTATAGAAAAGTATGAGGTTAGTACAATTAATGTACTAAGTATGGCATATGCAAAAACATGCAAAAAGGGTCATTTTAGTAAAAGCACATTTTCATGTCGATTAACTAAAACATTCAAGAATGTAGGACTAAACCAACATAAGAATTATCATTTAACACTTAGAGAAGATTTTCCATAATTTTAACAAAAAGAAGCACTTTACAGTATAAGCTCTTCAAATTTTATAGTAAACTCAATTGACTTTACTAGTAAACTATCCTTATTCCAAAACAGTGAACTTCCAAGGTCAAGCAAAGAGGAAGTGAACTCATTTACATAGAAGTTTCCCTAGCTAAGGTTATGTTGATACTCACCAAGGTAAGACATGAAAGAAAAAAAGCACATACACCTCCTTCAATACACACCTAATGATCCCCAAGACTACTTCTTCTAGGCTTACTTACCTCGGGAGAATAAGTCCCCACTCAATGACTATACATTAGTTCTCCTTGAGTCTTAGCTTCAATGTGACTTGAGAGAGTTTGTTTTTAGAGAGATAGTTTGAATATTTTTAAGTGAGGGGTATTGTCTACCTCTAGGACTTAAAACTAATATAATATAACTTAAAAACATTAAAAATATAATCCTATCATCATAAAATACTTGGGGTGATTTTACACAAAACTACCCAAGCTTGCAGTGTGTCCCATCGCTTTTGCAAGACACCATTGACGGACCCAACCAACAGGGCATCGGCTGAACGATTGCCCATGCTGCTGGGCATCATTTGGGTCTGAAGCTTTTGAATGGAGGGTTGAGCTTCCCACAGAGTACCAACCTACGCCCCTAGACGAAGGGGCGTCGATTGCATTCGTCGTTAGGGGATGGTTTTTGGGCAGCTTTGAAAGATTTTGCCTAGATATTGGGGTCCTCTTCTAGGGCCCCTCGTGTATCCTAGGTGAGGTCGTACCCGGACATTAAACCCTTAAACATTGTGGTCTACGTCTTAGAAACATCTCACACCAGTTTCAAGAAAAATGAACACGTAAAACTCGCTCAAACACATCAAGATGCATGAACAATTTTGAAGGCACACCTTCCAAACGTCATGGACGTTCTTAGACGTTTGACCTACAAACTTCACACACTGTCTAAGAACACCATTATTAATATTTTCAACACAAAAATTAACTCAAGAAACGATCACGAATCTCAATTTCACCTTAGTTCATTTTAGGGTGTTACAGAAGTCCAGGCTAATAAGTTACAATCTATCGGCAAGTATTGGATTCGGAAGAAGTCCCTGATTTTAAGAAGGCTTACAATAAAGGTCGTGAAATAAAGGCAGATATTGGATTTGGATCTCATAAAATAAGCAAATTCGGGTGAAAATACAGTTAATAAATAAGGAGTGCGGCCGTTTGGAAAAAAGTAATACATCACAAGTACTTGAACAACCCTTGTCGAAAGGTGGAACCACAAATCAACCACCGTATTTTCAAACTCACAAATTTTCTTTGTTGAAGAAGGGATACAAGTTTTTCAAGATCGACGATTTGAGGAACCTAGATGTTCAATTTACTCTACAACGAGCGAAATAGAAACCTTGCAATAAAGGATCGTGGAACCCAATTGTTGAAAATTGTTCAATATGTATCAAAATAGTAATTACATGATCAATTGAATCTACTTTTAATGAATTTACTACAAATAATTTAGATAACACTCAATGTTTTGTTTGTATTATTAGTCTATTGAATGTATTATAGAAGTACCCTCCTGGATAATGGGACTATCAGGATCATCCTGGATAATATGATTAGCAGGACTCTCCTGGATAATGGGACTAGCAGGACCTCGTGGATAATGGGATTAGTAGGGCCCTCTTGAATAATGGGAATAGTAGGGCCCCTGGATAACGCAATTAGCAGGACCCTCCTAGATAATGGAACTACCAAGACCCTCCTGGATAATGGGATTAGCATGACCCTCCTTGATAATGGGACTAACAGGGCCCTCCTTGATAATGGAAATAACATGTTCCTCTTGGATAATGGGACTTGCAGGACCTTCCTGCATAATGGAACTAATATGGCCCTCCTAAATAATGGGATTAGCAAGATTAGCAGGGCCCTCCTTGATAATGGGACTAACAGGACCATCCTGAATAATGAGATAAGAAAGATTAGCAGGATCTTCCTAGATAATTGGACTAGCATGACCTTTCTGGATAATAGGATTAGTGGGACCCTCCTAGGTAATGGGACTAGTAGCACCCTCTGGATAAAGAGACTAACAGGAACCTCCTGGATAATGGGATTAGCAAGACCCTCTTGGATAATGGGATTAGCAGGACCCCCTAGATAATGGGACTACTAGGATCCTCCTGGATAATGGGACTAGACTAACATAATTTAATTTAGTCAGTTCATCATGAGGAATAGAGTTGGTGTAAACACAAATACGCCATCTGAAGAGTACATCGCAACAAAGCTTGAGTCGTTCATAGTCTCGATTCAAAGCTAAGCACGTATTTTATTTCTCTCACCAAATTTTCTTTGATATAAACTAAGGTAATGTTTTGTGTGATTTCTTTGTTATTTTAATTTTAGCTATCCAGATAGTATGAGGTAAATCCACACCTCAAGCTCAGGATCATAGATGGAAAATATTCTAATTTTCTAACTCATTTTCCATTGAAAAAGCAAGGGTTCATTCCGGAAAAAAAACACAATCAATATCCAAGCACGAGTAAAAGGAACCTATCTGGAGAAAGGTGTTTACCTTTGAACTCATTTGAGATGAAAAATAATATCTCATAATTTAAGAAGTATGAAGAGTTGAGTCAAGAATCAGGAGAAGCTACATTGATATGATCATGTACTTGTATTTTCTTTTTATTTTTGGTCTACCCTTTTCCATGTAAAATAGGAGACGCGAACTAGAGGCTCAAGTGGAACCTACCTAAACTTCCAACTCATCACTTTATCTCCTTGAACTACATGTGATCTGATTCCCTTATCACCCGGAATACGTAGGATGTCCAAAACAAGAACTCGAACGCACAAATTTTGTATTTCAAATAAGAGTTCGGTCAAAACTTGTCACTTTGTCTACTTCTTTGTCTGGAAACTCTTCGCTTTCCAGTCAAAGAGGGGCAAACTATAGAAATGCAATAGTTTACCGAACTTA
The DNA here is from genome assembly GCA_027789145.1 of Solanum arcanum. Lineage (NCBI taxonomy): Eukaryota > Viridiplantae > Streptophyta > Magnoliopsida > Solanales > Solanaceae > Solanum > Solanum arcanum. The sequence continues at coordinate 39,598,602 of CM050935.1, read as the reverse complement.
AGTTTATACCAATTTTAAAGCTTAAATATTTTATGACAAATCTATCTTAATTATTTTTCATCATATTTTAATAAGTTTATTTTAAATGATTTGAATTTTTTTTTTAAAAATAGTATAAGTTTTATTTTAAATAAGTTAGTATTTCTTAATTATATTTTCAATTTAGATATTTAATTATGTGTGTGTGTGTGTGTGTGTGTGTGTGTGTGTGTGTGTGTCTGTGTGTGTGTGTATGTGTGTGGATGTATATATATATATATATATATATATCTATATATATGTATATATATATATATATATTTATATATATATATATATATATATATATATATATATATATAGCTAGCCTCCAATTTTCCAAAGAAAAATGGATAAAATATTTGGAGAATACAAAAGGTTTGTCTTAGTATACGTAGATGATACATTAATTATAAAAATATAAGAGATTAAAACAGAGCATTATTAAAAGAAATAGTTCTTTTATGGTAGACTTAGTAGAAACTGAGACACATAAAGAAGCTACGACGTTAATAGAAAAAAGAATAACTCTTTCTACAGATTACAAATATTTTAATCCATCTTCAAAATCAAATCAAGTTATCATAAAACAAAATAATATAATAATAACACTATTATTACAAATAAATAACAAAATAGATTAAAAAAATTTAAAGAAAAAAGATAAAATATATCAAAAGTAGAGGAATTAATAGAAAAATTAGCTAAAATAGAAATCACTCCACAAAAAGAAAAAAACAATAAAGAATCAAAAGAAATGGACATTTTTCAGCTAAATCAAGAAACGAAGAAGGGTTAGAAAGACCTAGACCAAGCTACTGCCAAAATAGCATAGGTAATAATTTTATATCAAGAATATTAAATAAAAGTTCTAAAGAAGAAAACAATCAACAACTAAATGAAATAATGTATGTGGATAAAGATATACAAATTTTTCAACAAAATCAATTAAGATTATTAAACCCTAAAATTTTATATATTACAAATTACATAAACAAATCTCAATTATATAGGCACTATAGAGAAGAACAATTATCACTAATAGGAAATAATTTGGTATCCCTAAATCTTATAAATTCATAATCACTAATAGAACTAAATAAAGTAAGAAAATACTTAATGCATATGAGATTAATAATAATAGGTGTTAAGGGGTTAACTAGAAAAAATTTAGGAACAAAGATATTAATTGTAATATATGATGACAGATGGTAGCTATGACTAATAATGGAGGAATATTTTATATAAGTCCAGACTTCATGATGAATCTAAAAGAATTTGGAAAATATATTAAAATAGGAATACAAACTAAAGGATATGAAGAAATGCAAAATGGAAAAAACCTACTAATGTGCATAGGATTTTTAGGAAAAATAACAGACAACAGTAATACTAGATTTAAATTACAAATAAAAAATGTAGTAGAAGTAATGGGAAATAAAAGAATAAAACTAGTAAAACCTACAAAGATAAATCCTGAAGAATACGCAGGATTATATTGGAAGTTAGATGATTTTAAGAATAGAGAAAATTTAATTTCTGATGCCCATCTAATGTACATAAATTCTAAGGGTGAGCCCTCGATTAGATTTACAGATTATAACTATGTAACTCAGAGAGATATAGAAGAAGAAAGTGTCTTGGAGGAAGTACCATTAGAAGGAATGAAAATTGAAGTAATATTAGAAGAAGAATTTGCAGTAGATCTATTAATAGAAAAAGCGAAAGAGATAAGATACAACAACATAAATAAACTGTTCAAATGTAAAGGATGTAAACTAGGAAATGTAGACTTAGAAAAGTTAACATCTCATTTTAAAATATGTGAATTCTGGATAGATAATAGAGGCTATAGATTAGAAAAAATATTACATGAAAAATTAGAAAAAGCAAATAATATAATAAAAGAAATACAAGAAAGTGATACCGAGACAACTGAATTAGAATCTATAATTAGCCAAAAAGAATTAATGGAGTCAGCAAGCTCAAGTAGCCCATTCCAAAATACAACAGAACAAGGATATACTGCAGACAATAGTAATGGAAATATACCACATAGAAGAGTGCATAGACAGGGTGATGTTCCCTTAGCAAATCTAAAACCAATAGGAAAAAGGATGCCTATAGAAGAACCAATAATTCTACATGAAGGAGGAAGAAAAGGAAAAATATTAAATATAGCAGCACATGATCCAAAAAGATGGACTTCAGTAATAGATTCATGGAAAGGAATTGTTTTAGCAGATTTCATAAAAAAACTATACTGAAACAGATGCAGAAACTATGTATAAGTATTTAGAAAACTTTTTAGGAGAATCCACTAAAGCATTATGGGAAGCCTATAAGGTAGAATTCCCACAAGAGTTCCAATATTTGGTATCATTATGACCAAATCCATATAACTTTACAAATAAAATTCATACACTAATAACAGGAGATGACCCTAATAGTGCATTAGTAACACTACAAAGAAATACGGTAATAAAATTAGAACTATTGAGTATAAGTAACTGGTACCATATAAAGAAATTCTTAGATGATTATGTTTACTACTGTACAATTAGTGGTAATGCTTTCGATCAAGATCTAGGAAAAAAGTTATTTAATAAATTGCCTGGAGCTTTAGGAAGAGAAATAGAAGACAAATGGAGTAAACGAGAAGGAGTATTAAAAAATCCCCATGCTAAATGGTCAATAGGACATAGGATACAACATATAATGGAAATACTACAAGAAAAGTGCACGCACATACAAATTCAAAAATAATTAAAACAAAATGAGATGAATTTCTGTAAGATGTAATATACACTGCTCAAAGCTATGATAAAGACCAATATAAAGAAAAAAGTATAAAAAAATATAAATCACAATATAATAAAAGATATAGTAAGAAAGAATACTTTCTTAGAAAATCTTCGGCTAGAAAACCATATCTAAATAGAGATAGATATGTTAGAAAATACAGAACAGATGGAAACTATAAAAAGAAGTTAGAATGTTTCACATGCAGAAGTATAGAACATTTAGCAAATACTTGTCCTAAAAGATATAACACAAAAACTAGAAATGCTCAACTAGTAGACGAATTTAATGAAGCATTATTAAATGTAGACGAATATATGTCAGATAATGAGAGTATTTACTATGTAGTAAGTATCGATGTATAAGAACAGACTAAAGAAGAAAGCTCCTCCAATTCAGAAGGAGAGAACTAATTAATGAAGTAGGATTAGAAGACCTGAATTTAGAAGATTTACAAGTTAATTTTAGGAATATAATAGAATGCAAACATGATTTTGAAAAAGACACATGTTTAGATATTAATCCATGTTGTTGATGCAAATGGTATCCTAGCAAAAATAAAAGAGCTAAATGTAATAAGTGATTTGAAGAAGGATGCATAACCTGCATAGAAAATCAACAAGGACTAATAATCCAAAATAAAAATGAAATATATATAAATGAACCTTTAATAAACTATAAAGTATTAAGTTTAGAAACAAAAGTTAAAGAATTAGAAGACAGGATAATAACATTAGAAAAGGGAAAACATATTGAATCACGATCATCAATAGACAATCAAGAATTAATGAATGAAGAATTTAACACCTTAATGTGCAATGAAGATAAAATAATACTGTAAAGTATTATCATGACTTCAATTAGGAGAATACGAAATAGAAACTTTAGTGTTAGTAGATTCGGGATGTACTAATAGCATCCTCAATAAGAAAATAGTACCTCCAGAACTAATAAAAAACTTAGCAATGCCGCTCGCAGACATGCAAATGGACAGAACACATAACGTATATAGAAACTATATAGATAAAACACATGTTAGTTTTTTAAACACATGTTCAGAATTCTATAAATCTACTTATAAAATTGATAAAATATGGGTAAGAGACTTGAATATAAGTGTAGATTTTGTATTAGGACTAGATTTTATATTACATAATAAAGAAGGCACTATTATAACAAGTGATGGAATAATTTTTCTAAAAAGTGTCACTCATACATCAGTTTTAACTAGTAAATTTAATACTAAAATAAGACATAAATCAAAAGAAAAATTTTGCGATGATAGTAAAAATAATTCAACATGTAGTAAAACAGGTTACAATATAATACTTGAAAATTTATCAGAAATAGAAGAATTAGAAGACTAGGATAATTTAGACAAAAATTATGTCTTAATAGAAATAGCAACAGAATTATATAATTTTAAAACAGGAATTCAGAAAATAGGACTAGTAAAAAAACAACAAGACTTAGATAATATTATAAAAATTCTAGATCAAATAGAAATAATAGGCGAAAAGCCCTTAAAACATTGGAAAAATAACAAAATTGTGTGTAAACTAGACATTATAAACCCCGAATATATAATAAAAATTGCTGCAATAGAAGCAACTAATCAAGATTTGGAAGATTTTAGTATACAAATTAAAGAACTATTAGAGTTAGGAGTAATAAAAAGATCAACCTCAAAACATAGATCGGCAGCATTTATGGTAAGAAATCATAATGAAATAGTGAGAGGAAAAGCTAGAATGGTAATAAATTATAAAAGACTAAACGATAATATTAAAACAGACGGATACAAATTACCAGATAAAATAGAACTAATAAATAGAATACAAGGAAAAAGAATATTTAGTAAGTTTGATTGTAAATTAGGAGATTGGCAGATAAAAATGCATCCGGATAGTATTGAATCGACAGCCTTTACATGTTCAAAAGGACATTTTGAATGGTTAGTCATGTCATTCGGTTTAAAAACTGCGCCTCCAATTTTTCAAAGAAAAATGGATAAAATATTTGGAGAGTACAAAAGGTTTGTCTTAGTGTACGTAGATGATATATTAGTATTCAGTAAGGATATAAAAGAACATTTAGGACATTTACAAACAGTGTTTAGGTTATTTGTTAATAATGGGATAGTAATTAGTAAAAAGAAAATGGAATTATGTAAAAATTACATAAATTTTTTAGGAATTATATTAGGAGAAGGAAAAATTAAACTACAACCTCATATAGCCAAAAAAGCCTTAGTTATGCGAGATAGATTAAATAGTTTAAAAGACTTACAAAAATTTTTAGGAATAATAAACTATGTTAAATCATTTATTAAGGATTTAGGAAAACTTGCAGGACCATTATATTCTAAGACATGAAGCAAAGAACAAAGAAATTTTAATATAGAAGATATAAAATTAGTACAAAAAATAAAGGATAAAATAAAAAATATTCCGGATCTTAATATGCCTTTGGAATTAGATTATTTAATTATCGAAACAGATGGTAGTTTCGAAGGATTGGGAGCCGTATTGAAAGGTAGACCTCATAAATATAGTCCTAACCATGAAGAAAAAATATGTGCCTACCAAAGTGGAAAACATAAAGAAAAAGCAAATAAAGCTAGCATAGACATTATCCTATCTGTAATATATGGCCTGAATAGTTTTAGAATATACATTTTAAACAAACCAAAAATATTAGTAAGGACAGATTGTGAAGCTATAGTAAAATTTCATCAGAAAATTAATGAAAAGAGTAGTAGTAGAAGATGATGGTTAAGTTTTTTAGATACTATATCTATTTATCAATCTATAATATTTGAGCATATAAAAGGAAATGATAATCATATAGCTGATCAAAAGCAGATTACTAATAAAAGTTTAAATTTTACAGAATGAGACCATTAATACCAGACAAGGGTAAAAGAGTTCAACCTTCAACCCCAGACTTTGCAGAATCTTACAAACAGACAATGTTATCAAATTTACATTTTAGACCTCTAGACAAATTGATGATGTTAGAATAGAAAGACTGCAGTTTGGAAAACAAAACTTAATAGCATATGAACTGTCTAATTGGACATTCAGACATGTCTAACTGCCAACTAGACAAACAGCAAACATGACTTTAAGATAATATATGGATAGCACATAATAAAAAAGACACTAAATACGTAATTTCCGTTTTAAATGCTTTAGGATATTTTTTTACTAATAAAAATAAAGAAAATAGATTTAAATATTATGTGGTAATTCATGGTAAAACAAATTGTTTTTTTCAGACATGGATTGAAGTTTTAGACTCTATTAAAGGTTTTCAAAAACCTCTTTTTAAAGGCTTTAATGATTTTACAGAAGCTTTAGACTATGCTAGAGGGATATTAGGACCAAATTACTATATTTCTCCAGCCCTTAGACAAAACCTAGACAAAAAACTCCACAATACAACATCCAAAAGGATACAGAAAAAGTAATATTTTATGATCATTGCTCATCCATGATCGAAGCATTTAAAAGTGAAACGACCTGTTTAGTCATTTTGAGCAGCAGATTGTAAGTCTGGAAAAACAGGCTGAGACGACGGATCCCACGACGGACAGTCATGGACACGACGGACCGTCGAGGGAGTCTCGTTCCAAAACACTTAGAATTCTGAAATTTGGGTACTGAAATCGACTCTCTGAACTTCACGACGGAAAGGCAGGACGGACCGTCGTGGGCACGACGGATCGTCACACATTTTCCACAGAAAATTAGTCTCTAAACTTTATGATGGACCTGCAGGACGGACCGTCGCAGGCACGACGGGTCGTCACAGGTTGCGTAATCCCAGGCTGGGTCGGATTTCTGTAAATATTTTAAGGGGCGTTTTGGACTATTCCTGCTTATAATTATAAAGTTAGTGGTTTAATATTAATAACTCAATTACTTGGGGGTTAAAGGAGGTAACCTTGGAATAATTAGTGGGTTAATTCCTCATCTTTTATACTTAATTATATGCTAATTAGGGTAAAAGAAAGAGGGTTTGAATAAGAAAAATAGAAAGAACAAGGAGAGCGAAAGAGAAAAGATCGAGAGAGATACTAACGAAGAGGAAACACAAAGCTTTGGGAAATTGCTTGCTTGATCACAAATCTTCGGTGGAGGTAGGTTATGGTTTTTATGCTATTCGTAGTAAAATCTTAATAGCGAATGATATGTATTGGGTAGTATTGTAAACCCTTCTATATGCTTAATTATATGCTTACATGAATGTGATTATATAATTGTGATAAAATAAGCATGATGAAGCTATTGAATCCTAAATCTTGAAAAGAAACCCTAATCCGCTTTGTTAATGATGATGCCTTGGTGTAAAAGAAGGCTTGATGAATGAAAGTAGTGAGATTAGGGGATCGGGTGCCACGTTCTGGTACCAGGATAGTAATAAGGGATCGGGTGCCACGTTCCGGTACCAGGATAGAATGAGGATTGGAGTGTCACGTTACGACATCAGGATAGTATATGGATCGGGTGCCACGTTTCGGCACCAGGATAGTAATAGAGGATCGGGTTCCATATTCCGGTACCAGGATAGAATGAGGATCGGAGTGTCACATTCCGACACCAGGATAGTATATGGATCGGGTGTCACGTTCCGGTGCCAGGATAGAATGAGGATCGGAGTGTCACGTTCCGTCACAAGGATAGTATATGGATCGGGTGCCACGTTCCGGTACTAGGATAGAATGAGGATCGGAGTGCCACGTTCCAGCACCAGGATAGAATATGGATCGGAGTGTCACGTTCCGACACCAGGATAGTATATGGAGCGGAATGTCACGTACCGACACGAGAGGAATAAAGATAATGAATCTTGAAAGATGTTAATATACTAAATTTAATGAACCTAATTCCCAAATGAGTATAGTATTGAGGCTTGAGTCCTCATGGTTGAACTTGACGGTACTTATTAATGATTAGTACTTCTTGTTGCTACATGTTGAGTATTGTAGTTGATTTATGATATTGTCTGATATATACTGTTTTCTATTTTGAGTTGGCCGATGATACCTACTCAGTACTTGTGTTTTGTACTGACCCCTACTTGTATGTTTCTTTCTTTGTTGTTTGAGTAGTGCAGCAAACGTGCCGTCGTCTTCAAGTCAACCGCAACTCTAGCCAGTCTTCAATACACCAAATTTCAGGGTCAGCTAATGCTTATAGCTTGGACTGGATCTTCTTCTTCATGTCTTGATGCCTTGAAGTTCCGGCATGGACTAGCTTTTTACTTATTTTAGCTTCTTAGATACTCTTAGATTAGTAATTTGAGGATAGATGTTCTTGTGATGATGACTTCCAGATTTTGGGGAATAATAGATTTTCATTAATGAGTTTAAGTCTTCCGCATTGTATTTTGTTCATTATGTTTGAAATGTTGGGTTTAGATTGGTTGGTTCGCTCACATAGTAGGATAAGTGTGGGTGCCACTCGCGGCTCGGTTTTGGGTCGTGACAAACTTGGTATCAGAGCATTAGGTTCGTTGGTCTCAACTCACAAGAACGAGTCTAGTAGAGTCTTAAGGAACGGTAGGGGGACGCCTTTACTTTTCTTTGAGAGGCTATAAGACTTTAGGAAAATTCCATTCTTTCTTTCTTTCTTTCTTTCTTTCGTGCTATTACTTGGATCCAATTGGTATCTAGGTGATACAAATTGGTATCTGACCATCTTCACTCTATTTCACAGATGGTTAGAACTAGAGCAACGACTGCGCCAACACCAACACCGGCAAGACAAAAAGCGTCTGAGCCAGCCACTGGGGCTGTAGCTTGAAGAGGAGTAGTGGCAAGAGGCCGTGGAAGAGGTTGTGGGAGGACGTCCTCTAGAGGAAGAGGACAAGAACCTAGACCAACTAGTACTAGGGCGGTGACTCCTCCACCGACTGAAGAAGTGATAAGAGAGGGTGAAGAATGGGAGAATGAACAAGTGCAGAATGAGGAATTGCCACCCCAACCTACCCCGGAGATGATCAATTAGGTTCTTGCTTATCTTAGCGGGTTATCTGATCAGGGCCAGACACCTCCAGTGTTTTCTGCACCAGCACCTCAGGGTCCGGAGGTACAACATGCAGCTACTGTGGCTCCCCGCATAGATGCCTCATTGGAAATAGGCACGTTTCCTCGTCTGACTACAGGGCCTATAATGAGAAATGATCAGCATGAACTTTTCAGTAAGTTCTTAAAATTGAAACCTCCAGCCTTCAAGGGTGTTGAATCTGAGGATGCCCACGATTTTCTGGTTGACTGTCATGAGCTACTACACAAGATGGGTATAGTAGAACGCTTTGGTGTTGAGTTTGTGACTTATCAGTTTCAAGGGAACGCCAAAATGTTGTGGCGGTCACATGTTGAGTGTCAACCAACAGAGGCACCACCTATGACTTGGGCATCATTCTCTAGCTTGAGGGATAGGAAAAGAGATGAGTTCTTGAGCCTAGAGCAAGGTAGGATGTCGGTTACTGCATATGAGGCTAAGTTTCGTGCACTATCCAGATATGCCACCCAGCTTTGTTTCAGTCCACAAGAGCAGATTCGCCGTTTTGTGAAAGGGTTGCGGTCAGAGTTGCGGATTTCAGCCTTACAGGTAGCGGCTACAGCGAAATCCTTTCAGGAAGTGGTAGACTTCGTGATAGAGGTGGAGGGAGTGAAGCCAGATGACTTCACCATGGCATCTACATAAAAAAGGTTTTGAAAGGGAGGTGATTTTAATGGTTCTTACTCTAGAGGACAGGGTTCAGGAGGTTACTCAGTCCGACCAATTCAGTCTTCACTACAGACTGTAGTTGGGGATCCACCTCAGACCGGTCAACACTTCTCTGAGAGACCTATGCTTGACTATAGAGAGTGTTATGGATGTGGGGAGAGTGGACATATTAAGAGGTATTATCCAAAACAGAGTTACAAACCCCCAATAGTCAGAGGTAGAGGTGGTCATGGAAGAGGCCGTCATTCTGGAGGACGTGGTGGTCGAGGTAATAGTGGTCACCAAAACGGACGGGGTGATGGGCAAACTAGAGCCACTACGGCACAACATGGTAGGGGCAACGGACAGACAGGTGATAGGGCCCATTGTTACGCTTTCCCTGGGAGATCTGAAGCGGAGACATCTGATGTTGTTATCACAGGTAATCTTTTGGTTTGTGATTGCATGGCTTCTGTATTATTTGATCCTGGCTCCACATTTTCATATATATCTTCCTCATTTGCTACTGGTCTTAATTTACATTGTGAATTGCTTGACATGCCTATTCGTGTTTCTACTCCGGTGGGTGAGTCTGTGATAGTTGAAAAAGTATATAGGTCTTGTATGGTGACTTTTGTGGGGAGCAATACTTATGTAGACTTGGTTATCTTAGAAATGGTTGATTTTGATGTAATTTTGGGTATGACTTGTCTTTCTCCGAATTTTGCGATCTTGGATTGTAATGCTAAAACTGTGACGTTAGCCAAGCCTGGGACAGATCCATTAGTGTGGGAGGGCGACTACACTTCCACTCCGGTTCGTATCATCTCCTTTCTTCATGCTAAGAGAATGGTTGGTAAGGGGTGTTTATCTTTCTTGGCACATCTCAGGGATGACACTACCCAAGTACCTTCAATTGAGTCGGTTTCGGTAGTCCGTGAGTTTCTGGATGTGTTCCCTGCAGATCTTCCTGGTATGCAACCGGATAGAGATATTGACTTTTGCATTGATCTGGAACCGGGTACTCGCCCCATTTCAATACCCCCTTATAGGATGGCCCCAGCGGAGTTAAGGGAATTAAAGGCCTAACTTCAAGAGTTGTTAAGTAAAGGTTTCATTAGACCAAGCGCTTCCCCTTGGGGTGCTCCGGTGTTATTTGTGAAGAAGAAGGATGGGAGTTTTCGGATGTGCATAGACTACCGACAGTTGAACAAGGTAACTATTAAGAACAAGTATCCCATTCCTCGCATTGATGACTTGTTCGATCAGTTACAAGGTGCTTGTGTCTTCTCTAAGATTGACTTGAGATCCGGTTATCATCAATTGAAAATACGGGCAACGGATGTGCCAAAGACTGCTTTTCGTACCAGGTATGGGCATTACGAATTTTAGTGATATCTTTTGGTCTTACGAATGCCCCTGCTGCTTTCATGAGCTTGATGAATGGGATTTTTAAGCCATATCTGGATCTCTTTGTGATCTTATTTATTGATGATATACTAATATACTCAAACAGTAAGAAGGAACATGAGGAGCATTTGAGAATGGTATTAGAGTTGTTGAGGAAGAAAAAGCTCTATGCTAAATTCTCCAAGTGTGAGTTTTGTCTAGATTCAGTGTCCTTCTTGGGGCACGTGGTTTCTAAGGATGGAGTGATGGTAGATCCTTCTAAGATTGAGACAGTGAAGAATTGGGTAAGACCCACTAATGTGTCAGAAATAAGGAGCTTTATTGGTTTAGCTAGCTACTACCGTCGATTTGTCAAGGGATTCTCTTCTATTGCTTCCCAATTGACGAACTTGACTAAGCAGAATGTTCCATTTGTATGGTCGGATGAATGTGAGGAAAGCTTTCAGAAACTCAAGACCTTGTTGACTACTGCACCAATCCTTACCTTGCTAGTAGAGGGTAAGAGTTTCATTGTTTATTGTGATGCTTCCTATTCTGGTTTGGGTGCAGTGCTAATGCAAGAGAAGAATGTAATTGCTTATGCTTCGAGGCAATTAAAGGTGCACGAACGCAACTACCTGACCCATGATTTGGAATTGGCCGCGGTAGTATTTGCATTAAAGCAATGGAGGCACTATCTGTATGGGGTCAAGTGTGAAGTCTACACAGATCACCGTAGTCTGCAGTATGTCTTTACTAAGATGGATTTGAATTTGAGACAGAGGAGATGGATGGAACTACTAAAGGACTATGATGTTACCATCTTGTATCACCCAGGAAAGGCTAATGTTGTGACAGACGCCTTAAGTAGAAAGGCAGGAAGCATGGGAAGTCTAGCTCACTTGCAAGTTTCTAGACGCCCGTTGGCTAGAGAAATCCAAAACTTGGCTAATGACTTTATGAGGATAGAAGTAAATGATAAGGGAGGATTTTTGGCTTGTGTAGAGGCGATATCTTCTTTTCTTGACAAGATCAAGGGAAAACATTTTGATGATGAGAAACTAAGTCGAATTCGGGATATGGTGTTGCGAGGAGAGGCTAAAGAAGCAATAATTGATGAGGAAGGCGTTTTGAGAATTAAGGGAAGGGTATGTGTGCCCGGTGTTGATAATTTGATCCACACTATTCTTACAGAGGCTCATAATTCCGGATATTCTATACATCCTGGTGCAACCAAGATGTACCGTGACCTAAAGCAACACTTTTGGTGGAGTAGAATGAAGCGAGACATTGTTGATTTTGTTGCCAAATGTCCAAATTGTCAACAAGTAAAGTATGAACACCAGAGGCCCAGAGGAACACTTCAGAGAATGCCCATTCCTGAATGGAAGTGGGAGAGAATTTCAATGGACTTCGTGGTTGGTCTTCCAAAGTCATTGGGAAAGTTTGATTCTATTTGGGTAATTGTGGACAGATTAACTAAGTCTGCTCACTTCATTCCGGTCAAGGTGACTTACAATGCAGAGAAGTTAGTCAAAATCTATATCTCAGAAATTGTTCGACTACATGGAGTTCCACTCTCCATTATATCAGATAGAGGTACGCAGTTTACTTCTTTGTTTTGGAGAACATTGCATGCGGAATTAGGTACGAGGTTGGACCTTAGTACTGCATTTCACCCTCAGACCGATGGTCAGTCTGAGCGAACGATTCAGGTATTGGAAGATATGATTCGTGCATGTGTGATAGAATTTGGTGGTCCTTGGGATAACTTCTTACCCTTAGCAGAGTTTTCATACAATAATAGCTATCACTCAAGTATTGATATGGCTCCATTCGAAGCATTGTATGGGAGGAGATGTAGGTCTCCCATTGGTTGGTTTGATGCATTAAAGGTTAGACCTTGGGGTACTGATCTGTTGAGAGATTCAATAGAGAATGTGAAATCTATTCAAGAAAAGATTTTAGCGGCTCAAAGTAGGAAAAAGGAATATGCGGATCAAAAGGTTAGAGACTTGGAGTTCATGGAGGCTGAGCAAGTGTCACGACCCAAAACCGGGCCGCGACTGGCACCCACATTTACCCTCCTATGTGAGCGAACCAACCCATATAGACCTTAACATTTCAACATATATCAACAGAAAATAATGCGGAAGACTTAACTCATTAATAAAACAATTCAAAACTCTTATTAATATCCCCAAAATCTGGAAGTCATCATCACAAGAACATCTATCTCAAATTGCTAAACTAAAACTGTCTAAGAAGCTAAAACTAATACTAGCTAGTCCATGCCGGAAGTTCAAGGCATCAAGACTTGAAGAAGAAGACCCAGTCCAAGCTAGACGCATTAGCTCACCCTGAATTTCCGAAAGTAGTGAAGACTGGCTAGATCTCTTTGTTGAGTTGAGGTTGACGGAACGTTTGCTTGCATTACACCAATAACAAAGAAGAAAACATAAAGTAGGGTCGATTACAACCACAAGTACTGAGTAGATATCATCGGCCAACTCAAAATAGGGAACAGTATATATCAATAATAATGTAAATCAACTACAATACTCAACATGTAGCAATAACAACATAAATTCATCAATAACGACAACCGAGTTCACACATGAGGACTCAAGCCTCAATACCATACTCATTTGGGAATTAAGTTCATTAGATTGAGTATATTCATTATCTTTCAAGATTCATTATCTTTCTTCCTCTTGTGTCGGTACGTGACACTCCGCTCCTCTATTTCTATCCTGGTGCCGGAACGTGGCACTCCGATCCTCATATACTATCCTGGTACCGGAACAAGGCACCCGATCCATATTCTATCCTGGTGTCGGAACGTGACACTCCGATCCTCATATTCATTCTATCCTGGTACCGGAACGTGGCACCCGATCCTCATATTCATTCTATCCTGGTACCGGAACGTGGCACCCGATCCTCATATTCTATCCTGGTGTCGGAACGTGACACTCCGATCCTCATATTCATTCTATCCTGGTACCGGAACGTGGCACCCGATCCCCTAATTCATCAAGCCTTCTTTCATACTAAGGCATCATCATTAACAAGTGAATTAGGGTTTTTATAAAGATTTGGGATTCAATAGCTTTATCATGCTTATTTATTCACAATTTCATAATCATATTCATGCAAGCATACAATTTAAGCATATAGAAGGGTTCACAATACTATCAATACATATCATTCACTATTAAGAGTTTACTACGAATATCGTAAGAGAAAAACCATAACCTACCTCCACCGAAGAATTGAATCAAGCAAGAATTTTCCCAAGCTTTGTTTCTCCCTTCTCGTTCGATCCCCCTCTTGATCGATCAATCTCTCTCTCCCTTTGTTCTTTCTAGTTTCTTTATTCAAACCCTCTTTCTTTTACCCTAATTCATATATAATTAAGAATGAAAGATGGTAATAATGACCCACTAATTAACTTAAGGTTACCTATTTTAACCCCCAAGTAATTAGATTTATTAATATTAACCCTCAAACTTTATATTTAAGGAAAGAATAGTCCAAAACGTCCCTTAAAACGTGGAAAGAAATCCGATTCTGACTGGGACTACGCGACCTGTGACGGGCCGTCGTGCCTGCGACGGTCCGTCACGCAGGTCGTCGCAGCCACTACTTCTCAAGTGGACTGTGACGGTCCGTCACTCCTGTGACGGTCCATCCTGCCAGTTCGTTACGGAGTTCAGAGAGTCGATTTTCAGTACCAAATTTCAGAATTCTAAGTATGCTGAAACGATGCACCCTCGACGGGCCGTCGTGCCTGAGACGGTCCGTCGCAGTGCTCGTGGTCTTGGCGATTTTCGAATTAAATCTGCTGCTCAAAGCGACTAAGCGGGTCGTTACAATAGATACCAATTTACCCATCGTTCGTCCCGAGCGATCAAAAGAAGAAAACAATGGCGAAAAGGAGTACCGAATGCGTAGCGGATGTGGGTATTTTTCTTGCATATCCGCCTCCTTCTCCCAAGTAGCCTCTTCAACGGTCGATTCTTCCATTGAACCTTGATGGATGCAATCTCCCTTGACCTCAACTTGCGAACTTCTCTATCTAGAATAGCAACAGGCTCCTCCTCATATGACAAGTTCTCATCAAGTAAAACTGAATCCCAACGGATGATGTAGTTTCCATCTCCATGGTATCTTTTCAACATGGACACATTAAATACCGGATGTACTCCGGACAGCCCTGGAGGCAAGGCTAATTCATAAGCCACCTCCCCTACTCGCTTTAGTACCTCAAATGGTCCAATGTACCTTGGACTTAGTTTACCTCTTTTGCCAAACCGCATCACCCCTTTCATAGGTGAAACCTTCAACAAGACTTGTTCACCCTCCATGAACTCTAAGTCTCTAACCTTTCGATCTGCATACTCCTTTTGTCTACTTTGCGCCGCCAGAAGCTTTTCTTGAATAGATTTCACTTTCTCCATCGAATCCCTCAACAGATCAGTACCCCAAGGCCTAACCTCAAATGCATCAAACCACCCAATGGGAGATCTACATCTCCTACCATACAATGCTTCAAATGGAGCCATGTCAATGCTTGAGTGATAGCTATTGTTGTATGAAAACTCTGCCAAAGGTAAGAAGCTATCCCAATGGCCACCAAACTCTATCACGCATGCTCGAAGCATATCCTCCAACACTTGAATCGTCCTCTCAGACTGACCATCGGTCTGAGGATGGAACGCAGTACTAAGGTCCAACTTAGTACCCAATTCTGCATGCAATGTTTTCCAAAACTTAGAAGTAAACTGCGTACCTCTATCTGATATAATGGAGAGTGGAACCCCATGCAATCGAACGATTTACGAGATATAGATCTTGGCTAACTTCTCTGCATTGTAAGTCACCTTGACCGGGATAAAATGAGCAGACTTAGTTAACCTATCAACAATCACCCAAATGGAGTCATACTTACCCATTGTCTTTGGAAGACCAACCACAAAGTCCATTGCGATTCTCTCCCACTTCCATTCAGGAATGGGCATTCTCTGAAGTGTTCCTCCGGGCCTTTGGTGTTCATACTTTACTTGTTGACAATTTGGACATTTAGCGATAAATTCAACAATATCACGCTTCATTCTACTCCACCAAAAGTGTTGCTTGAGGTCACGGTACATCTTGGTCGCACCCGGATGTATCGAATACCTTGAACTATGAGCCTCTGCCAGAATAGTGTTGATCAAATCATCAACTCGGGGTACACATACCCTTCCCTTGATTCTCAAAACACCTTCTTCATCGATTGTCGCTTCTTTGGCCTCTCCTCGTAATACTTTATCTTGAATTCGTCTTAGTTTCTCATCATCAAACTGTTTTCCCTTAATTTTGTCAAGAAAAGAAGATCTTGACTCCACACTAGCCAACAATCCTCCCTTCTCATTTACTTCTAATCTCATCAAGTCATTAGCTAGAGTCTGGACCTCCCTAGCTAATGGGCGCCTAGAGGCTGTCAAGTGAGCTAGACTTCCCATGCTCCCCGCCTTTCTACTTAAAGCATCCGCTACAACATTCGCTTTTCCCGGATGATACAAGATAGTGATGTCGTAGTCCTTTAGTAGTTCCATCCATCTCCTCTGTCTCAAGTTCAAATCTTTCTGAGTAAAGACATACTGAAGGCTACGATGATCCGTGTAGACCTCACACTTAACTCCATACAAATAGTGTCTCCATTGCTTTAGTGCAAACACTACCGCGGCCAATTCCAAGTCATGAGTTGGGTAGTTACGTTCATGCACCTTTAATTGCCTTGAAGCATAAGCAATCACACTCTTCTCTTGCATTAGTACTGCACCCAACCCAGAATAGGATGCGTCACAATAAACAATGAAGTTCTTACCCTCTTCGGGCAAGGTGAGAATGGGTGCGGTAGTCAACAAAGTCTTGAGCTTCTGAAAGCTTTCCTCACACTCATCCGACCATACAAATGGAACATTCTGCTTAGTCAAGTTCGTCAATTGGGAAGCAATAGAAGAGAATCCCTTGACAAATCGGCGGTAGTAGCTAGCTAACCCAACAAAGCTTCTTATTTCTGACACATTAGCGGGTCTTACCCAATTCTTCACTGTCTCAATCTTAGATGGATCTACCATCACTCCATCCTTAGAAACTACGTGCCCCAAGAAGGACACTGCATCTAGCCAAAATTCACACTTAGAGAACTTGGCATAAAGCTTTTTCTCCCTCAACGTTTCCAATACCGTTCTCAAATGCTCTTCATGTTCCTTCTTGCTCTTTGAGTATACCAATATATCATCAATAAATACAATCACGAAGAGATCCAAATATGGCTTAAAAATCCCATTCATCAAACTCATGAACGCAGCAGGGGCATTCGTAAGACCAAAGGACATCACCACAAATTCATAATGTCCATACCTAGTTCGAAAAGCAGTCTTTGGTACATCCGTTGCCCGTATTTTCAATTGATGATAACCGGATCTCAAGTCAATCTTAGAGAAGACACAAGCACCTTGTAACTGATTGAACAAGTCATCAATTCGAGGAAGAGGATACTTGTTCTTGATAGTTACCTTGTTCAACTGCCGGTAGTCTATGCACATCTGAAAACTCCCATCCTTCTTCTTTACAAACAAAACCGGAGCACCCCAAGGAGATGCACTTGGTCTAATGAAGCCTTTGTTTAACAACTCTTGAAGTTGTGCCTTTAACTCTCTTAACTCATGGAGCCATTCTATAAGGGGGTATAGAAATGGGCGAGTACCCGCTTCAAGATCAATGCAGTCAATATCCCTATCTGGTGGCATACCAGGAAGATCTGTAGGGAACACATCCAAAAATTCTCGAACTACCGAAACCGATTCAATTGAGGGTACTTGAGTAGTGTCATCCCTAAGATGTGCTAAGAAAGCCAAACAACCCTTACTAACCATCTTCCGAGCACAAAGAAAGGACACAATACGAACCGGATTGGAAGTGTAGTCGCCCTCCCACACTAACGGATATGTCCCAGGCTTGGCTAATGTCACCGTCTTAGCATTACAATCCAAGATCGCAAATTGCGGCGAAAGCCAAGTCATACCCAGAATTACATCAAAATCACTCATTTCTAAGATAACCAAATCTACATAAGTGTTGCTCCCCACAAAATTCACCAAACAAGACCTATACACTTTTTCAACTACCACAGACTCACCCACCGGAGTAGAAACACGAATAGGCATATCAAGTAATTCACAATGTAGATTTAGACCATTAGCAAATGAGGAAGATACATAAGAAAACGTGGATCCAGGATCAAACAACACGGAAGCCATGCAATCACAAATTAAAAGGTTACCTGTGATGGCGACATCGACGCCTCGCTTGGATCTCCCAGGAAAGCGTAACAATGGGCCCTATCACCCGTCTGTCCATTGCCCCTACCATGTTGCGTAGTAGTGGCTCCGGTTGCCCATCTCCTCGGCCGTTTGGTGACCACCATTACCTCGACCACCACGCGTCCTCGAAAAGCGGCCTCTACCATGACCACCTCTACCTCTAGCCATTGGGTAACTGTAACTCTGGTTTGGACAATACCTCTTAATGTGTCCAACCTCCCCACATCCATAACACTCTCGGGGTTCATGCATAGGTCTCTCGGAGTAGTGTTGACCGTTCTGAGGTGGACCCCAACTACGATCTGTAGTGAAGGCCAGATTGGTCGACTTGAGTAACCTCAGAGCTCTGTCCTCTAGAGTAAGAACCATTAAACTCACCTCCCTTTCGAAACTTTTTTGATGTCGAAGTTGTGGTGAAGTCGTCTGGCTTCACTCCTTCCACTTCTATCACGAAGTCTACCACCTCTTGGAAGGATTTTGCCGTTGCCGCTACCTGTAAGGCCGAAATCCGCAACTCTGATCTCAACCCCTTCACAAAACGGCGGATCCGTTCTTGTGGACTGAAACAGAGTTGAGTGGCATACCTTGATGAAGCACAAAACTTAGCCTCATATGCGTTAACCGTCATCCTACCTTGCTCGAGACTCAAGAACTCGTCCCTTTTTCTATCCCTCAAAGTCCTTGGGATATACTTCTCCATAAATAGAGTAGAGAAGGATGCCCAAGTCATGGGTGTAGCCTCTGTCGGTTGACACTCTACATGTGATCGCCACCACATTTTGGCGTTCCCTTGAAACTGATAGCTTACGAACTCAACGCCAAACCGTTCTACTATACCCATCTTGTGTAATAGCTCATGACAGTCGACCAGGAAATCATAAGCATCTTCAGATTCTGCACCCTTGAAGACTGGAGGTTTCAATTTCAAGAACTTACTGAAAAGTTCGTGCTGGTCGTTTGTCATTATCGGTCCAGTAGTCAGACGTGGAAATGTGCCTATCTCCAATGAGGCATCCATGCGGGGAGCCATAGTAGCCGCATGTCGTACCTCTGAAACCGGAGGTGTTGGTGCAGAAACCATTGGAGGTGCCTGACCGTGATCAGATAACCCGCTAAGATAAGCAAGAACCTGATTGATCATCTCTGGGGTAGGTTGGGGTGGCAATTCCTCATGTTGCGCTTGTTCATTCTCCCCTTCCTCACCCTCTCTTATCACCTCTTCAGTCGGTGGAGGAGTCACTGCCCTAGTATCAGATGGGCTAGGTGCTCGTCCTCTTCCTCTAGAGGACGTCCTCCCACGACCTCTCCCACGGCCTCTTGCCGTTGTTCTTCCTCGAGCTACAGCCCCAGTGGCTGGCTCAGACGCACCCTGTCCTGCCGGTGCTGGTGTTGGTGTTGTCGTTGCTCTAGTTCTAACCATCTGCGAAAGAGAGTGAAGATGGTCAGATACCAATTCGTATCGCCTAGATACCAATTGGACTCAAGTAGTAGCACGAAAGGAAGAATGAAAGAGTGAAATTTTCCTAAAGTCTTATAGCCTCTCAAGGAAAAGTAAAGGCGTCCCCCTACCGTTCCTTAAGACTCTACTAGACCTGTTCTTGTGTGATGAGACCAACGAACCTAATGCTCTGATACCAAGTTTGTCACGACCCAAAACCGGGCCGCGACTGGCACCCACATTTACCCTCCTATGTGAGCGAACCAACCCATATAGACCTTAACATTTCAACATATATCAACAGAAAATAATGCGGAAGACTTAACTCATTAATAAAACAATTCAAAACTCTTATTAATATCCCCAAAATCTGGAAGTCATCATCACAAGAACATCTATCTCAAATTGCTAAACTAAAACTGTCTAAGAAGCTAAAACTAATACTAGCTAGTCCATGCCGGAAGTTCAAGGCATCAAGACTTGAAGAAGAAGACAAGTCCAAGCTAGGCGCATTAGCTCACCCTGAATTTCGAAAGTAGTGAAGGCGGCTAGATCTCTTTGTTGAGTTGAGGTTGACGGGCGTTTCTTGCATTACACCAATAACAAAGAAGAAAACATAAAAGTAGAGTCGATTACAACCACAAGTACTGAGTAGATATCATCGGCCAACTCAAAATAGGGAACAGTATATATCAATAATAATGTAAATCAACTACAATACTCAACATGTAGCAATAACAACATAAATTCATCAATAACGACAACCGAGTTTTCACATTAGGACTCAAGCCTCAATACCATACTCATTTGGGAATTAAGTTCATTAGATTGAGTATATTCATTATCTTTCAAGATTCATTATCTTTCTTCCTCTTGTGTCGGTACGTGACACTCCGCTCCTCTATTTCTATCCTGGTGCCGGAACGTGGCACTCCGATCCTCATATACTATCACGAATGCGGAGCGTGGCACCCGATCCATATTCTATCCTGGTGTCGGGCGTGACACTCCGATCCTCATATTCATTCTATCCTGGTACATGGCGTGGCACCCGATCCTCATATTCATTCTATCCTGGTACCGGAACGTGGCACCCGATCCTCATATTCTATCCTGGTGTCGGAACGTGACACTCCGATCCTCATATTCATTCTATCCTGGTACCGGAACGTGGCACCCGATCCCCTAATTCATCAAGCCTTCTTTCATACTAAGACATCATCATTAACAAGTGAATTAGGGTTTTTATCAAGATATGGGATTCAATAGCTTTATCATGCTTATTTATTCACAATTTCATAATCATATTCATGCAAGCATACAATTTAAGCATATAGAAGGGTTCACAATACTATCAATACATATCATTCACTATTAAGAGTTTACTACGAATATCGTAAGAGAAAAATCATAACCTACCTCCACCGAAGAATTGAATCAAGCAAGAATTTTCCCAAGCTTTGTTTCTCCCTTCTCGTTCGATCCCCCTCTTGATCGATCAATCTCTCTCTCCCTTTGTTCTTTCTAGTTTCTTTATTCAAACCCTCTTTCTTTTACCCTAATTCATATATAATTAAGAATGAAAGATGGTAATAATGACCCACTAATTAACTTAAGGTTACCTATTTTAACCCCCAAGTAATTAGATTTATTAATATTAACCCTCAAACTTTATAATTAAGGAAAGAATAGTCCAAAACGTCCCTTAAAACGTGGAAAGAAATCCGATTCTGACTGGGACTACGCGACCTGTGACGGGCCGTCGTGCCTGCGACGGTCCGTCACGCAGGTCGTCGCAGCCACTACTTCTCAAGTGGACTGTGACGGTCCGTCACCCCTGTGACGGTCCGTCCTGCCAGTTCGTTACGGAGTTCAGAGAGTCGATTTTCAGTACCAAATTTCAGAATTCTAAGTATGCTGAAACGATGCACCCTCGACGGGCCGTCGTGCCTGAGACGGTCCGTCGCAGTGCTCGTGGTCTTGGCCAGTTTTTCCAGAATTAAATTTGCTGCTCAAAACGACTAAACGGGTCGTTACAGCAAGTCTTGCTGAAGGTTTCGCTCATGAAAGGGGTGATGTGGTTTGGTAAAAGAGGTAAGCTAAGCCCAAGGTATATTGGACCATTTGAAGTACTTAAGCGAGTAGGGGAGGTGGCTTATGAATTAGCCTTGCCTCCAGGGCTGTCAGGAGTGCATCCGGTATTTCATGTGTCTATGTTTAAAAGATACCATGGGGATGGAAACTACATCATTCATTGGGATTCAGTTCTGCTTGATGAGAATTTAACTTATGAGGAGGAGCCTGTTGCTATTCTAGATAGTGAAATTCGCAAGTTGAGGTCGAGGGAGATTGCATCCATCAAAGTTCAATGAAAGAATCGACCAGTTGAAGAGGCCACTTGGGAGAAGGAGGCCGATATGCAAGAAAGATACTCACACCTGTTTACAGATTCAGGTACTCCTTTTCGCCCTTGTTTTTCTTCTTGTGATCGTTCGAGGACGAAAGATAGGTAAATTGGTATCTATTGTAACGACCTGTTTAGTCGTTTTGAGCAGCAGATTGTAAGTCTGGAAAAACTGGCTGAGACGACGAATCCCACGATGGACCGTCATGGGCACGACGGACCGTCGAGGGGGTCTCGTACCAAAACACTTAAAATTCTGAAATTTGGATATTGAAATCGACTCTCTGAACTTCACGACGGAATGGCAGGACGGACCGTCGTGGGCACGACGGACCGTCACACATTTTCCACAGAAAATTAGTCTCTGAACTTTGTGACGGACCTGCAGGACGGACCGTCGCAGGCTCGACGGGCCGTCACAGGATGCGTAATCACAGGCTGGGTCAGATTTCTGTAAATATTTTAAGGGGCGTTTTGGACTATTCCTGCTTATTATTATAAAGTTAGTGGTTTAATATTAATAACTCAATTACTTGGGGGTTAAAGGAGGTAACCTTGGAATAATTAGTGGGTTAATTCCTCATCTTTTATACTTAATTATATGCTAATTAGGGTAAAAGAAAGAGGGTTTGAATAAGAAAAATAGAAAGAACAAGGAGAGGGAAAGAGAAACGATCGAGAGAGATACGAACGAAGAGGAAACACAAAGCTTTGGGAAATTGCTTGCTTGATCACGAATCTTCGGTGGAGGTAGGTTATGGTTTTTATGCTATTCGTAGTAAACTCTTAATAGCGAATGATATGTATTGGGTAGTATTGTAAACCCTTCTATATGCTTAATTGTATGCTTACATGAATGTGATTATATAATTGTGATAAAATAAGCATGATGAAGCTATTCAATCCTAAATCTTGAAAAGAAACCCTAATCCGCATTGTTAATGATGATGCCTTGGTGTAAAAGAAGGCTTGATGAACGAAAGTAGTGAGATTAGGGGATCGGGTGCCATGTTCCGGTACCAGGATAGTAATAGAGGATCGGGAACCCCGTTCCGGTCCAGGATAGAATGAGGATCGGAGTGTCACGTTCCGACACCAGGATAGTATATGGATCGGGTGCCACGTTCCGGTACCAGGATAGTAATAGAGGATTGGGTGCCACGTTCAGGTACCAGGATAGAGGGAGGATCGGAGTGTCACGTTCCGACACCAGGATAGTATATGGATCGGGTGCAACATTCCGGTACCAGGATAGAATGAGGATCAGAGTGTCACGTTCCGACACCAGGATAGTATATGGATCGGGTGCCACGTTCCGGTACCAGGATAGAATGAGGATCGGAGTGCCACGTTCCGGCACCAGGATAGAATATGGATCGGAGTGTCACGTTTTGACACCAGGATAGTATATGGAGTGGAGTGTCACGTACCGACACGAGAGGAATAAAGATAATGAATCTTGAAAGATGTTAATCTACTCAATTTAATGAACCTAATTCCCAAATGAGTATGGTATTGAGGCTTGAGTCCTCATGGTTGAACTTGATGGTACTTATTAATGATTATAGTACTTGTTGTTGCTACATGTTGAGTATTGTAGTTGATTTATGATATTGTCTGATATATACTGTTTTCTATTTTGAGTTGGCCGATGATACCTACTCAGTACTTGTGTTTTGTACTGACCCCTACTTGTATGTTTCTTCCTTTGTTATTTGTGGATTGCAGCAAACGTGTCGTCGTCTTCAACTCAACCGCAACTCTAGCCAGTCTTCATTACACCGGATTTCAGGGTGAGCTAATGCTTCTAGCTTGGACTGGATCTTCTTCTTCATGTCTTGATGCCTTGAAGATCCGGCATGGACTAGCTTTTTACTTATTTTAGCTTCTTAGATACTCTTAGATTAGTAATTTGAGGATAGATGTTCTTGTGATGATGACTTCCAGATTTTGGGGAATAATAGATGTTGAGTTTTAGAAGTTATTGAATTGATTTTCATTAATGAGTTTAAGTCTTCTGCATTGTATTTTGTTCATTATGTTTGAAATGTTGGGTTTAGATTGGTTGGTTCGCTCACATAGTAGGATAAGTGTGGGTGCCACTCGCGGCTCGGTTTTGGGTCGTGACAAAAAGGCTCAATCTAAGAAATGTAGCTCTTACGTAAGAAAATGCCAAGCTCAGGGAAAAACTATGAAGAATGGAAAGCAAAGGTCAGACTAAACAAGATATACAGGGTTTTTTATCCTTAATAAAAATCGATGAGATGGGTGTGCATTCCCCACTGAATGTTAAGAAATCCACTGTATCGGATGACGATACATCTAGTCTGGTTCAAACGGTAGCCAGTAAGACTTATCAAATCCGTTTATGGCTGTCACTTTGCCAAAAAGTGAAAATGAAGAAAGTTCATCTTCTTCTCAGAATAGACGAAGACTACCACTATCTTTTACCCAAAACCTGAAACAGAAAACTAAAAAGGCCTAGAAAACTAAAGACATAGAATTTCTCATCACCAAAACAGTAGAAAAACTACTCAAACAAAAACAGAAACAAGACAAATACATGATTAAAGACTCAAGCCCAATTCCAAGCCACAAAAGTAGTCAAGAAAATTCAGAAGAAAACAAAGAAACAATGCAATTTTCCCAAGATCCTAATGATGATGACTTTGGGATGAGTTTTGATTCTATAACATTGCATAACCTAGACACAATATATATATATATATATATATATATATATATATATATATATATATATAATTATGCAAATAAGAGGGGTGCTTCTTTAGGCAATCTGTAAGTCCCACTTTACTCACTACCACACATTTGTGAAAAAACTGTTGGGACATACTTAAAAGGATAAGACAGATACCAGACCACAAGGACAATAACGCAAGAAAAGGAACATCATTTCATGTGACGATGGGCCCCAGAAGTGTACCAGACTAAGATGATAAGATTCTCTTTCCATTTAAAATTCGAAGTTTGAAGTCCGAAGATCTCTATAAGAGCAGTCATTATCAAGAGAGGAAGAACAACAACAACAAGAAGAAAAATTTCCTTCAGTATAAAAAAAAAATGTCAGAAATCCTTTTCCAAAAATCCCTAGCATAAAAAAGTCCTCTATAATATAAAGTTTGTACTAAGTTTGAAGAAGTTTTCCGTAAGTTTTTGGGTTTCCCGAAAGGGGAACTTCACTCGTTAATTATGTAAGTTTTCATCTTTAGATCTAGTAACTTTTCATATATGTAAATTATGCTTGTTTATTTTATGTAAAAATTGTTTGATATATTTTCTTTAATATGAATCTATGTTACTTAGTATATGGTTAGTCTCTTAGCCCCTAAAAAGCATTGATGGATTAACTTGTAAATTTCTTGGAATCTGATACGTCATGGTAAATGTTCTTGAGAAAGAACTATTAATGACCATATCCGGGGTGTGGTTAAAGAAGATTGCAATTAGGAACAACAGCTAAGCGAAAGAAATGAACAGTAACAATAGATTCATTAATGGACAAAGTCCATAAAAAAAAGAACAATACTAGAAACTTATACTGAAAACTACATAATGAACAAGAGAGTGAAGGAGTACTGAGTAGGATTTTACAATACAAAGTTTTTTTTAAAAAAAGGAAGAATACTAGAAACTTATACTGAAAACTACATAATGAACTACAGACTGAAGGTAGGATTTTACAATAGAAAGTTTCATCAAATAACAAACACACCACTTATTATGTTGAAATATATCTCCATATTATTTGATATCAGAGCCAGGTTTCGATCCTGGGACCTGTGGGTTTTATTTGTCTACATATAATAATGCTTCATTAAATTCTTCTACTAGTTGAGCATTTCTAGTTTTTGTGTTATATCATGCAAAAAAAAAAGGGGGGGGGGGGGGGGGGCTTCTTTAGACAATCAATCTCTAATTCCATGTAATTCCCACTTTAATGTACTTATATATTCTTCGTTTATATAAATATATACAACCCCACTACCCTATTCCTATACCTACCCCAAAACATACTCTACGTAGGAAAACAAAAGAAGGGGAAAAGAAGAACACAGAAAAAATAACAATTTTAATTATTTATTTATTTGAAGAAACGAAAAAAAAAAAGTCAACAATATGATACTCATCCAATTTCCCCACACTCCCACTCTCTCACGTCTTCCTCACCCCACTACCCCCATTCCTATACCTAGCATAATACCTATATACAATACATGAACATACTACAAAAAATATTACGAAAAAAGAAGAGAGAGAACCGAAACAAAAATTAAAAAGCATAGGGGAATTTGAGTGGTAGTATTTGACGGCTTCAAGTTTACGGATCCAAAAGTCTGCTATTATTAATAATTTGAGAAATCCGTAAATTGTTAAGTGTTGTTTTTAGTAATTTGTTTTTCACATGAAAATATTTACTTGTATTCTATTTTGTATATTTTATATTGTGATTGTAAGAATTGGATCTCATATGTTGAAGTTGTTCGTCTTTTACGTGTTTAATATGTTAATGTTATTAATGTTATAATATTGGAAAATATTTGAATATTTATATTGTTAAATTTAGATTGAGTAAAGAGTAATATAACATAAAATTATTCTTGTTTAATTAGGATTTAATATTTTTCTTTATTTGGACAGGACTCCTGAATTTAATTATTTAATTAATATAAACATATATTATTCGTATGAGCATAACTCAAAATATGATTGAGTAAATCATCATTCACTAGCAAAAAATGCATTTATTGATAGTATTTATATTTGTCATCTAAAAATAAAAGGTTCATTGTATGATATGAATATAATGCTAGTCTAAATCTTGTATAAATTCTGGAGATAATAGTTTGTTTTGTTTTTACTTTTTTTTCCTTAAAAAACAGGACATTTTATGGTTACTAGTTGTAATAATAGGGGGAAAAACACGATTTACACAGAGATGTACAAAAACGATCAACCAGAAAGGCAATAAAAAAATCTGCACAAAAAGACAAAAAAAAATACATACATATGAAAAAAAAAACGAAAAAAAACAACATAGTTTCTTGTTACGATAATTTTATTTATTTATTTATTTTCTATGAATAATTTTAATAAAGGGAAACACTTTATTTAATTTAATATTTTGCGTAATTTCATGTCATGATTATATAAGATTACATTTCAATATAATAAAATTGCTCAAACTTTTGATGTGTTTAATTTTGTTATTGTAATATTGGAATGTAATTGTTTTAATATATATATATATATATATATATATATATATATATAGAGAGAGAGAGAGAGAGAGAGAAATTCTTATAATGTAGCATATTGACCACTTTTATAAAAGTAAGTAAACCACGGCATATAGACACAAATTATTCAAAATATATCAAGATTAGTATAAGTCAATAAAAGATAATGTGCTAGAACCGCGGGACTCCGGAATGCCTAATATCTTTCCTTCGGCCAACAAATTTTTTATCGAATTTTTGGTTCGCAAATCAAAATATAATCATTTCCTTTTGGTTAGGGATAAAAAAACAAGGTGACTTGAAACACCATAATGAAATTCCAATTGACAACTGTAAAAAAAAATAACTAAATCAATATCGTCACTTAAATTCGAATTCCTTTTACAACTTCTGTAAAACAAGAACAAACACCTATAACAAGAGCAATTAGGAAAAGTTTTATTTCTCCTAATTTGATGACAAGATATTGTAAATTAATAGGACAAAAATATCCAGATTATCTATGTTCAAAGTGTGAAGGAGAAGATAATTATATTCCAGATGTAAGCTAAAGTAAAAATGAATATTATTACAAAGCAAAACATAAATACAAATGAAGCAAAAGAAATAAGACAACAATATTTTACAATATTACCAGAACCATTCAGTATAAAAATAATAAAAGATTGGAATAATGAAGGATTAACAGATACTTTAGGAGTTAGAATAAAATTCTTACATCAATGGTTTATACAACTATGTGAGAAACAAAAAGAAAAAATAAAGATGAAAAAAGTACTAAATAAAAATTTAATGTGAAGGAGAAGATAATTATATTCCAGATGTACAACTAGAGTAAAAATGTAAAGTAGTGTGTAAATAGTGTGTCGACCATAAATAAAGGCCATTATTAAAGTATTTTTGTTGTTTTGTGTCGGCCAAAGATAAGGTGGCCATATGTAAAAAGTAGTGTCGAACATAAATAAAGAAAAGTGCCATTATTATTAAAGTATTTTATCGTTTCGTATCGGCCAAATAATATAAGGCCAAGTGTAAAGTATGTCGGCCATTTTCTATTGGCCAAGTTTGTAAAATTATTGTATAAATAAAGGGCTTCTCCCTCAGTAATAAATAGACTACTTCTAATTAACTCTCCTCTTCATTCTCTTTTCTTTCTTCTCTCTAAAAATCCGCTTCCACCCCTCAAATTGGTAAACTTTTCCTCTAAAAATTGAAGCAAATGCCATGGTGATTGGTGACCCCTTCACTTGTCTCATCATGTTGATATTGGTATTTGTTTTCTGATAATGACCCTTATGAAATCATAAAAAGTTTGTAGTATATAGTAAGATGACAACATAATAGTACAATTTCCATGATTTTAATAGCTTTGTGATGACCAAATGAACGGTCACTCTCCTGCCTCGGCCCACAAAGCAATTAACGATCACCATATTTTCGCCCGTCTGGTTTTCTCAAAAATCTTATGTCAAGTGGTAGTAATTTGAAACCGTTTATGTAAATTGATTTATTTCAAGTATTTTTTAAAGCTAAAATGATATTAAAATATTTTTGAAGTGTTTAAATATACTTATTTGAAAAATAATTCAAAATGCTTATTTTTAAAGCTAAAAGAATAAAAATAAATCAAAAAAATAAGTCTAGACTGGTAAAAGATTAAGTCAAGTAATGTTCAATAATCTCTTAGAATGGATCATAAATGAAATAATTTATGGTTGAAACTCATTTCAAATCTTACACATAAAATGGTCACCAAAGTTGAGGGAGTGCTTTGAAATATCATTTATGTTTCATTTATGATCAAACTATAACTCAACTATCACTATTTTCCTCCAAATATACTTGACACTTCAAAAGTCTCACTCTCACCTAATTGGTATAATATGTCATTAAGCATATTTTTTTTAAAAAAATAATAGACTAACTTAATTCATCAAGCTCATTTAACTAAAATAATAATCATATTTTTTTTGAAAAAAATATTAGTTTATTAAGAATAAATTTTATAGTTAAGAATCTTTTATCATAATTAAACTTTTTAATTTTTTTATCTTATGATAATAAGTTTTTAAAATGTACTATAATATCAACAATTTTAAATACTTATAAGCACATACATTCATAAAAATATTGATATACAAAGCACTCATGAATGTTAACTTACATCAATTTAATCATAAATTGTACAATGAATCAATAATATTAAAGGTCAATTAATGGCTACAATAATATTAATGGTGTATTTTAAAATTCATGCGTACCAAATATTTTATTTTAAAAAAAATTAGAAAGTTAATAATATTATATTTTTTATCCACAAAAAAATATTAAATACCTCAAAAGTCTCCTTCAATTCTAGTTGATATCTCATGTCATTAAATCATCATTTTAAAAAATAATAGGCCTATTTAATTCATCAAATTTATCTCTCTATAAAAACAAATATATAAATTACATGAGAATTTATGAAGATTATTAAAAATAAACTAAAAAATCTAATTCCTTTATCAAATTTACCAAACAAAATTCAATAAAAAATCTTTTCGTGCAATTATTAGTTGGTAATTTTTAAAATTCCTAAGTAAATTATTGAAAAATTTTCAGCTATGAATTTTTCATAAAAATATTCAAATAAATTTAAAAGGTTGACAGAAAACTTAGTAAGAAAGAGAAAATTATTATTTAACTTTTTTTAATTTAATATTTTTTTATTCTTTTATTATGTATTATAATATATTTTAACTTCTCATACAATTAAACACCAATATATATATATTTAGCTCATCCCAAATTCATGAAATATAAGTAATAATTAATTGAATAGCCTATTTTAATTCAATACTATACATATTATGTTAGATTAATATTTTGATAAATAATGATCAAAATTTATTTTCGAATATAAATAATAGTCACTTTCTATTTTATTTTCAATGAAAGATATTGTAAGCATATATGTATTTCAAAGCACCTAATTAATTATTTCTTAATTGTTAATAGACCTTTGATATTATTGATCCATTATATAATATATGATTCATTGATCATTCATAAGTGATTTATATATTAATATTTTTTAAAAATGTTTTGCTTATAATTATGCAAAATTGATGACATTATGGTAATTTTAGAAAACGATTCTTCACTGCATAAAAAAGAATATGATAAAAGATTATTAAGTATGAAATTTTTTTCTTAATAAACTAGTGAGTGTGCGCGTGCATGCGTGTGTGTGTTTCAGAAAATAATAAGATCGTTATTTTAATTAATTGATAAATTAAATAATGAAGGTCTAAATATATTCGAACTTGGAAAATGACCTTTTACCCTTCCTACACTATTTAATAGTGTATTTTAAAGGTATATATATGTGTCTAGGTGTACATCATAAATATTGCATAATTGTAACTGATAATGTGCCCACGTGGACGTATATATATCTTTAGAATACATTATTAGATAGTGGGGGGGGGGGGGAGAGGGGGGGTTAAAAGGTCATCCATAAAGTTTGATATCGTAACAACAATTCCGACCTAAGTTGGAGTATTTTTCAGACTCTTTTTCCTATTAAATAAGTCTATTCATAAAAAAAAAGGACTTTAATGGCATGTCAATCCAATAGGAGAAAGTGAGACTTTTGAAGTGTATATTTTGATCCAAATAAAACATAAATGATATTTCAAGGCAATTTCCTAAACTTGGGTGACCATTTACGGAATTGACTCCCAAAAATGATAAAAATGAAACTAATGATATTCATTAAAATGCACCAAATACTTACCGTAAAAACACTACTCAATAATAATTTTCTAATTCAACTCCCAAAATATGATATATATGTTCTAGATTAAAGTGGATCAACATACGAATAATAATTTATCCATCGTACACAAGATTAACAAATATAGGCATGCTCGAGAGCATGTTGTTAATGTGAAAGAAGTAGATCATATTTCTTATACTAGTATGAAGTTTGTAGAATTCAATAGTTTAACTCCTAATGATTAGGTTCATATTAATTAGTTGTTTTTATAAAAATATAAATATTTTATCGTTGAATTAAAATTTATTTACATTTTGTCGACTCATCTTTTCAATATTCAATGATCACAAATATTTTAATGGATATGGTTAGCTTTATTTTATTATTTTTGACTTTACTGTAAGTACAAGATTTGAAATGAATCTCAATCATAAATTATTTTATCATCCACATGACATTGATTTAAGACTCATCGAACATTACTTGAGGAAATAGTATTTAACTGGGACCTTTTTCCATCTAAACTAACGGTCAACTCTATTTTCTTTTCTTCTCCAATATCCGACATGCCAACGTGCAATTAGACGATAAATGTAATGTTTTTTTTTGGGTTAAAAAGGATATTTTATCTATAATATAATATAATTAAGTGGTTACAATATCACAAGTACTAGTGATTACATATAGGTACCAAAACAAGCTAATTTATTACAACTACTCCTAGTAATTAGTTAAGTCGTAGATATTCCTTCTTGATCTTCCTGGATTATAGTTATGGTGTCACTTGAAGGAGTTGATATGTTAGCATTATGTATGGACGATGTCAGCTTTGCACCCATCTTAGACAAAAAGTCTGCAATTTTGTTGGCTTGTCCAAAATTATCACGGATTACTGGATTCCTCAACCTCTTCATAAGTGACCTTCAATCATTAACCATTGTAGCATAAATAGGGTGAGATTTTTTTAGAACCTGTAAAATTTCAGTGGAATCGGTTTCAATCTCTATTGGATTTAAGTTGAGATTAACACCTAAATGAAGGCCTTGTAATAGGGCTTCCATGTCAAGACCCTCAATAGATGATAAGGTGTCTAGAACCTCACATGTGCCTAAAAAGATTAATAACATGTTAATTAAGTGTTTTACTGTACGTATAAGTGATTTGAAGGCCAAACGTCCAAGACATTCAAAAGTTAATCTTTAAACATGCTAGTGTGTCCTTGTATGTTTACCTTGTTTTTATATGTTGTATAAAGTCTAAAAATAGTGGAACTGACCCTAATATATTAATATACATGTTAAGGGTCGAAACATACGGGTACGATTCTCCAAGGACCACCCTAAGGGCTCCCAAAAAGGACCCAAACTTTGGACAAGAAAGCTGCTCAAGACAACGTGCAGAGGCAAGATGTGGATGTTGTCACACATCGCGCGCCTACCACTGAGTGTGCCTGTACGTCGCTCTCCCTACATGGGTCCACTTCCTCAATAATTTAGTGAGGAAAAATAGAAGTTGCCTCCGCGACGAGTAGCCACTTCCAAAATTTGATTGCATCGTTTTAAGGTCAAACTTGACATGTCTAAAAGTCCAAATAAGTATGGGGTGTTTTGGTTACTTTAGGAGTCGATTTTAAACTGTTTCTAGGACCTCTTTAACCCCTCTTCTTTCCGAAACCCCAATACCGATTGAGAAAATGAAAACCCCAAAATTTTGTCTTCTTCCAAATTCTCTCAAACCTCAATTGGAGACCAAGGTCAAGAACAAGCTATAAAAGTGGATTCATGGAGCTTCCTTCTCAGATTTTCATGGGATTTATAACAAAGAAGGTATGGTAATCTTCCATCCCTAGATAACCATTCATCTATGGAGTCCTTTCAAACTTTCTCAAACATGATTCTAAGTAAAAAATTTTAATTTTCAATCTATCCATGGGTTCATTGTCAAATTTATCTCAGAGTCATTCTAATTATGGCTTTATGTTTAATTAATGTTCTAGTTATGAATTTAAATCCAATTTCATGAAGAACCCATGATCCTCCTAATTTCTCAAATTGTTCTATATTGTGTGTCTTGTGATCTTGATGATATGATGATTGGATTATGTTTAGATTATATTGAATTACTTAATTCTATATTCCTTTATGTCAAGTGATAATGAATTGTTGGAAATTGATCAAGATGATCATTAGCTTTGAGATTCGGTAAGTTGACCTATTTTCTTCTAATTGGATTAAAATGTATATGGAATTGTGATGATTGGTATGGTCCACTTATGATGGCGGTGTTGACATTCTTGTACATGTTTATGTGTTATGATCATGGACTTGAAGACATTAGATGCAAGATGAATTGATATGATGATTTCCATATTTAGGAAGCTGAAGGATTTAGCCTTGACTCTAATATCATGTTCTAAGTAAATTGATCTTATGTGAATAATATTCTACACTAGTTGCATGATCTATTTGTGTGGATGATGTTGTGTATGTGATGATAATGTTAGGTTTAGGTGTGTTCTAAGATGGCTAATGATGATGAATACTCTTGTAGCATGACCCCTACCTATATGAACCCTATATGAATGTGTGATCAAAGTATGCTGGGAGTTTTCTATTCTAATGTTGAATATATTCTTGTCTCCTATGATGTAATGTGAGTGTGTGTAGTCATTAGTACATTATACTGTAAATAAGTGTATGAATTGAGACTTGAGGAATGTTGTACATGTGTTGTCATTTTTAGAGATTGGCTTCCTCAAGGTTATGCTATAGCCATTATGTGACCATGTTGGACAATGTACACACACTTCATTCATGACTATGAATAGGATATATTCATGATGACTAAGGAAAGGGTAGTTCTCGCCTGCATCATTACCTATTTTTATGCATGTGAAGTATATGATTTATGAATTTATGAACATGTGTGACTAGAGGTATTTATGCGAAGGTAGATCTCACATTGTACGTGCACACACATGATGAATGATTGTATGAACATGGGAAAGGACATTCTTACATGAAGTAGGGTCTATGATGAAAGGGCATTCTCATCTTAGAAACCTTTGACCTATATGATGTATGAAGGAGCAAGCTCTTAAAGCCTTCTTCATGAAGTAATGCATTAAAGGCTTAAATATATTTAAAATGGGGGTTAGAGACAAGCACTTAGTGAACATTTCAAATGAGAGTAGGGGCTTCACGTTAGTAAGTCCGGGTTCCCACAAGAGAATCTTAACGTTTACCAAGTCCGGATTTCCAACATAAATGTTGTCTCATGATATGGAAACCTCTACGCTAGAAAGTCAAGGCTTGTAGAAGTAATCTCCATGATCCATAACTATGTGACTCCGTAGGTTATAGGTTGTGGATACCACTTATATAGCTATGTATGATTGGTTACACCTTAGGCAAGTTTAACCCTCTTTTCGGTGTGGGCTGTCACATCTGCGAATACCCCATAAACGTAATCGGAGTCGTCGTCCTCTTTGAGGACAAAGAGAAGCCTCTTAGCTTGGATCATTACATTCATATGTCGAATTTAGTGGAAAATTTAAAATATTTTAATATTTCTACATTGAGGTTTACATTGACCTCCATATACA
Organism: Solanum arcanum; assembly: GCA_027789145.1. Taxonomy (NCBI): domain Eukaryota; kingdom Viridiplantae; phylum Streptophyta; class Magnoliopsida; order Solanales; family Solanaceae; genus Solanum; species Solanum arcanum. The sequence continues at coordinate 39,563,831 of CM050935.1, read as the reverse complement.
CGTAATAGATATATATCGAGTATACATAGACCCTTCGTATAGAAAGATTACTTAGTCTTCTACTTTTGTTGCACATACACACACACACACACACTATATATATATATATATATATATATATATATATATATATATATATATATATAACATAACTTAGTCATAATGGTCGTCTCATCTCATAACAATCTAATAAGAGTGTATCAAATTGGGCCTAACCCATACATCTAAGTAAGAGTGCCTCACATGGGCTAATGTTTCACACTAAATGGAAAATAAAGAACCATAGAAGTCTTAAACTAAAAAAAACTCCATTATCTTATAGTGGCATCACCCTCAGAAATTGAGGACCTACCCTACTTAAATGAATAAGAGATCCAAGTCGTCTCCAAAAGCCCTTCAACGACCAGAACCTAAAATGTTGGGGAAAAGGAAGAAATGAGGTTAGTATACCACTTGTCTCAAGTATGAGACCATATGCCACATACTTTGAAATTATGCTAAAAAGGGGACATTTAAATAAGTATGAACTTTTCATTAAAAATCTTTATGCACATTCAACAAGACCATACCAAATCAATAAGAGATAGTCTTTTAAGTCATAGGCATGAACATCACAAGACTAATAACATCAAAACTAGTCAAGTAAACATGCATATCATGTAATTCGACATATAGTCAAAGCAACTCTACCATCAATCCATAACTTCAACAAGCATGAATAAGAGTTCATTATAAAGTAATCAAAGTAAGACCATCAATCATGACCCTCTTTAAGTCCGCTTGTGAAATAATTAAGCAAAGTCCAATAACCTTACTTAATCAAGTAAACTTATCAAGAACCATAATCTATTTCCAACCTCACCTAACATAACATTAAGAGTGCATAATATCAAACTTTAGCATTTTAGACCAAATACATATTCATAAGGGTAATTATCATCACATAGTTTCATTAACATGTAAGATCATCATATACATATCCTTTACATTTTATAAGCATATACATGCATAAAACATCCTCCTAAGACTTTAATTAAGGCTAAATAATTCAATATATGGGTAGAGTCCCATACCCCTACCTAGACTAAGCTAAACCCCCTTAGGTCATCTTAGTTAGAGTTCATTCCTTTAGTTCATTTTACCTTTTAGGAACATCTTGATCTAGCCGACATAGACCACATGAGCAAATGTGGAATCCGGTGTCATGGAAACCTACGTCGAAAGAAAGCGGACTACTTGCTAAGGTAGTACCAAAACATTAGCATAACAACAACATGGATCCACTAGCTAGTATTCCTATGGCGGTAACATAGTTCAAGAACTAGAGATATAGTTGGGACCCTCTTTATGCTACATGCATTGTAGTCTCCAATATCAAGAGTACATTAGTGATCCTACCTTCCCTATGTGGGAAGGGACACTCCTCACTCTTGTTCACTCGGTGCTAAGCTAGAGTCCTTTTTGAAATGTCTCTAATGTCTTTATTAATCATCATAACTTAATGTAGGTCACAGGGACTAACACTTATATAAAAATCATCATCATAATCATATCTAAATAAGAATTGCATTTGTAAAATCCTTTCATTACAATTCATATAAGTGAGGTTAGCACATTTACATATTACTTCATGTTAAGGCGCATTGGTAAATCATTCACCATCCTTATAACATTTACATCTTAAGCCAACACCTCACATACCATAGTCAAGAAATTTCAATTCAACATCATACCAACCCTATAAATACTAATACAAGGAATACTCTAATACAATATCATGACTTAATCACAATTAACCATAATTTGAAGTAAATAATAGAGATCAGAAGACTTGCCAAGTCTCCTTCATAATTCATCATCAATGTCTTACGATCAACCCTTAATTCAACCCAATTAGAGTATTACATCATCATAATTCAATGACCAACATGATAGCAATGCTAAAAGAACTACCACATCACAATTCAATACTAGTTCGTAGCTTAAGACAAGATACTTAGGTCAAACTCACAACAAAGTTCCTAACCTAGATCAATTCTCAAGAACTAGCATGAAAAGAATATAAGTCACCTTAATTCATTCATGATTAGCATAACAACATCATCTAGTAGTAATTGAACCAATAACAAAGTCAATTAAATCAATATAACCTAATTCATATCAAGATCCTAACCTATGTTTAAGGGATAAAGATCATCTTCCACAAACTAGACCAAACCATCAAGATATATCATTATTAAGTTATAATACATTTTAATACATTCATAATATCACTACAAGAAAATGTAGATACAACAACATTAATTTGATGACATTTGAAACAAATGTCAGAAAATAAAGAACTTTACGAAATTTAAGAATAAAATATCATAAAACAATGACATTTGTTGTCAAATGTCATAAAAATAATGACATTTGATATCAAATATCGTAAAAATAATGAGACATTTAGCAAAAATATCATATAAATGATGACATTTGCTACAAATTCCAAATATAATAATGTCAGTTATTGCAAAATATCGTTGTTTTAGCGACATTTAGCCAAAATGTGATATAAATGATGACATTTGCTTTAAATGTCGAATATAATATGACATTTATTACAAAATTTCATTGGTTTTAGTGACACGTAGAAAAAATGTCGCTTAAATAGTGACACATAAATATCGAATACATTATGACATTTACTATAAAATGTCATTGATTTTAGGAAAAATGTCACTAAAATAGTGATTTATTGTAAAATGTCATTTATTTTAGTGACTTTTAGCAAAAATGTTGTCAAAATAGCGAAATTTAATACAAATGTCGAAGACATATGACATTTTTTGTGGAATGTCGTTAATTCGATCGACATATAGTGAAAATGTCAAAACAGTGAAATTGTTATGAAAATATCAAATATATTATATCATATGTTGAAAAATTTCATTGATGTTTATGAAATATGATGAAAAGTACTATTAAATCTAGGAGTAGACCCACATGGGTTTGTGAACTCCATCGGCAAAAAATTACACTGTATATATAAGGTAAATTTTATGTATCTCTCTATGTCTCTCTCTCTCTCTCTCTCTGTATATATATATATATATATATATATATATATATATATATATATATATATATATATATATATATATATATATATAAATATATATATATATATATATATATATATATATATATATATATATATATATATATATATATATATATATTGAACCCCCTCAATAAGAAAGAGAAAATGGTGACGCAATGTCAAGTTTCCTTGAAATTAGGTTTTATGTTAATGGTTCGAGTCTCTATGTAAGCATTTTATCTTTCTTTTTTTTGCTTTAGTTTTTTTCATTTTTTACTTTTTTTTTATTTTTAGTTCTGTTCAATTTTTTTTTTAGTTTTTGTTTTCACTTTTAAAAGCGCGCTAAAGTGTGATCTTAAACCTAAACGGGTTCAAGGTTCCCATTTCTGAAGGCTTATTTACATGTTTATACTTTTATTTTTCGAACACCTTAAATGAAAATTCTGGGTCCGTCCCTGTTCGAAAGATCCTGAAGATCAACATATTTGTCAATTGAACCTCACCTTCGTGTAATATGAAGCTACATCAATGAATACTATTAGGCACCTCTCATTGGTCAAATATTCTATTTATCTTTTTTCTCTCTAATTTTTATGACTATTTTTTAAATTTATTTTGTTATTAATATAAAAAATGAATGTGAAAATTACCACCCTATTTATTCATATTCTATCACACAAATTTTTTAATTATTTTTATTTTCGTTTACATCACATGATTTTTGATAATCATAACTTCCAAATCATATTAAAGTGCATGTTTATGTTATTATTTCAAATTTCATATTATTTCTTATAAATAAAGGCATTAGGAAATTCTATTACAAAATAAATGATCAATTCTTAGGGGTCATTTGGTTTGAATACTGGTTATGTTGGTATTAGTTATGTTGAGATAAGTTATACTGGAATAAGTTATGCTGAGATAAATTATGTTGCAATCAGTTTCTATTGCTTGTTTGGTTTGTTATAATCAAACCAATATTCATTGTATAATTTTTCAGAACAAGTTGTTTGTTTACAAAAGTACCCTCACCTTATTTAATTTTTTTTTAACATTTTCTTTGCAAGCATTTGTTATTCATTCTTAAAAATAACATTTTCATCTTATTTATCTTAAATATTTTTCTGTGTGCATTTCCATGATTGTGTCGTATGTTTTAAAAATTAAACTTTCATCTTCTTTAACTTAAAATTAAACTTTCATCTTGTTTAGATTCAAAACAAAATTTTCTTCTTATTTAGCTTAAAATTAACTTTCATGTTATTTAGTTTAAAATTAAAACTTTCATCTTATTTAGTTAAAAAGTAAAACTTTCATCTTATTTGACTTAAAAATTAAGACATTCATTTTAAGTATTTTTAAAGTAAAAGAATATGTATTGTTTAAAGTTATCTACAGTTTAGTTATAGATAAAATATAATTTTCAGTTAGTAATAAACTATACAATGAAAAATATCTAACTTAGTAGTGTAGTGAAAATTTTAAGAGAAGTCAAAAAATAAATAAACATAATTACACAAATAAATTCAACTTATAATATATTCATAAATAAAATTGTAATTATCAAACATATATTTTTAATAGAAAAATATATTTATCATAAAAACAATTAAGGTTGTGAATGTTATTATAAATGCGTTCTTTTAAAATTATGTTAATATGTTGAACGTAAAAGTGGTGTATAAAAGAGAGTTTAAGGGGATATTTTTAATTTACCCATCTTATTCCAGTATAACTTATTCTTGATTACTATAGCTCCCCAAATGAAGCATGTTAATCCTCGATAAGTTATCCCTACCTTTGCAACCAAACATAAATTAAGGGGTCATTTGGTAGGCCGCATTACAAGATATAGTCCATTTATTATGTATTGTATTATTTATTATTGTGTTTGGTAGGTATTTGGTCTATGTATAACTAATACATTCATTAGTTATACATCCTACATGGTTTTATATGATGTATTACTAATACCTTCCATTTGGAGGTATTAGTAATATATAGGATATATACCATGTGATAAGTCTATGTAAAGACAATAATACCCCTCGAATCTTTTTAATTATTTTGTTTATTTTCTTGATTATATGTTTTATATTTGTACTAGTAATTTATTTAAATAAATTAGCTTACAAATTATTTAGAGAGAGTTGTTTGTTACCAAATAAATCTAAAACAAATCAATACAAATTTGAGAGCTATTTAACATTAACTAACTAAAAAGTTAAATATAGGAAAAATTCACAAGTACCCCCTCAACCTATGCCCCGAAATTCCAGAGACACACTTAAATTATACTAAGGTCCTATTACCCCACTGAACTTATTTTATAAGTAATTTTCAACCCCTTTTCGCCCTATATGACACTAGTTTGAATAAAAAGTCAAACAACATTGGGCCCACAAGGTAGTGCCACCTAGGCCAAAAAGGGATTAAAAATTATTAATAAATAAGTTCGGGGGATAATAAGACCTTAATATAGTATAAGTGTGTCTCTGAGATTTTGGTCATAGGTTGAGGGGGTACTTGTGCATTATTCCTTAAATATATCACTACATGAAGTTTGTGATATTAATTGTCACGACCCAAAACCAAGCCGCGTCTGACACCCACACTTACCCTCCTATGTGAGCGAACCAACCAATCTAAACCCCAACATTTCAATATAATATCAACAGAAAGTAATGCGGAAGACTTAACTCATTAATAAAAACAAATTCAATAACTTCTAAAATTCAACATCTATTATTTCCCAAAATCTGGAAGTCATCATCACAAGAACATCTATGATCAAATTACTAGACTAAGAGTATTCTAAGAAGCTAAAATACATAAAAAGCTAGTCCGTGCCGGAACATCAAGGCATCCAGACATGAAGAGGAAGATCCAGTCCAAGATAGAAGCATTAGCTCACCCTGAAATCCGGAGTAATGAAGACTGGCTAGAATTGCGGTTGGGTTGAAGACGACGGTATGTTTGCTGCACTCCACATTAAACAAGAAGAAAACATAAAAGTAGGGGTCAGTACAAAACACGGGTACTGAGTAGATATCATCAGCCAACTCAAAATAGAAAACAGTATATATCAAGTAATATTATAAAATCAACTACAATACTCAACATGTAGCATTTACAATTACCATAACTCTTGGTCACAACACCAAGCACATCAATGAGGACTCTGTCACGACCCAAAACCGGGCCGCGACTGGCACCCACACTTACCCTCCTATGTGAGCGAACCAACCAATCTAAACCTTAACATTTCAATGTATATCAACAGAAAGTAATGCGGAAGACTTAAACTCGTTAATAAAAACCAATCCAATAACTATTAAAATTCAACATCTATTATTCCCCAAAATCTGAAAGTCATCATCACAAGAACATCTATAATCAAATGACTAAACTAAGAGTATTCTAAAAGCTAAAACAAGTAAAAGCTAGTCCATGCCGGAAACTTCAAGGCATCAAGACATGAGGAAGAAGATCCAGTCCAAGCTAGAAGCATTAGCTCACCCTGAAGATCCGGTGTGACGAAGACTGGCTAGAATTGCGGTTGAGTTGAAGACGACGGCACGTTTGCTGCACTCCACAAATAACAAGGAAGAAAACATAAAAGTAGGGGTCAGTACAAAACACGGGTACTTATTAGATATCATCGGCCAACTCAAAATAGAGAACAGTATATATCAAGTAATATCATAAATCAACTATGATACTAAACATGTAGCAACAACAAGTACTATATCATTAACAATTACCATCAAGTTCACACATGAGGACTCAAGCCTCAATACCATACTCATTTGGGAATTATGTTCATTAGATTGAGTATATTAGCATCTTTCAAGATTCATTATCTTTATTTCTCTTGTGTCGGTACGTGACACTCCGCTCCCTCATATTCTTCATTCCGCTTGTGTCGGTACGTGACACTCCGATCCCCTACTACTATGTGTCGGAACGTGACACTCCGATCCCCTAAATCTACGTGTCGGTTTGTGACACCCGATCCCCTAAATCTACGTGTCGATTTGTGACACCCGATCCCCTAAATCTATGTGTCGGTTTGTGACACCCGATCCCCTAAATCTATGTGTCGGTTCGTGACACCCGGTCCCCCTAATACTACATGTCGGTTCGTGACACCCGATCCCTTAATTCTATGTGTCGGAACGTGACACTCCGATCCACTAATCTCATTCTATCAATTCATCAAGCCTTCTCTTATACCAAGGCATCATCATTCTCATTACTTTAGTTCATCAAGCCTTCTCTCATACCAAGGCATTATTAATCTCATTACTTTAGTTCATCAAGCCTTCTTTATTACCAAGGCATCATCATTAACAAAGAGATTAGGGTTTTTCAAGATTTGGGATTCAATAGCCTCATCATGCTTATTTTATCACAATTATATAATCGTATCATGCAAGCATACAATTAAGCACATAGCAGGGTTTTACAATACTATCAATACATATCATTCGCTATTAAGAGTTTACTATGAATAGCATGAAAACCATAACCTACCTCCACCGAAGATTAGTGATCAAGCAAGAATTTTCCCAAAGCCTTGTGTTTTCCTCTTCGTTTCTCCTCTCTCGTTCGATCCTCTCTCTCTCTCTTTGTTCTTTCTATTTTCTTTCTTATTCCAAAACCCTCTTTCTTTTACCCTAATTAGCATATAATTAAGAATAAAAGATGGCAATAATGACCCACTAATTAACTTAAGGTCACCTCTTTTAACCCCCAAGTAATTAGACTTATTAACATTAACCCACTAACTGTATAATTAAAGCAGGAATAGTCCAAAACGTCCCTTAAAACACTTAAAGAAATCCGACCCAGACTGGGATTATGCAACCTGTGACGGTCCGTCGTGCCTGCGACGGTCCATCCTGCAAGTCGTCACAAAGTTCAGAGACTCAATTTCCACCAAGGAGTCTGTGACGGTCCGTCACGCCTGTGACGGTCCGTCCTGCCATTCCGTTACAAAGTTCAGAGAGTCAATTTCAGTACCCAATTTCAGAATTTCTAAGTGTTTTGAAACGAGACCCTACGACGGTCCGTCGTGACCATGACGGTCCGTCGTGGGGTCCGTCGCCTCAGCCAGTTTTCCAGAAATAAAATCTGCTGCTCAAAACGACTAAACAGGTCATTACAATAGATACCAATTTACCCATCGTTCATCCTCGAACGATCACAAGAAGAAAAACAAGGGCGAGAAGGAGTACTTGAATCTTTAAACAGATGTGGGTATCTTTCTTGCATATCGGCCTCCTTCTCCCAAGTGGCTTCTTCTACCGGCCGATTCTTCCATTGCACCTTGATGGATGCAATCTCCCTGGACCTCAACTTGCGGACTTCTCTATCTAAAATAGCAACAGGTTCCTCCTCATAAGACAAATTCTCATCAAGCAAAACTGAATCCCAACGAATAATGTAGTTTCTATCCCCATGGTATCTTTTCAACATAGACACATGAAATACCAAATGCACTCCGGACAGCCCTGGAGGCAAGGCCAATTCGTAAGCCACCTCCCCTACTCGTTTAAGTACTTCGAATGGTCCAATGTACCTTGGGCTTAGCCTACCTCTTTTACTAAACCGCATCACCCCTTTCATGGGCGAAACCTTCAGCAAGACTTGCTCACCCTCCATGAACTCCAAGTCTCTAACCTTTCGATCTGCATATTCTTTTTGTCTACTTTGAGCCGCTAGAAGCTTTTCTTGAATGCATTTCAATTTATCTAGCGATTCCCTCAGAAGGTCAGTACCCCAAGGTCTAACCTCAAATGCATCAAACCAACCAATGGGAGACCTACATCTTCTCCCATACAGTGCTTCGAATGGAGCCATATCAATACTTGATTGATAGCTATTATTGTATGAAAACTCCGCTAAAGGTAAGAAGCTATCCCAATGGCCACCAAATTCTATCACACAAGCACGAAGCATATCCTCCAACACTTGAATCGTTCGCTCAGACTGACCATCGGTCTGTGGGTGAAATGCAGTACTCAGATCCAACCTAGTACCCAATTCAGCATGCAATGTTTTCCAAAACTTAGAAGTAAACTGCGTACCTCTATCTGATATGATGGAGAGTGGAACCCTATGCAATCGAACCACTTCCGAGATGTAGATCTTGGCTAACTTCTCTGCATTGTAAGTCATCTTGACCGGGACGAAATGAGCAGAATTAGTTAACCTATCAAAAATCACCCAAATAGAGTCATACTTACCCATTGTCTTTGGAAGACCAACCACGAAATCCATGGCAATTCTCTCCCACTTCCATTCTGGAATGGGCATTCTCTGAAGTGTTCCTCCAGGCCTCTGGTGTTCATACTTTACTTGTTGACAATTTGGACATTTGGCAACAAAATCAACAATGTCTCGCTTCATTCTACTCCACCAAAAGTGTTGCTTTAGGTCACGATACATCTTGGTTGCACCAGGGTGTATAGAATACCTTGAACTATGAGCCTCTGTCAAAATAGTGTTGATCAAATCATCGACGCGGGGTACACATACCCTTCCCTTAATCCTCAACACACCTTCCTCATCGATTGTTGCTTCTTTAGCCTCTCCTTGCAACACTTTATCTCGGATCTGGATCAATTTCTCATCATTAAACTGCTTTCCCTTGATCTTGTCAAGGAAGGAAGATCTTGCCTCCACACAAGCTAAAAATCCTCCCTTCTCATTTACTTCTAATCTCATAAGGTCATTAGCCAGAATCTGAACTTCTCTAGCCAATGGGCGTCTAGAAACTTGCAAGTGAGCTAGACTTCCCATGATTCCCGCCTTTCTACTTAAAGCATCCGCCACAACATTCGCTTTTCCCGGATGAAACAAGATTGTGATATCGTAGTCCTTCAGTAGTTCCATCCATCTCCTCTGTCTCAAGTTCAAATCCTTCTGAGTAAAAACATACTGTAGGCTACGATGATCCGTGTATACTTCACACTTAACCCCATACAAATAGTGCCTCCATTGCTTTAATGCAAATACCACCACGGCCAACTCCAAATCATGGGTCGGATAGTTACGTTCATGCACCTTTAATTGCCTTGAAGCATAAGCAATTACATTCTTCCCTTGCATTAGCACTGCACCCAAACCAGAATAGGATGAATCACAATAAACAATGAAGTTCTTACCCTCTACGGGCAAGGTAAGAATTGGTGCAGTAGTCAACATGGTCTTGAGCTTCTCGAAGCTTTCCTCACATTCGTCCGACCATACAAATGGGACATTCTGCTTAGTCAAGTTCGTCAATTTGGAAGCAATACAAGAGAATCCCTTGACAAATCGACAATAATAGCTAGCTAAACCAACAAAGCTCCTTATTTCTGACACATTAGTGGGTCTTACCCAATTCTTCACTGTCTCAATCTTGGAAGGATCTACCATCACTCCATCCTTAGAAACTACATGCCCCAAGAAGGACACTGCATCTAGCCAAAACTCACACTTAGAGAACTTGGCATAAAGCTTTTTCTCCCTCAACATTTCCAATACAATTCTCAAATGCTCCTCATGTTCCTTCTTAATTTTAGAGTATATCAATATATCATCAATAAATACGATCACAAAAGATCCAGATATGGCTTAAAAATCCCGTTCATCAAGCTCATGAACGCAGCAGGGGCATTCGTAAGACCAAAAGACATCACTACAAATTCGTAATGCGAATGCCCATACCTGGTTCGAAAAGCAGTCTTTGGCACATCCGTTGCCCGTATTTTAAATTGGTGATAACTGGATCTCAAGTCAATCTTAGAGAAGACACAAGCACCTTGTAACTGATCGAACAAGTCATCAATGCGTTGAAGAGGATACTTGTTCTTAATAGTTACCTTGTTCAACTGCCGGTAGTCTATGCACATCCGAAAACTCCCATCCTTCTTCTTCACAAACAAAACCGGAGCACCCCAAGGAGATGCACTTAGTCTAATGAAGCCTTTGCTCAACAACTCTTGAAGTTAGGCCATTAACTCTCATAACTCCGCGGGAGCCATTCTATAAGGGGGTATAGAAATGGGGCGAGTGCCCAGTTCAAGATCGATGCAGAAGTCAATATCCCTATCCGGTGGCATACCAGGAAGATCTGCAGGGAACACATCCAAAAACTCACGAACTACCGAAACCGACTCAATCGAAGGTACTGGGGTAGTGTCATCCTTGAGATGTGCCAAGAAAGCTAAACACCCTTTACTAACCATTTTCTTAGCACGAAGAAAGGAGATGATACACACCGGATTGGAAGTGTAGTCACCCTCCCACACTAACGGATCTGTCTTAGGCTTGGCTAACGTCACAGTTTTAGCATTACAATCCGAGATCGCAAAATTCGAAGAAAGCCAAGTCATACCCAGAATTACATCAAAATCAACCATTTCTAAGATAACCAAGTCTACATAAGTATTGCTCCCCACAAAATTCACCAAACAAGACCTATATACTTTTTCGACTATCACAGACTCACCCACCGGAGTAGAAACACGAATAGGCATATCAAGTAATTCACAATGTAAATTAAGACCATTAGCAAATGAGAAAGATACATAAGAAAATGTGGATCCAGGATCAAACAATACAGAAGCCATGCAATCACAAACCAGAAGATTACCTGTGATAACAGCATCAGATGTCTCCGCCTCCGATCTCCCAGGGAAAGCATAACAATGGGCCCTTTCGTTTGTTTGCCCGTTGCCCCTACCATGTTGTGATGTAGGGGCTCCAGTTTGCCCATCACCCCGGCCGTTTTGGTGACCACCATTACCTCGACCACCACGTCCTCCAGAATAACGGCCTCTACCGTGACCACCTCTACCTCTAGTTATTGGGGGTCTATAACTCTGTTTTGGACAATTCCTCCTAATATGTCCAGTCTCCCCACATCCATAACACTCTCTAGAGTCAAGCATAGGTCTCTCAGAGAAGTGTTGACCGGTCTGAGGTGGACCCCCAACTACAGTCTGTAGTGAAGACTGAATTGGTCGAACTGAGTAACCTCCGGAACCCTGTCCTCTAGAGTAAGAACTGTTAAACTCACCTCCCTTTTGAAACCTCTTTGATGTCGATGCCATGGTGAAGTTATCTGGCTTCACTCCTTCCACCACTATCACGAAGTCTACCACTTCTTGGAAGGATTTTGCCGTAGCCGCTACCTGTAAGGCTGAAATCCGCAATTCTGACCTCAACCCCTTCACAAAACGGTGAATCCGCTCTTGTGGACTGAAACAAAGTTGGGTGGCATACCTGGATAATGCACAAAACTTAGCCTCATATGGAGTAACCGACATCCTACCTTGCTCCAGGCTCAAGAACTCATCTCTTTTCCTATCCCTCAAAGTTCGGGGGATACACTTCTCCATAAAAAAGCTAGAGAATGAGGCCCAAGTCATAGGTGGTGCCTCTGTCGGTTGACACTCAACATGTGATCGCCACCACATTTTGGCGCTCCTTTGAAACAGATAACTCACGAACTCCACACCAAACCGTTTTACTATACCCATCTTGTGTAGTAGCTCATGACAATCAACCATAAAGTCGTAGGCATCCTCTGATTCAGCACCCTTAAAGACTGGAGGTTTCAATTTCAAGAACTTACTGAAAAGTTCATGCTGATCATTTGTCATTATAGGCCCAGTATTCAGACGTGGAAACGTGCCTATTTCCAATGAGGCATCCATGCGGGGAGCCCCAGCAGCGGCACGTCGTACCTCTGAAACCGGAGGTGTTGGTGCAGAAAACAATGGAGGTGCCTGACCATGATCAGATAACCCGCTAAGATAAGCAAAAACCTGATTGATCATCTCTGGGGTAGGTTGGGGTGGTAATTCCTAATTCTGCACTTGTTCATTCTCCCCTTCCTCACCCTCTCTTACTACTTCCTCAGTCGCTGGAGGAGTCACCGCCCTAGCATCAGATGGGCTAGGTACTCGTCCTCTTCCTCTAGAGGACGTCCACCCACGACCTCTACCACGGCCTCTTGCCGCTACTCCTCTTCGAGCTACAGCCTCAGTGGCTGGCTCAGATGCTTCTTGTCTGGCTGGTGTCGGTGTTGGTGTTGGCGCAGTCGTTGCTCTAGTTCTAACCATCTGCGAAATAGAGTGAAGATGGTAAGATACCAATTTGTATCACCTAGATACCAATTGGATTCAAGTAGTAGCACGAAAGAAAGAAAGAAAGAATGGAATTTTCCTAAAGTCTTATAGCCTCTCAAAGAAAAGTAAAGGCGTCCCCCTACCGTTCCTTAAGACTCTACTAGACTCGTTCTTGTGTGATGAGACCAACGGACCTAATGCTCTGATACCAAGTTTGTCACGACCCAAAACCGGGCCACGACTGGCACCCACACTTACCCTCCTATGTGAGCGAACCAACCAATCTAAACCTTAACATTTCAATGTATATCAACAGAAAGTAATGCAGAAGACTTAAACTCATTAATAAAAACCAATCCAATAACTATTAAAATTCAACATCTATTATTCCCCAAAATCTGGAAGTCATCATCACAAGAACATCTATAATCAAATGACTAAACTAAGAGTATTATAAAAGCTAAAACAAGTAATAGTTAGTCCATGCCAGAAACTTCAAGGCATCAAGATATGAGGAAGAAGATCCAGTCCAAGCTAGAAGCATTAGCTCACCCTGAAGATCCGGTGTGACGAAGACTGTCTAGAATTGCGGTTGAGTTGAAGACGACGGCACGTTTGCTGCACTCCACAAATAACAAGGAAGAAAACATAAAAGTAGGGGTCATTAAAAAACACGGGTAGTGAGTAGATATCATCGGCAAACTCAAAATAGAGAACAGTATATATCAAGTAATATCATAAATAAACTATGATACTCAACATGCAGCAACAACAAGTACTATATCATTAACAATTACCGTTAAGTTCACACATGAGGACTCAAGCCTCAATGCCATACTCATTTGGGAATTATGTTCATTAGATTGAGTATATTAGCATCTTTCAAGATTCATTATCTTTATTTCTCTTGTGTCGGTACGTGACACTCCGCTCCCTCATATTCTTCATTCCTCTTGTGTCGGTACGTGACACTCCGATCCCATACTACTATGTGTCGGAACGTGACACTCCGATCCCCTAAATCTACGTGTCGGTTCGTGACACCCGATCCCCTAAATCTACGTGTCGGTTCGTGACACCCGATCCCCTAAATCTACGTGTCGGTTCGTGACACCCGATCCCCTAAATCTATGTGTCGGTTCGTGACACCCGGTCCCCCTAATACTACGTGTCGGTTCATGACACCCGATCCCTTAATTCTATGTGTCGGAACGTGACACTCCGATTCACTAATCTCATTCTATCAATTCATCAAGCCTTCTCTTATACCAAGGCATCATCATTCTCATTACTTTAGTTCATCAAGCCTTCTCTCATACCAAGGCATTATTAATCTCATTACTTTAGTTCATCAAGCCTTCTTTATTACCAAGGCATCATCATTAACAAAGAGATTAGGGTTTTTCAAGATTTGGGATTCAATAGCCTCATCGTGCTTATTTTATCACAATTATATAATCGTATCATGCAAGCATACAATTAAGCACATAGCAGGGTTTTACAATACTATAAATACATATCATTTGCTATTAAGAGTTTACTACGAATAGCATGAAAACCATAACCTACCTCCACCGAAGATTAGTGATCAAGCAAGAATTTTCCCAAAGCCTTGTGTTTTCCTCTTCGTTTCTCCTCTCTCGTTCGATCCTCTCTCTCTCTTTGTTCTTTCTATTTTCTTTCTTATTCCAATACCCTCTTTATTTTACCCTAATTAGCATATAATTAAGAATAAAAGATGGCAATAATGACCCACTAATTAACTTAAGGTCACCTCTTTTAACCCCCAAGTAATTAGACTTATTAACATTAACCCACTAACTGTATAATTAAAGCAGGAATAGTCCAAAACATCCCTTAAAACACTTAAAGAAATCCGACCCAGACTGGGATTACGCAACCTGTGACGGCCCGTCGTGTCTGCGACGGTCCGTCCTGCAGGTCTTCGTAAAGTTCAGAGACTCAATTTCCACCAAAGAGTCTGTGACGGTCCGTCACGCCTGTGACGGTCCGTCCTGCCATTCCGTTATGAAGTTCAGAGAGCCGATTTCAGTACCCAATTTCAGAATTTCTAAGTGTTTTGAAACGAGACCCTACGACGGTCCGTCGTGACCATGATGGTCCGTCGTGGGGTCCGTCGCCTTAGCCAGTTTTCCAGAAATAAAATCTGCTGCTCAAAACGACTAAACAGGTCGTTACAGACTCACGCCTCCCCATCATACTCATTTGGGAATTAGGTTCATTAGATTGAGTATATTAACATATTTCAAGATTCATTATCTTTATTCCCCTCGTGTCGGTACGTGACACTCCGCTCCATATATAGTATCCTTGTGTCGGAACGTGACACTCCGATCCTCATATACTATCCTGGTACCGGAACGTGGCACCCGATCCATATACTATCCTGGTGTCGGAACGTGACACTCCGATCCTCATTCTATCTTGGTGTCGGAACGTGACACTCCGATCCTCATATACTATCCTGGTACCGGAACGTGGCACCCGATCCATATACTATCCTGGTGTCGGAATGTGACACTCCGATCCTCATTCTATCCTGGTACCGGAATGTGGCACCCGATCCTCTATTTCTCTCCTGGTACCGGAACGTGGCACTCGATCCCCTAATCTCACTACTTTCATTCATCAAGCCTTCTTTTATACCAAGGCATCATCATTAACAAAGTAGATTAGGGTTTCTTTCAAGATTCAGGATTCAATAGCTTCATCATGCTTATTTTATCACAATTATATAATCACATTCATGCAAGCATACAATTAAGCATATAGAAGGGTTTTACGATACTACCAATACATATCATTCGCTATTAAGAGTTTACTACGAATAACATAAAAACCATAGCCTACCTCCACCGAAGATTCGTGATCAAGCAAGCAATTTCCCAAAGCTTTGTGTTTTCCTCTTCGTTTCTCCTCTCTCGATCGATCCTCTCTCTCTCTCTTTGTTATTTTTATTTTTCTTATTCAAACCCTCTTTATTTTACCCTAATTAGCATATAATTAAGTATAAAAGATGACAATAATAACCCACTAATTAACTCAAGGTTACCTCTTTTAACCCCCAAGTAATTAGACTTATTAACATTAACCCACTAACTTTATAATTAAAGCAGGAATAGTCAAAAACATCCCTTAAAACATTTAAAGAAATCCGACCCAGCCTGAGATTACGCAGCTTGTGACGGTCCGTCCTGTTATCCGTCACAGAGTTCAGAGACTCAATTTCCTTGAAGAGTCTGTGACGGTCCGTCGTGCCCACGACGGTCCGTCCTGCCATTCCGTTGCGAAGTTCAGAGAGTCGATTTCAGTACCCAAATTTCAGAATTTCTAAGTGTTTTGAAACAAGACCCCCTCGACGGTCCGTCGTGCACATGACGGTCCGTCGTCGGGTCCGTCGTCTCAGCCAGTTTTCCAGAAATAAAATTTGCTGTTCAAAATGACTAAACAGGTCATTACAATAGATACCAATTTACCCATCGTTCGTCCTCAAACGATCACAAGAAGAAAAACAAGGGCGAGAAGGAGTACCTGAATCTGTAAACAGGTGTGGGTATCTTTCTCGCGTATCAGCCTCCTTTTCCCAAGTGGACTCTTCAACTGGTCGATTCTTCCATTAAACCTTGATGGATGCAATCTTCCTCGACCTCAACTTGCGGACTTCTCTATCTAAAATAGCAACAGGTTCCTCTTCATAAGATAAATTTTCATCAAGCAGAACTGAATCCCAACGAATGATGTAGTTTCCATCCCCATGGTATCTTTTCAACATAGACACATGAAATACCGGATGCACTCCGGACAGCCCTGGAGGCAAGGCTAACTCATAAGACACCTCCCCTACTCGCTTAAGTACTTCAAAGGGACCTATATACCTTGGGCTTAGTTTACCTCTTTTACCAAACCGCATCACCCCTTTCATGGGCGAAACCTTCAGCAAGACTTGTTCACCCTCCATGAACTCCAAGTATCTAACCTTTCGATCTCCATATTCCTTTTGCCTGCTTTGCGCCGCTAAAAGCTTTTCTTGAATAGATTTCACTTTATCTAACGATTCCCTCAGAAGGTCAGTACCCCAAGGTCTAACCTCAAATGCATCAAACCACCCAATGGGAGACCTACATCTCCTACCATACAATGCTTCAAATGGGGCCATACCAATGCTTGAGTGATAGCTATTGTTGTAGGAGAACTCTGCTAAGGGTAAGAAGCTATACCAATGACCACCAAATTCTATCACACAAGCACGAAGCATATCCTCCAACACTTGAATCGTTCGCTCAGACTGACCATCGGTCTGAGGGTGAAATGCAGTACTAAGGTCCAACCTAGTACCCAATTCGGCATGCAATATTTTCCAAAACATAGAAGTAAACTGTGTACCTCTATCTGATATAATGGAGAGCGGAACTCCATGCAATCGAACAATCTCTGAGATGTAAAGTTTGGCTAACTTCTCTGCATTGTAAGTCACCTTGACCGGAATGAAATGAGCAGACTTAGTTAACCTATCAACAATCACCCAAATGGAGTCATACTTACCCATTGTCTTTGGAAGACCAACCACGAAATCCGTTGCAATTCTTTCCCACTTCCATTCAGGAATGGACATTCTCTGAAGTGTTCCTCCGGGCCTCTGGTGTTCATACTTTACTTGTTGACAATTTGGACATTTGGCAACAAAATCAACAATGTCACGCTTCATTCTACTCCACCAAAAGTTTTTGCTTTAGGTCACGATACATCTTGGTTGCACCAGGGTGTATAGAATACCTTGAACTAGGAGCCTCTGTCAGAATAGTGTTGATCAAATCGTCGACGCGGGGTACACATACCCTTCCCTTAATCCTCAACACACCTTCCTCATCGATTGTTGCTTCCTTAGCCTCTCCTCGCAACACTTTATCAAGGAAGGAAGATCTTGACTCCATGCAAGACAAAAATCCTCCCTTCTCATTTACCTCTAACCTCATAAAGTCATTAGCCAGAATCTGAACTTCTCTAGCCAATGGGCGTCTAGAAACTTGCAAATGAGCTAGACTTCCCATGCTTCTGGCCTTTCTACTTAAAGCATCTGCCACGACATTAGCTTTTCCCGGATAATACAAGATTGTGATATCGTAGTCCTTCAGTAGTTCCATCCATCTCCTCTGTCTCAAATTCAAATCTTTCTGAGTGAAGACATACTGTAGGCTACGATGATCCGTATAGACTTCACACTTAACCCTATATAGATAGTGCCTCCATTGCTTTAATGCAAACACTACCGCGGCCAATTCCAAATCATGGGTCGGATAGTTATGTTCATGCACCTTTAATTGGCTTGAAGCATAAGCACTGCACCCACACCCGAATAGGATGCATCACAATAGACAATGAAATTCTTACCTTCCACTGGCAAGGTGAGAATGGGTGCAGTAGTCAACAAAATCTTGAGCTTCTGAAAGCTTTCTTCGCACTCATCCGACCAAACAAATGGGACATTCTGCTTAGTCAAGCTTGTTAGTTGGGAAGCAATAGAAGAGAACCGCTTTACAAATTGACGGTAATAGCTAGCTAAACAAACTAAGCTCCTTATCTCTGACACATTAGTAGGTCTTACCCAATTCTTCACTGCTTCAATCTTAGATGGATCCACCATCACTCCATCCTTAGAAACCACGTGCCCCAAGAAGGACACTGAATCTAGCCAAAACTCACACTTGGAGAATTTGGCATAAAGCTTTTTCTCCCTCAACATTTCCAATACAATTCTCAAGTTTTCCTCATGTTCTTCCTTACTCTTTGAGTATACCAATATGTCATCAATGAATACGATGACGAAGAGATACAAATATGGCTTAAATATCCCATTCATCAAGCTTATGAAAGCAGCACGGGCATTCGTAAGCCCAAAAGACATTACTAAGAACTCATAATGCCCATATCTGGTCCGAAAAGCAGTCTTGGGCACATCCGTTGTCCGTATTTTCAATTGATGATAACCAGATCTCAAATCAATCTTAGAGAAGACACAAACACCTTGTAACTGATCGAACAAATCATCAATGCGAGGAAGAGGATACTTGTTCTTAATAGTTACCTTATTCAGTTGTCAATAGTCTATGCACATCCGTAAACTCCCATCCTTCTTCTTCACAAATAACACCGGAGCACCCCAAGGAGATGCACTTGGTCTAATGAAGCCTTTGTTCAACAACTCTTGAAGTTGGGCCTTTAACTCCCTTAACTCCGCGGGAGCCATTCTATAAGGGGGTATAGAAATGGGGCGAGTACCTGGTTCCAAATCAACGCTAAAGTCAATATCTCTATCCGGTGGCATACCAGGAAGATCTGTAGGGAACACATCCAGAAACTCACGGACTACCGAAACCGACTCCATTGAAGGTACATGGGTAGTGTCATCCCTGAGATGTGCCAAGAAAGCTAAACATCCTTTGCTAACCATTTTCTTAGCACGAAGAAAGGAGATGATACGAACCGGAGTGGAAGTGTAGTCGCCCTCCCATACTAACGGATCTGTCCTCGGCTTGGCTAACGTCACAGTTTTAGCATTACAATCCAAGATCGCAAAATTCGGAGAAAGCCAAGTCATACCCAGAATTACATCAAAGTCAACCATTTCTAAGATGACCAAGTCTACATAAGTATTGCTCCCCACAAAATTAACCAAACAAGACCTATATACTTTTTCAACTATCACAAACTCACCCACCGGAGTAGAAACACGAATAGGCATGTCAAGTAATTCACAATGTAAATTAAGACCATTAGCAAATGAGGAAGATACATAAGAAAATGTGGATACATGATCAAACAATACAGAAGCCATGCAATCACAAACCAAAAGATTACCTGTGATGACAGCATCAGATGCCTCCGCTTCAGACCGCCCAGGGAAAGCGTAACAATGGGCCCCATTACTTGTCTGTCCGTTGCCCCTACCATGTTGTGTTGTAGTGGCTCCAGTTTGCCCATCACCCCGGCCGTTTTGGTGACCACCATTACCTCGACCACCACGTCCTCCAGGATGACGGCCTCTTCCATGACCACCTCTACCTCTGACTGTGGGAGATCTGTAGCTCTATCTTGGACAATACCTCTTAATGTGTCCAGTCTCCCCACATCCATAACATTCTCTATATTCAATCATCGGTCTCTCAGAGAAGTGTTGACCGATCTGAGGTGGACCCCCAACTACAGTCTGTAGTGAAGACTGAATTGGTCGAACTGAGTAACCTACGGAACCCTGTCATCTAGAGTTAGAACCATTAAACTCACCTCTCTTTCGAAACCTTTTTGATGTTGATGCCATGGTGAATTCATCTGGCTCCACTCCTTCCACCTCTATCACGAAATCTACCACTTCTTGGAAGGATTTTGCCGTAGCCGCTACCTGTAAGGCTGAAATCCGCAATTCTGACCTCAACCCCTTCACAAAACGGTGAATCCGCTCTTGTGGACTGAAACAAAGTTGGGTGGCATACCTGGATAATGCACGAAACCTAGCCTCATATGCAGTAACTGACATTCTGCCTTGCTCTAGGCTCAAGAACTCATCTCTTTTCCTATCCCTCAAAGTCCGGGGGATATACTTCTCCATAAACAAGCTAGAGAATGATGCCCAAGTCATAGGTGGTGCCTCTGTTGGTTGACACTCAACATGTGACCGCCACCACATTTTGGCGTTCCCTTGGAACTGATAAGTCACAAACTCAACACCAAACCGTTCTACTATACCCATCTTCTGTAGTAGCTCATGCCAGTCAACCAAAAAATCGTAGGCATCCTCAGATTCAGCACCCTTGAAGAATAGAGGTTTCAATTTCAAGAACTTACTGAAAAGTTCATGCTGATCATTTGTCATTATAGGCCCTGTAGTCAGACGAGGAAATGTGCCTATTTCCAATAAGGCATCCATGCGGGGAGCCCCAACAGCGGCCTGTCGTACTTCCTGAACCTGAGGTGCTGGTGCAGAAAACACTGGAGGTGTCTGGCCTTGATGAGAAAACCCGCTAAGATAAGCAAGAACCTGATTGATCATCTCTGGGGTAGGTAGGGGTGGCAATCCCTCACTCTGTACCTGTTCATTCTCCCCTTCCTCACCCTCTCTTACCACTTCCTCAGTTGGTGGAGGAGTCACCGCCCTAGTACCAGATGGGCTAGGTGCTTGTCCTCTTCCTCTAGAGGACGTTCTCCCACGACCTCTTCCACGGCCTCTTGCCACTACTCCTCTTCGAGCTACAGCCCCAGTGGCTGGCTCAGACGCTTCTTGTCTTGCCGGTGTTGGTGTTGGCGCAGTCGTTGCCCTAGTTCTAACCATCTGCGAAATAGAATGAAGATGGTCAGATACCAATTTGTATCACCTAGATACCAATTGGATCCAAGTAATAGCACGAAAGAAAGAATGAAAGAATGGAATTTTCCTAAAGTCTTATAGCCTCTCAAAGAAAAGTAAAGGCGTCCCCCTACCGTTTCTTAAGACTCTACTAGACTCGTTCTTGTGTGATGATACCAATGAACCTAATGCTCTGATACCAAGTTTGTCACGACCCAAAACCGAGCCGCGACTGGCACCCACACTTACCCTCCTATGTGAGCGAACCAACCAATCTAAACCCCAACATTTCAATATAATGTCAACAGAAAGTAATGCGGAAGACTTAACTCATTAATAAAAACCAATTCAATAACTTCTAAAATTCAACATCTATTATTTCCCAAAATCTGGAAGTCATCATCACAAGAACATCTATGATCAAATTACTAGACTAAGAGTATTCTAAGAAGCTAAAATACATAAGAAGCTAGTCCGTGCCGGAACATCAAGGCATCCAGACATGAAGAGGAAGATCCAGTCCAAGCTAGAAGCATTAGCTCACCCTGAAATCCGGAGTAATGAAGACTGGCTAGAATTGCGGTTGGGTTGAAGACGACGGTAGAAAACATAAAAGTAGGGGTCAGTACAAAACACGGGTACTGAGTAGATATCATCGGCCAACTCAAAATAGAAAACAGTATATATCAAGTAATATTATAAAATCAACTACAATACTCAACATGTAGCATTTACAATTACCATAACTCTTGGTCACAACACCAAGCACATCAATGAGGACTCACGCCTCCCCATCATCCTCATTTGGGAATTAGGTTCATTAGATTGAGTATATTAACATATTTCAAGATTCATTATCTTTATTCCCCTCGTGTGGGTACGTGACACTCCGCTCCATATATTATCCTGGTGTCGGAACGTGACACTCCGATCCTCATATACTATCCTGGTATCGGAACGTGGCACCCCATCCATATACTATCCTGGTGTCGGAACGTGACACTCCGATCCTCATTCTATCCTGGTGTCGGAACGTGACACTCCAATCCTCATATACTATCCTGGTACCGGAACGTGGAACCCGATCCATATACTATCCTAGTGTCGGAACGTGACACTCCGATCCTCATTCTATTCTGGTACCGGAACGTGGCACCCGATCCTCTATTTCTATCCTGGTACCGGAACGTGGCACCCGATCCTTTAATCTCATTAGTTTCGTTCATCAAGCCTTCTTTTATACCAAGGCATCATCATTAACAAAGTAGATTAGGGTTTCTTTCAAGATTCAGGATTCAATAGCTTCATCATGCTTATTTTATCACAATTATATAATCACATTCATGCAAGCATACAATTAAGCATATAGAAGGGTTTTACGATACTACCAATACATATCATTCGCTATTAAGAGTTTACTACAAATAGCATAAAAAACATAACCTACCTTCACCGAAGATTCGTGATCAAGCAAGCAATTTCCCAAAGCTTTGTGTTTTCCTCTTCGTTTCTCCTCTCTTGATCGATCCTCTCTCTCTCTCTTTGTTCTTTTTATTTTTCTTATTCAAACCCTCTTTCTTTTACCCTAATTAGCATATAATTAAGTATAAAAGATGACAATAATAACCCACTAATTAACTCAAGGTTACCTCTTTTAACCCCCAAGTAATTAGACTTATTAACATTAACCCACTAACTTTATAGTTAAAGCAGGAATAGTCAAAAACATCCCTTAAAATATTTAAAGAAATCCGACCCAGCCTGGGATTACGCAGCCTGTGACGGCCCGTCGCGCCTGCGACGGTCCGTCCTGCTGCTCCGTCACATAGTTCAGAGACTGAATTTCCTTGAAGAGTCTGTGACGGTCCGTTGTGCCCACGACGGTCCGTCCTGCCATTCTGTTACGAAGTTCAGAGAGTCGATTTCAGTACCCAAATTTCAGAATTTCTAAGTGTTTTGAAACGAGACCCCCTCGACGGTCCGTCGTGCACATTACGGTCCGTCGTGGGGTCCGTCGTCTCAGCCAGTTTTCCAGAAATAAAATCTGCTGCTCAAAACGACTAAACAGGTCGTTACATTAATTGAATATATTTTTATGTATATATATAAATTTATATACACAATAACATATAACCTGGTAATCATTGATTTTGCAAAAGTAGATTTTTTGGTAACTCGAGTGGTCATACATTTCCACAAACTCTACATTAAGGTCAATTAAATTTTTTCAATGAATGTTTATAATATATATCTACTACTAAAAAATAGTGAATAGTAACCTAAAAAATACCGATTTCAAATTGAAGTCCGTAATTTCCGACCTTTGAAGGTTGATATTGTCAAGAGTAATAATTTTATTAAAGAAAAAATAGTCGGTTTTTATGCAAAATAAAGCAAAAAAACAAATTCCGACCTCAAGAGGTCGAATTTTCCCCCAAAAAAATTAATTATAATAAAAATCGTCCTCTTGATGTTGGCATTAAATGCATAAATAAATAAAAATATTTTATTTTTCTCAATTCAATATAAAAAATAAAATTAAGAAATCTTTTGAATTAATTTGAGTTAAATTGTCATTCGAAAGACGGTTTTGTGTAAAATCAAAAACAAAAAATAACGTTATAATATCGACTTTCGGAAGTCAGTAAAATTAAACAGTATTTAATTAAATTAAATTTCATTTAAATATTTATATAGTGACTTCAATAAAATTAATATTAATATTTCAGCTAACTTTAAATAATTTATCCTCCGCATGACGCTTTCATATAAGTTTTAAAAATAAGCTAATATAAAATACTGACCTCATGAGGTCGGTATTTTTATTTTATCTAGTTACTTTTAATAAAAGCGACACTCGGAGATCGATTTGTTTAAAATATTCCTATTAATAATAATTTTTGTAGCATAATACTAAAAAAAATTTTACACCTACAATTTATTATTCAAAAAAGTGTAACAATTTTGTATACTTTAATAAATAAAAAGTTAGATCAGTAATCTATATTTAAAGTGTGAACCTACATTGATATGAAAAATCGACTACAATTAGTCAGTTATTATGCAAAATAAAGAGGGAAATCCAAATTCGACCACTGGAGGTTGAAATTTTGTCCCGAAAAAACGAATTACAATAAAAATTGACCTCTTGATGTCGGTGTTATAAATAAATAAAAATATATTTTTCTCAATTAAATATAAAAAACTAAAATTGAGAAATATTTTGAATAAATTTTATTTAAACCATATTCCGGGGGACAGTTTTGTGTAAAATAAAAAAATTAATGAATTCTAATACAGACTTTCAAAAGTCGATTAAATTAAATAGTATGTAATTATATTAACTTTCATTAAATATTTATATAGTGACTTCATAAAATTAATAAATTAATATTTTCGATTAACTTTAAATAATTCGTTCTCCGGCTGACTGTTTTACAAAAGTTAAACAATAAATTAATATAAAATATTGAACTCATGAGGTCGAAAGTTTTATTTCATGTAATTACTTTTAATAAAAGCGACATCAGGAGGTCAGTTTGTTCAAAATATTCCTATAAATCATAATTTTGCTATTGTGCATAATACCTAAATTTCATTTTATACATACAATTAATTGTTCAAAAACTGTAATAATTTTGTGAACTTTTATAATAAAAACTTATAATTCGTGGGATAAACAAAGAAATATTTCATATTTAGAGTATGAAACTATGCTTATATGAATTAGAAGATGGTTTTACTTATTTTACTAGAGTAATGTACAAATTCTACGAGTCTGTCCTCAATTCATGAACTTAATATCTCATGTAATGATGTAAAGATGAAGAGCTATCATATAATCCATTCGAATATGACATGCGAGATAATACTCGTAGAAATATTATGATAACAATTAATAATTTTTTATATTTATAATTAATGGTTTAATCATTTGTATGTATAACCTTCAATGTCTTATCTCGTTTTATGAAATAAACAATAGAACATCTTAAAATTACTATTCAAAGCAAGTTCTATAAAGTTTATTACTTTTGATCACTACAACAAATTTGTCCTATGACTACACTAATTCTAGACAACACTTAAAAAGTGTTGCCTAAAGTATCTAAGGGCACCTTTCAATTCGTGACCTTTATTTCGAGCTTTTAGTCACATAAACTTTTGCAACACTTCAAATGTGTGCTCTTTAAAATTATAGGTTACACATCATAAAAAAAAAATTGAAAATACTTATTTTTATATATAACCACACTTTAAAATGTGTTTTGTTTATAATTAAAAATAACACTTATAAGTGTGCTCTATAAATAAACATTAAAAATTAGCTTAAATAACTAGTTTCTTCCATATAAATTTTTGACCCAGTTATAAAAGTATTACTACAGATATAGTACAATTTTGGCTAAATTAATAAGTTCCCTCCATATTTTCTATTTCCTCCCAATTTCTAAAAAAACAAGAACCCTAAATTTTATTCTCAAACACTTTAAAAAAATTAACGAAATTTTTACTAGCAAGGGCAACTCAACCCCACTAATTTCATTAAATTACATAGGATTAATCAAACACTATAATTTTGATGCAATTACTGGGCCTCAGCCATCCCAAATAGTAAAATTTATAATATCATAGAGTTACTTTAAATTTATTGCTCATTCTTTTTTTCCAAACCAAAAAAAATTCTGATTGTTAATCTTCTGAACTTCATCCGTTATCCATGGTGACAGAGCAATAATTGTTGGAGCTTTGTTGATTGATTGAAAAATATAACCATGGTGGTGGAGCTACCTACCACTCTCTTCTTCCATAATAGAGTTGTCAGAGAAGGAACGAAGAGATGAGGCAGCGATGACGATTTGTTATACGGTAAGTTTATTCATTTGTGTTGTATATTTGACTTTACTACCCAAGAGAAGCTTCTCGTAGTTTTCTAATGGCAGATCCATGTAGTAATTGTTTTCTCTTTCATTTTCGGTCTTGTTAACATCTTTATCCATAGTAAAATTGCTAATGTTCCGCATCCTTATTCTCTTCTCAATTTCTCTTAATTTTACGATTTCGCCCTATATTAGATATAGAAAGCTTAGAAGATGAGCTACCAGAGTTGTGAGTTCTCTCTAACACGTTTTCATGCATTTTCAATTTTTAAATCAACTTGAGTGTTTTTTTCAACTTTAATTTATTATAGAATGTTTCGAGATTTGTATTATGATCATAATTTTTTTCCTGAGAAAGGCTAGGATTGGTAAATCAATTGATTTCTTTCTAAATTTGTATTCTCCAGTATCATCGGAGTGTCTCGAAATTTAGATTTGACTTTGTAAACTCTGCAGCCGATGTCATCTCACAACTGTGTGTATGAAGCTCTAGCATGAATTTGTTGGACAGTTGATTTCACTTCCAATGATGACATCGGTCTACTATATTTATTTTTTCATTAGGTTTGTTCTTCGTGTTCACTTTTATTTTTTTTAGTCAAAATATGAATAACTTCTAATTATGAGGCAAAATATGACTTAGTGGTCAATGAAACATTAGGTGATCTCTCACCAAGTACGTGACTTAGTACATAAAACTACTCGCCCTGATACTTATAGCCAAACTATCCATGTTCCAGGACCAAAACCTATTATATTATTAGGCTTGCCCAACAAGTTTTATTATGTGTAATTTTGTATGCACCAGAGTTATAACAGTCCGTTTTGATCTAACTTTCTTGTAAGCATGTGTTGTGTATTAATGTAACATTCCAGAAAAATCATGTCCAGTGAAGATCCCAATAGGTCTTTAAGAATGTGTATTGGGGACACATAGGTATTCCAATTTCCAATATCGAGAAATATTGGGCATAACATAGAAAATTAGTTAAGGGGTATTAGCCAATTTTTCTAAGTATTGATGATCTTGTTTAAGAACTGTACATGGAATGAAGACCGTACGATAAAAACATAGATTTTCCAATATTTACATAATAGGTTCTAGGCATCCATATGTCAAGCCTAGGACCATAGAACATGACCACTTAAAATGGGCATGAGTGCCCAAGGACATAGTGAGGATCCTGTCACATCCGGATTTACCCTCTAGATGTAACCGGCGTCGTCGTCCTCTTTGAGGACTAACACAAGCCTCTTAGTCTTACATCATTGCATTCCTCGATTAAAAATACGGAAGAATATAAAAATTTTCAACTACTTCTAATCGGAGGTTTACATAGACCTCTACGTACACATAATCATAAAAATATCGAGTATACATAGACTTGTTCATATAATAATATTACATAGTCCTCTACTTTTATTTCACACACTTGTATAGTAAAGAAATAGAGTCGTAAATTTTTCTCATCTCATAACCATCTAAAAGAGAACAATAACATTTGGCATAGCCCTACATCAACAAAATTAAGCCGCATATAGGCTTTATACAACTTTGTCTCAAATAGGAAATAGAGTCAATACAAAAGTTATAGTAACTAAGTAACTTCACAAAGAGAATATTGGCATCGTCCTCGGGGAAAATGAGGACCTACCACTTGGATGATAGAATTTTAAAGTCTTCTTTCAAATCACCTCAAATCAACTTCAACCATTGGAACCTAAAATGCTTGGGAAAAAAGGAGAAAATGGGGTTAGTACGCCACATGTATTAAGTATGAGACCATATGTACAAGTACCACTAAAGTATGCTAAAAAGGCACATTTAATGAAATCATGTTATTTAAGCCAATCCTTTGAACATAATAAAAAAAATTAATTATACCATATCCACGTCATCATACTTAAACCCATTATCTCATGTAAGTCTATCATCACGTAATAATATTACAAACTTGAATAAGAGTAAACCACGTAAATAGAAAAGCAAACCAACTAACTATAATCCTTAAGAAGACAAAAGTGCAATGAACAAGCAAAGCCCCATAACCCTACTTAATCAAGTAACCCACCAAAGATCATAATTAGAAATTCACTTCACATAGCATAGTCTTCCATCTAATATATTATTCTTTCTTTAACAATGATAACAAATTTGATATTCATATGCATATTATTCAACATATAAAGTTATTTACATCATATCGTTATTTATATACATAATATCAACTTCTTGAACCTTCTATCAAGGCAAACTAGTGCAAAGCATAGGTAGAGTCTCATACCCCTACCTAAGCTAAAGTCAAACCACTCAAGTAACTTCAATTAGTCTATACTTCATTCATTCATTTTAGTTTAGGGAACTCTTTCCTTAACTGACATAGACCACATGAGCTAATATGGAATCCGGTATCATGAAGACTTACACCGATGGAAGGTGGTCTACCGGCCAAGGTAGAACCTAACATAAACGTAGCTATCTAGGTGGAACCACTAGATAGTATTCTATGGTGGCAATAGAGTTTATGGATCTTGGGGAATAAATCATGGAAATATCAACTCTACACCCTTCCTTGGGTCATGAGTCTATCCACCCCGTGAGGACCGTAGTTATCCCTACCTTTCTTATATAAGAAGATGTCACCCCCTCACATACAAGCTCACTCGGTGCTAAGCTAGGTCCCTTTATTGAAATGCCTTTAGTCTTGTTGTAGTCATAACTTAGTTTAGGTCATAGTCTCTAACCCTTGTATCATCATAATCATCAATATCTCAATAAGAATTGTATGTGTGTAAGTCCTTTCATCACAATCCATAGAAGTGAGGTTAACACTTTAGCATTTCATAACATATTAAGGCACATCGATAGTTTTCACCATCCTTATAGCACATACACCTTAATCTACCTCACAACATAGTCAAGACATTTCAATTCAACATCTTACCACCCTATAATCTTAATAAAAGGCATACTCCAACATAATATCATAGCTTAACAATAATTAATCACAATTGGAAGTAAAGATAGAGATTCTAAGACTTACCAAGTCTTCCTCATAGTCTATCATCAAGGTCTTACCATAAACCCGTAACCTAACCCAACTTAGGGAATAAAATCATAGACCAATGATAATCAATAAAATAACAAGGTCAATTGCATCTTTATAACACAATTTTATCTTTAGATCGCAACTTGAGACAAGATACATAGGCTAATTTCACATTATAATTCATAACCTAAATTACACCTTAAGAAATAGAATAATAGTCCTATTATTCATCTTAATTCGACCGTAATATCACCATAGGATAGTAATCTAATCAACAACCAACTCAATTGAATGATCAATATACAGCATAAGTCAAGATCACTACCTAGGGTTAAAGATAGAGGATCCTGTTCTTTAATTTGACCAAACCATCAAAAATTATCATAAACAAGTTGAGTGACATGTAAATATACTCAATATAACCCTAAAAATTTACTAACAACTCAATCCATAACTTCAATTTCGTCATTGAATGAAATCCATAAGAAAACTCAACTTTTTGAAATCCATTTTGAAGGAATTCTGTGAGGAAAGGATCTCAAAGGTGAATAAAACCCATACCTTAATGTTTCTCAACAATTTGATGAAGAATCCACCCTTTTTCAGCCCCTAAACCCTAGTTCTTGCTAGCCTTCAATGGTGGGTTCTTTTAGAGAGAGAAATAAGAGAGAAGGAAGAGAGTTTATTTTGATAGTTGGCTTTAGGTTAACGAGGTTTAAGGGTATTTATAGAGGGGCTTAATTAACTTAAATAGTTTCGCTTAACTAACTAACTAACCCCTAAATCGTTTAATTAATTTAAATGAAATCATTAAAATCCATTAGTGAAATTCAACCTTCACCGACGAGACCCCGTCGACGGTCCGTTGGTGGGTCGATGGACACCCCCCATCCGTCCTGCACTTCCGTCGTATCTATCAGAGACTTTGCAGGTGAGGCTTTCTCTAATTCTTCTAAGTATGGGATGACGGTGGCCTCGTCGAGCCAATGACACCATGTCGATCCTTTCCGTCGAGTGTAATAGTAGCTAGGCAAGGAAGGGCCTTCACAAATATTTCTAAGTGTGGGACGATGGTGGCCTTCGATGCCCTGTCGAGCCACTTACGGACATCGATGCACACTACCAGGTAGTGCTGCATCAAACTGCTGGGTTTCTCCTCCAGGGCCATTGGTTGGTCCTTGGTGAGTCGTACCCCGACATTCCAATCATAAAACAACTCAAACACCCATTAGGTACCTTTCCACCCATTTCGTACATTTCTGACTCCTAAAAGTTAGTAAAAAAGCTAAGGCACACAACATATCTTTAAACCAACTTCGCGGACATTTTTGTTGTGAAACCTTCTAAATGACCTATATTCATTAAAAATGGACTTAGAAACAGTGTTAAGACTTTATAACACGTATATTAGGCTTTTCCATGAGTCTTGGATTTTCAAGGTGTTACAGATCCTTGGGACAATAAGTAAACATTCCAAATGAAGCATAAAGAATAGTTAGTTAGGAAAGTAGTAGTAACACATGTGCAAGACCATGTGCAAGCACATGGGGAGAAAAGTCTAAGGAGGAGACCACCCTAACCGAATTAGGTTAGGATAGTTAGGGGGAAGGCGTGCACAAGGGTTGAACCATGTGGGTCCTTGATCTCTAATTAACTCTTGACTCTTACTAACTGACCTAACTAACTATCTAACCTAGGACAAACAAAAATAAATTATCTAGTACACCCGACAACCTAAGACTTAATTAGGTTACACTAACCTAGTATAACTCAAGAAACATCCTAGTACCTAACCTAAAATGGTCCAAAAGGGTTAGTTATGGTCCCAAAGACTTAGGGGTACTTTAGTAATTCCCCTAGGTCTCTTATATAATTAAATTTAAAAATTAATTTAATAATTAAAATTCTAAATTTTGGGCGAGACCTAGCCAATTTCTAGATTTTGGGTTAAGTCAAATGTTTTCCTATTTATATTCAATCTAGGAGGGGCTTTTTAATAATTTATTTATTTATTTAATTTAATTTACTTAATTATACTAAGTTGATTGAGTCAAGATCAGTTCCTAAGACTTAGACTCACGTTTAAACACTAAAAATTTCACAATGCAAATCAGTAAACAAACGAAAGGAAAATAGAAAAACTTTTCTCGACTTCTCTTAGGCGATTTCAAGTTTTTTCTTCAAGGTTTCGTTCAAGGTGATCTTCGTAGATATTATTCTACATAAGGTATGTTTTTTCTCTCTTTGATTTTTTTTCCAACAGTATTTTCCATCGTCTTGAATCTATGAAATCTCGAAACTGGGGTTGTTTGTCAATCTTCTTGTTGAACACTCTTTTTCCTAGTATCCTTGTTTCCGATTCCAATGAGCATATAGATATAGTATCGATCATGTTGTTGCTATGTGGTGCTGGCTGATCTTAATGTGTGGTTTCTTGATTTTTAAATGTTTCATGAGTCTATAAGTTATACTCATATGAATTCAAGTATTCCTTACGTGAAATAAAAAATGGTGCTACGTTAACGTGTGTCACAAAGTGCTAAGCTTGATGTGTGACGATCATGGTGTATATTTACTATTAAAAGTGACTTGTTAGAGATGATATGTTCATTAAAGTATTCACATGAGACTATCCTAAATGGCTAATAATGTTATGCCTAACCTATGATATAAGATTGGCTAATAATGATTTCATGAAATTATATTTGAATGAATGTTTGGCTTGTGCTAATAAATTGTCTAAAAAGTCATTTCCAAATTTTCTAGGCTAATAATAATTTTATGCCAATCACATATAGCCAAAGTATTGAAATGAAAACTTAAGCACATCTAAGATTATTCAATGAATCCATATCCAAGGGTATGCCAATCATTGTGACAAGTCACAACATGCCCTAACCAAATGAACCATGAACATAAGTATTTCATTGAATGAAGTTCTCAACGTCCATAAATGATGATATGAAGCCAACAAATGAATGTAAGCAAGTAAAGTGAGTATTAACATAATTAAAAAGTGTATAAGTTAAGAAAGTGATGAGAATAAAGTGTTAAAGGAAGTGAGAAAAGTCTCACTTATACCAAAGATACCATGCTAAGATACTCATGAAGAAGGGTGTTAAAATGTGTGAGACAAGTCTCATTAACACCAAAAATGTTATGTAAGAATAAATTCACATTTCATCAATGTAAATAAAGGTATGACAAGTCATCAATAGAGTAACTAAACCTCAATCTAGAAGCAAACTTCCATAATATTTGAGTCAACTCTAAAAGATAAGAAGATAAAAGAAAGTGGGCAAAGCACCGATAGACTAGCTATGAGCTTGTGCTTGCAAATGTTAGTCTCATGAGATGAGGCTCCACCACGGTGGATAAGAGTCTCTGAATATCTCCTAGTCTTCGAACTATGGCTAGACAACATGGGAATTAGCCTGTGGATTCCACCTAAGAGAGCTAGGTATGTTTCGGTCTCACCTTGGCCAGTGAGATTACCTCTTTTTGGTGTGAGGAAGACACCAGATTTCATGTTTAGCTCACATGATCTATGTCGGTTGATGCTCAAAAGAATGTTCTTGGTTCACTTTAGTTGTAAGCCTCCACTTTTTATTGTGGGATAAACACTTGACATGGATTCACTTTAGCCGGTGAATCACCCATTTTCGGTGTGTGGCAGACACTAGATTTCATGTTAACTCACATGATTTAGGATTCACTTTGATCTATGAATCACCTCTTTTTCGCTGTGGGAAAAACACTGGATTTCATGTAGCTTCACATGATCTTAATGCTATAGAGTTCTATAAGGAAATAACAAGAAAAAAGAGATGTTAGTTCAAGGCGAACTAAGGAAGTAAGATCTATGAATGTCAATGTTTATAAGAATGAAGTTTCCAATAAGTAAATTGAATAGCCAGTAACGAATCCTCATGATATGAAAATGATCAAGCCAAATGAGATTGGTTTATAATTACTATATATAATTGACGAAAAATCATATCCAAATAAGATTAGCTTATAATGACTTATTATATTAGGCTAGTAATACAATAATAGGAATAGTCACAAGAAGATTGGTTTATGAAGATTCCATGCCCCAAATTCTAGTTAAATCATTTCTTTAATCTCTTGAATTACTTGTAATCAAAACGTAGGATCAAAGGATATTTTTGAACTAGACAACTAAGGGTGGCAGCGGAACCGGTATTTACCGATTACTGATCCAGTCCGTCCCGGTCCGGTTCGGTACCGATTAGTACCGGTTCTTTTTGGTTCCGGGACAGGTACCAGGACGGAAATTGTTATTTATCGGTATTCCCCGGTTTTGGAAATTACCGGTCCGGTCCGGTAAATTATTTTTTTTTTAAATATATTCGTTAATAGCTGTTGGGTAATGTCTAGTGGGCCCCCCAACGACTATTTGAGTAAAATTTTAGCCAATAGCAGTCTTACCCCACCCCAAACATTTTTAATACCCTAAAGTTCTAAAAATTACACTTTAACCCATTTTTTTACTCATATATACCCCTAAATTTCATTCTTTTAAATCACAAAATCATCTATTCATCTTCTACTCTCAACTCTCTACTCTCTAATCTCTAATTCTATAATATATCATATCTTAAATTCCGGTGTTGCCTTATTTGGTCTTTGGAAATTAGATTTGGAGCTTCAAAATTCAATTTTCAACTTTCCATGTTCGGCTTTTGGCTGTCATAAACGTCTACTTTTTTAAGTAGACGTTCGGTAAATTCGTTCCAACTTTTATTTTACATTTCATTTATATTTAAATAATTATTTATATATTTTGTGATTTATTATTTGCATTACATTTTTCGTATTATGTATAATCTCACGTTTAATTTTTTAATATGGATTTCGGTAAAAGTATTGTTCAAAAACAAAAGGGGAAAAAAGTGCATTAGAGTGTGTAAAAAATATTTGTAACTTTACATCCTCCAATAATGCAAAAACCGGTAGTTCTTCTAAATCAAAAACTAAAATATCTACTATATTAAGAATAAATACGGATGATTATACACATGTTGATGATATGGTTTTTAATATTGATAGTAATTTAGGATTAGATCCTTATCGTGAACATTTACAATGTCGCTTTGGTAATTTTGATGAGGATTTGCCTAGTGATAATGATAATGATATTCATAATTATACCGATACACTTACTTTTGATGATGATGATGATGATGAAACTGAGCTACCTACGGCTATTAATACTCCCAGTCCCGCTCCCTTTCTTTGACCTGCCCATGTTCCCCTAGTACATGCTAGGCCTAAGGTAGAACGTGTTAAAAAATTGATTGTTTGGCAATTAATGACACAAAACGAAGATAAAACACAAGCTATTTGTAGTAAATGTAAACGTAGATTAAAACATAAAATTGTTGGTAAATCTGCCGGGACGGGACATTTGAGTAGTCATTTAATGTTTTCTTGTAAAAATGAATTTTTGCATGCTAAAGCGGTAGCGGAAGCTACAAAAACTGTACCCCCTTCCTGAAAATGTAGGAGTAGGAGGCTCTAACATGGTACAAACACAATTAAATCGTCTTATGTTTTTGGCTCTAGTTTACCACTTTCATATAGTAGAGAAAAAGATCTTGAAGAACTAGCTAAAATGATATGTGTCATGGGTTTGCCATTTAGTTTTGCTGAAAATTCCGGTTTTATACATTATGTTCAAATTGGATATAATCCAAATTTTAAAGGTTTTGCTAGAAATACAATAAAAAAAGGTTGTATTTGATTATCATGCGCAACAATTTCAATATCTTCGTTGTTTATTTTATTACAATACTTGTAAAATAGATGTTACTTCTGATATGAGTCGTAGTGTAAACGGTAACGATTATTTGACTTTTACTACACATTGAATTGATGAAAATTGGTATGTGCAAAAAAGAATTTTAGGTTATAAATGTTGTCAAATGCAAAAAATCGGTAGTTATATTGCTCAAACTATTTTAGATATTTTACAAAGTTATGAAATATGTGATAAAATAAGTAGTATAACCTTAGATAATGCTTTAAGTAATAATGCTGCTGTTGAATATTTAAAACCTACACTTTGTCCTTTCTATGGTGATAATATTAGGTGAGTGCACATATATATAATTTGATTGTTAGAGATGGTGTACATATGTATGATAACGGATGTACGAAAGTTGAAAATCCATGTCATTTAATATTTAAATGTCAAGTTAAGTCTAGGCGTAAAGATTTTCAACACCGTTGTTTTGAAAATAATCTTCCACCAAGAAAATTTCCATAAACAGTGGCTACTAGATGAAATACTTCGCGTGAAATGCTTGTAGTCGCTTATGGATATAGAATACCTTTACAAATGGTTTGGAATGCTCATAATTCTGATATGACATATAGACTAGATGATAATGATTGTCGTGATATAAATGAACTTATAAATTTCCTAAAGTTTTTTACTTAACTACAAAAAGAATATTTGTAATTTATAGTGCATCAATTTGTACTGTTTTGCCTGATATTTGTATTATTTCTTCATAAATAATATAAATTTAAAAATAAACTAAGATTTCAACAATCCATTGAAAAAATGATTCTAAAATTTAAAAAATATTATATTCCTATTCCTCAAATTTATTTAACTGCATGTTTGTTAAACCCTAAGTATAAAGATGTAGGTGCTTCAAGAAGGGTTGGAAAAATGTATTTTAACTTAGATATTAATGATGTATTAGAAGAAATTCCTAGTTGTCAACAATTTAAATATAGCATAAAATTGAAGCTAGAAAATTGTATAATTTATATAATGCTAATATAAATTTATCAAGTGAAAATGAATGTTAGATTTGATGAAAATAATATTGATGATTATTTACAAGATTATCTTGAACTTTCTCACGATAATAGAAATGATTTTGATGCCTATGTTAATCAAAATGCAGAACCTACTGAAGATATTCTCCAATGGTGGAGAAATCGCGGCAAAGGATTTCCAAAACTAGTACCGATGGCTCGAGATATATTAGAAATGCAAGCGTCGTCGATAGCTTAGGAAGGCGTCTTTAGTGCAGCAAGGTTTCATCTTGGATAACATAGGCATTCACTAGCAGCCGACATCTTGGAGATATCACTATTATTTTGAGATTGGATTAATGCCGAGAGAAGAAATTTGGGTCGTGAACGACTACCGACCAAATTTCAAGATGACGTTGATGAAGTAATGCAGGATTATAGTAACGAAGGGATTGAAGCAATTGAAGATATTTCTATTCAATCGATTCCTGACCATGTTACTAAAGAAATGTTGAATGATTTACGAAGGGATTTATATGGTGGCACCAACTATTAGTAAAACTATGATAATTCAAGATTTAATTCAAACAGAATCTTTCCTAGAAGGTGGCTATGTAGATTAAATCTTTTAATACTCTACTAATATTTTTGTAAATGTAATTGTAATATCAAATAAATATTGATAAAAATATAGGCTATTCGCCTTAATTTGTTTTTTAATATTGTTTTATTAAATTTAATTTTTAATATTGTCAATTTTTAATTTTATAACTTTAAAGATTAAATTTAAAATTTTCAAACTTTAAGAGTTTGAAATTTAAATTTTATAACTTTTTAAATTTGAATTTAAAATTTTCAAACTTTAATAGTTTGAATTTAAAATTTTCAAACTTTAAAAGTTTGAATTTGAATTTTCAAACTTTAAAAGTTTGAATTTAAAAATTTAAAGTTTGAAACTTTAAAATTTGAAAATTTAAATTTGAAACTTTGAAAGTTTGAAAATTATAAATTTTAACTTTAATTTTTGAATTTAAAAATTTCAAAACTTTAAGTGTTTGAAATTTAAATTTAATAACTTTAAAGTTTGAAAATTTTTATTTTTTTTTTACTTTTAAAGTTTGAAATTTAAATTTTTAAATTTTTAATTATTATAATAAAAATTATATTCAATTAAAAAATTAAATCTTTATGTTTTAATTTTATATAATTACTGGTCCGGTCCGGTATACTACCGGTTTCCTTCCGGACCGGGATAGAACTGTACAATTTTAACCGGTTTCCCGATCCGGTCCAGTCCAGATTCTGGAACGTTACCGGTTCGCATAGTACCGGTTCCATCCCGGTTCCGGTAATTACAGGACCGGTTCGCCCGATTTCGGTACCGTTGCCACGCTTATAGACAATAATAAGAAGAAAAAGATTGAAAAATAAACTATGTACAGGGAA
This sequence comes from Solanum arcanum, assembly GCA_027789145.1. Classification (NCBI taxonomy): domain Eukaryota; kingdom Viridiplantae; phylum Streptophyta; class Magnoliopsida; order Solanales; family Solanaceae; genus Solanum; species Solanum arcanum. Next base: position 39,526,089 of record CM050935.1, on the reverse strand, counting down.
AGGGGCTCTCGGGTTTGGGGGTATCAAAATCAAAGAAAATTTGGCTCGAGTTGTTCTAAAATTATATTTCTGATACAAAGTTCGTCACGACCCGGATTTTGGAATCCAAATTGCAATCGGCGTCGTTAACCTCTCAGAGGTCGCAGAGAAGCCTCTTCTTGCATTCATCACATTTATATGGTTAATTTTAGCGGAAAGATTTAAAACTTTATAAAACGTATGGAGTATAAATAGACTTCATATAGTTATTACATAGTTACATTATATACTAAGCTCAAAGTAAGAAACAACCATCTAATAAATAAAGAATCAATTCAAATAAAAGAATAACATATCATAGTAGATTGCCAAAATGGCGTCATTACAAATCTTCGAATAAACTCATGAAAGAAATGCTAGGGACGACATCCACTAGCTATGTCTAAAACACACGCTAGACTAAAAACTGTAGCATCCTTTAAATCAAGAGGACCTGCCAAATAGTCTGGAGAACGTTGATGTCCAAACTGCTGCAATGAATCTTCAATCTTCTCTCTGACCTGCACCTATAAAAATATAAATTGTATAGGGTTATTACATACTTATACTAAGTATGGGTGTATGCACACATACACATAAGGCTATGCATGATCAAGGAAAGCTCCTCTTCCTAAAGAACATGCCATTTCTAGAAAGTAACTTCGCATTCAAAGCACACAACTCATTTTCTATGTGATTACATACATTAAGATCATTAACATAATTCTAGAACAACTCGAGCAAAAATTTGAAATTTCGCTATGCCAAACCTAAGAGCCCCTTTTTTTACAGTTTTGAATTTTTTTCATTCTTTTCCTTCTTCTTTGTGTGTAGTTCGATGATTCCTTTGATTCTATGATTTACTTACAAGTGTAATGATTCATTGTATTCCATACCCATAATGAATCAAGTAAGTAATCTGAGAACTAAGGAATGATTTCACTACTTTGCAAAGAGTCATTCGTTACTCTATGTATCCATTGACATTTCATAAGCCATTTTGTATTGGCTATGCCATCTTTTTTACTTTCATCTTAGGGAAGTTGTGAGGTTTTTAGTTGTCGTTATGTTTCTACTTCCCTTTATTGGCATCACATAAAAGTCATTATAAGCTAATCTTATTTGGCCTTGCCAATTTTTTGCTGAAACTTCATAAGTATTGATATTGACAATTGACATTCTTAAGCTCTTCTTCATAGCTCACTCTGAAAATACGTTCCATCATCATTCTTTCTTGCTTTCATAGAGACATCTTTAGAAGTAAGATCAGGCAAGCTAACATGAAATCCAGTGTCTTCCCCACACCGAAAAGAGGTGATTCACTGATTAAAATCAATCTAAATCATATGAGCTACTTATGAAATCTACTGTGTGTCCCATATCGAAAAGAGGTGATTCCCGGCTAAGGCGAATCCATCTCAGGTGTTCACTCCACAACGAGAAGGAGTGGCTCACGACTGTAGTGAACCAAGAACATTTTTTGAGCATTAACAAACATAGATCATGTGATCTAGACATGAAATCCAGTGTCTACCACACACCAAAAAGAGGTGATCTCATGGCCAAGCTGAAATCAAAACATACCTAGCTCTCTTCGGTGGAAACCACAGGCTAGTTCCTATGTTGGCTAGACATAGTTTGAAGACTAGGTACTTAACGAGACTGCTTATCCACCTTGGTGGTAGCCTCCTCTCACGAGACTGATATGTGCAATCACATGCTCATAACTAGTCTATCGGTGCTTTGCTAACTTTCATTATCTTCTTTATTTTTTAGAGTTGAGTAAAGCATTATGGAAGCTTGCTTCTTGATTGAGATTTACTTACTCTATTGATGACTTGCATCCTTAATTTTTATTGATGAAATGTGAATTGTCCTTACATATCATCCTTTGGTGTTAATGAGACAAGTCTCACACATTCTAACACCTTCATTCGTGAGTATTTTTAACATAGTAGCTTAGGTGTAAGTGAGGCTTGTCTCACTACCTTTAACACCTCATTCAGGTCATTTCTTTAACTTAGACCTCATTAGTTATGTTATTGCTTACGTTACTTACTTACTTTAGTGTAGTAGCTTCATATCGTCGATTATGGACGATGAGCACTTCATTCAATAAGTTTCATAAGTTCATATATTATTCTTGTAGAACATGTTGGGTGTTTTCTCAATGAATGGCATTCTCTTAGATATGGGTTCATTGAATTAGTTTAGAAGTTCTTATGTGGTCATTTCTTTACTCTAAATACACGAGTTAGGCATATGATTTGTCTTGGCCTAAACAGGTGGATAATAAACTACATAACCATTTTTATTGACATAAGCCAATTTTACGTGTGTTCATATTTAAATTTAATATGTATGAATCATTAGCCAATACTTAAATCATTTAACACAAATTTATATCCATTTGCATGCTTTTGGGACAATGTATAGTTAGCCAATTTATTGGCATAAGATAAGCATTGCACAAGATGTGAATTCATGGAGGTCCTTTTAACCAATCTTAGTTCATAAATTTAGGGATAACGTTTTTAAACATCTTGGACAGCATAATATTAAAATTTGATGAATATAACATCTTCATAACGTCACAATAACAGCAAGTCAACACACGGACAAACACATCAACACTTAAACATTTACGGACGTAACTATCATATCCTCGATTCTTAATTCACGTTGTAAACATTTAACTTCCTACGATTTCAATTTCATAGGTTCTTTAGGCATTTATGATTCAAGAACCCTACACATTAATATCATCCAGCACCACATACAAACAACATGATCTCTAACCTATTCAACATTGAAATTGTACAAGGATACTAGGGAAAGGAAGTTTGACGAGAACGATGGGAACAACCCTAGTTTTCAAGATCTCATGAATCGTCCAAAGGAAAGTACTCTTGGAGAAATAAATCCAGGAGATAAACCCATTCCTTAAGTAGAACATAATCTACTGAGACAACTTTGAACGAAAACTTGAAGAAACCTTGGAATTTCCCTAGAACGGCGACGGTAACTTTTCCCAGTTTTTGCTTTTGTTCGTTCACTTATTTGCGTTGTGAAATTATTAGTGTTTGAACGTGAGTCTAAGTCTTAGGAACTGACCTTGAATCATTGAACTTAGGGTAATTAAGTTAATTAAATAAATAAATTAGTTAATTACTAAAAAGACCCTCATAGATTGACTAGAAATAGGAAAATATAACACTTAGTCAAATCTGGAAATTGGTGTTGACTATGGTTAGGTAACCATTTTAATTTTTTATTAATTAAATCCTTAATTCAATTAATTTATGGACTTAGGTTAAGTAATAAAGTACCCCTAAGTCATTGGAACCATAATCAACTCCTTTAGGACCATCCGTGGTTAAGTACTAGGATGTTTCCTGAATTATACTAGGTTAGTGAAAGAATTTAGTTTTTAACATTTAAATTAATTAATTAAATGAATAATTTAATTTATTAGGTGACCTAAGATAATTTATAAAGTACCCTTATGTCGTTAGGACCTTAACTAACATTTTGGACCATCCTAGATTAGGTACTAGGTTATCTCTTTAACTAATACTAGGTTAGTGTCAACCCGATTAAGTATTAGGTTGTCGGGTGCACTAATTGGCCCACTTCGGTTAGTCCTAGATTAATTAGCTAGATATGTAAGTAGGTTAGAGTCTTGAATTAGTTAGAGATCTAGTCCCCACATGGGTGAACCCTTGTGTACGGCTGTCCCCTAACTACGCTAACCAAATTCGGTTAGGGTGGTCCCCTCTTGGCCGTTTTTCCCCATGTGCTTGCACATGGATTGCTTGTACTTTCCTAACTAACTATTACATATGGTTCATTTGGTAATTTTTACTTATTGTCCCAAGGATCCTTACTATGTCATTGGGCACTGCTTAATCCATGATCATTTTAAATGGTCATGTGGAATGGTACTAGGATTAACACTTGGGATGCCTTATACTTTGTATGAAACTATTCTGAACTGATTTTCTTTTAGCTTAGGGTCTTCATTGCAGGTACATTTCTTAAACAAGCTCATTCATGTTAGAAAATTGTATAACACCCTTTTAAGCCAATATTTTCTAATATGCCCAATATTTTGCTTATTTGGGAATTAGATAGAAATTTGCAATATTTCTCAATATTGGGCATTGGGATGCCTCTGTACCCCCAATACACATGATTAAATACATATTGGGCTCTTTACTAGACATGTGATTTCCCAGAATGTTACAATATCCTCCCCTTACGAACATTCGTTCCCGAATGACATTACACATCATTTAACATAAAGAGGGTGATTTTCAAAAATACTTTAACATACTTGAACTTTACTTCTTTGTGAATATTTGATTCACAGTAATTTGGATGATGCATATCATTCAAGCTTATCTGAAACTTCATATTTGAGATTGGGGAACTTTTTTCTCAATCACACTTAACTTAATGCACATCACAACTCATGCAACACAACAATCATGTCTACGCTATACAAAAAAAATAGCAACATAAATGCAAGCATGCCTCCATTTCAGCTCAAATAGTGCAATTATTAAAACGTACGATTAGGGACTTACAACACCAAAATCGACTAATGCACTAAAACATAGAGTTTATTAAACAAAAATTAGACTTAGGAAGAGTATGTATACCTTAAGAATTGAACAAGTGAGGGTAACGGGATCTCATATCGACCTCGGCCTCCCATGTTGCTCCCTCAACAAGGTCCTCCATAATACTTTGACGATGGCAAACTCCTTGTTCCTCAGCCGCTTCACTTGGCGATCTAAAATTTCAACTGGAACATCTTCATATAAAAGGTTCTCATCAACTCCTAACCCCTCAATAGGAAGGATTGATGCTGGATCACCTAGACACTTCTTAAGCATTGAAACGTGGAAAACTAGATGAACAGAAGCCAAGTCTTGTGGTAACATCAGTTCGTATGAAACATTTCCTACCCTATGCAAGATCTAATAAGGACCTATATACCTCAGACTTAACTTCCATTTCTTACCAAACCTCATCACCCTTTTCATGAGTGATATCCTCAGGTAGACTTGATCACCCACCTCAAATTCAAGATCTCTCTTTCTATTATCTTCATAGGATTTTTGACGACTGTAAGCAGTAGCCAATCTATCCTTGATCATTCTCACCTTCTCCACAACCTCATGTGTGATATCTGGGAAAAGGATGGAAGACTCTCCTATCTCAAACCAGCCAACTAGAGACCTATATCTCCTGCCATATAGTGCCTCAAAAGGTGACATTGAAATACTGGAATGATATCTATTATAATAGGAGAACTCAATTAGCGGCAAGTGATCATCCCAACTCCCCTTCAAGTCAATATCACATGCTCTCAACATGTCTTCAAGGGTATGAATAGTACGCTCTACTTTTCAATCCGTCTGGGTATGAAAAGCAGTAGTGAGATTCACCTGGGTACCCAAGATCTTTTGGAAAAATCTCCAAAAATGAGAAGTAAATTAGGCTCCCTTATCCGAAATGATAGACAGAGGAATCCCATGCCATCTCACTATCTCATCAATATACAGCTTGGCATAGTCTTCAGCCCTGTAAGTAGACTTCACAGGAATGAAGTGAGCAGACTTAGTCATCCTATCAACAATAACCCAAATAGAATCATATAGTTTCTTAGTCTTTGGCAGACCAACCACAAAATTCATATTGATAGCCTCCCACTTCAAAGTTGGGATCTCAATCGACTGGTTGAGACCCCCTAGGTTTAAGGTGTTCGGTCTTAACATGTTGGCAATTTGGACACCTCCACAAACTTTGATATATCACGCTTCATACCTTTCCACCAACAGACCTCTTTAAGGTCATGGTACATTTTGGAAGAACCTGGATGTATAGAATACCTGGAGCCATTGGGCCTTTGAAATAATATTATGCCTCAAATTATCAACATTGGGTACACATAATCTTTTCTGGTACCTGAGTACACCATCCCCTCCTAGGGAAAATGATTAATTCAACTAACTCAGCACTGAGTCTTTGAACTCTATGAGTACTGGGTCAAGGTTCTGCTTTGCTTTGACATCTAAAACAAATGAAGATTCAGAACTGGAATGAACTAAAACACCCCCATTTCGTGTATCTACCAGTCGTACACCTAATCTAGCCAATTGGTGTACCTCCTTAACCAGATCCTTCCTCTCATCATCAATATGAACCACGCTGCCCATGCTCGAAATGGCTCAACGCATCAGCCACTACATTGGCCTTACCTAGGTGATAATGAACACTCATGTCATAATCTTTAAGCATCTCTTGCCATCTCCCCTCGGCAATGTAAGCGCTGGGGCTGAAGTGAGTCGGTATTTGAGCTCTTGAAAGCTCTTTTAACACTATTCAGACCACTCAAACTTAACCTTCTTTTTGTTAAGGCTGTAAGCGGTTTTGAAATAGTGGAAAAGCCCTCCACATGCGATAATAATTAGCCAAACCCAAGAAACTCCGAATATCTATGGGGTTGAGGGGTCTCGACCAATTCTTCACTGATTCAACCTTTTCCGGATCAACCTCAACACCCTGGTCGGTCACAACATGACCAAGAAAGGTCGCTGATCTCAACCAAAATTCACATTTGCTGAACTTTGCATACAGATGATGTACTCTAAGTACTTTCAATGTCTTTCTTAAGTGTACTTCGTGATCTTATCTAGACTTAGAGTATATGAGGATGTCATATGTTAATACTATGATGAAGGAATCAAGGTACTCACGCAAGACTCTATTCATAAGGTCTATAAACGCGGCTGGTGCATTAGTGAGACTGAATGACATGACCATAAATTTATAATGCCCATATCTAGTACAAAAGACCGTCTTAGGGAACTTATCGCCTCACTCTAAGCTGATGATTGCCTGAGCGAAGGTCTATCTTGGAAAATAAGCTTGAACATTTGAGTTGGTCGAATAGATCATCGATTTTGGGAAGAGGGTCTTATGCTTTATAGTGACTTTGTTGAGTTGTCGATAATCGATCCACATTCTAAGGGTTTCATCCTTTTTCTTTATGAATAACACTGGAGCACCCCATGGGGAAATGCTCGGCTTGATGAAGCCCTAATCAAGTAGATCTTTTAACTGCAACTTCAACTCTTGGTTTTCAGCTGGTGCCACCCTATACGGGGGAATAGAAATTGGCTTGGTGTTCAGATCTAAATCAACACCATAGTCAGTCTCACGTTCAGGAGGGACTCATGGTAAATCCTCCAAAAATACATTTGGGAACTCATTCACTATTGACACAGAGTCTATGGAAGGAACTTTTTGATCTAAGTCATTGAGTCTAACTAAGTGGTATAAATACCCCTTAGCTATCATCTTATTGGCCTTTAAATGTGAAACAATTTGACTGACTGGACATGAACCACGCCCTTTTCTTTCCAGCTCTAACTCATTTGGAAACTTAAACGTCACTTCCCTATTTTGACAGTCTATTATGACATAACACTTATGGAGCCAATCCATACCCAAGATTATATCAAAATTGAGCATGGTTAGTTCCACAAGATCAGCGTGAGTGACTTTATCAAGGATGTGAATTGGGCAATTTTTGTACACTCTTTCTACTCTAATTCTGTCCCCTATAGGAGTACTTACTAGAATCAACTCATGCAAGATTTCAGGAAATACATCAAATCTACTAGATGCCAAAGGAGTAACAAATGATAGAGTGGATCCTAGATCTTATAATGCATACATAGGGAAAGTAAAGACATATAACGTACCCTGACTACATTAGCTGACTTCTGTTGCTCTTGTCTACCTTTCATTGCCTAAAATCGGTTCATCTTATGAGGTTCGACTGCAACGTTTGCATTCGGTCGAGGTTGAGCATCTGCCTTGGCCTGATTCGTCACTTGAGGACAATCTCGTACCATGTGTCCAGTCTTGCCACACCTGAAGCAAGTGTTGGTACCTACTAAACATTCACCTCGATGAGAACGTCCACTTTTACTTCAAGGCTTTCTATTTCGTTGGACGTTCCGGTTATTGCCCTTTCTAGGGCCAAATTTGTTCACTTTGGCATTCAAATTTCCTAAAAAAACGGAATTACCTGAATGCCTCTTGAACTTAGGCCTATTTTGGACTCCAAATGATCCCCTACCTGAGCTAGAACTAGTTTGATCCACAGTCTTAGGCTTCTTGACTTCATGAACTCTCCTTTTAAGATGACTGTCCTCCACTTGCTGAGCATGCACCATCAACCTGCATACATTCATGATGTCATGCAACATGGCTTCCCAACAATCTTCCACTAGTTCCTCAGACACTCCAGTCACAAACCTGCTCATCTTGTCCATGCTATTTCCCACTAGAGAAGAAGCATACTTTGAGAGTTTAACGAATTTCAAGGAATACTCCTTGATAGACATACTTCCCTGTCTCAAGTTGATGAGATCTTCAACTTTGGCTCTCAAAAAAGGCAATCTTGAGAACATCCCAAGTGATGGGAACATCTTCTAGTGCTCGGCCATCTGCCCACATCCGGTACCAAACATGTGCCATATCTTTCAGCTAATATGCAGTCAATTCAACCTTTGCCTCCTCATCAACTCCCATGGAACATAGTATCTTGTGGACCTCATCTACGAACTCATGAGGATCCTCATTGGTCTTAGAATTATAGTAAATTGGGGGATTCATTCTAGTAAAGTGCCTCAGCCTGCTAGCCATGGTGCCAACATGCGGGTTCTCCTTGGGAGCACCCTCTCTTGGGGCTTGAGCCGTGATGGCCTGGGCCTAAGTGGTGATGGCATGTGCCATATGCAGCAATGCATCCCTCACTTCACCGTCTATCAATTAAGCTGGGTTGACAGGCACTTGAGCTGCAGCAACTAGGGCTTGGGGAGGATCTTGGTTTCCTCCAGCAGCTGCCTCACCAACTCTCCTGTCTGTATTTCTCCTCGTATCATTTTCTACACGTAGAGACAAGAAGAGAGTTAGATTCTTTAATGACACTTGATGTAAAAATTCCATATAGCACGATAAATAGTAGAAGAAGGGAAGATTTCCTATCATCACGTAGTCTCTAAGTCATGATATGGCGCTCTTCATAACCATAAGCTAGAAATTACGTAATGTGGTTGTTTTAAGCTTTAGTTCCTAGGTTATTTAACTTCATGATCTGATACCAAGTTTATCATGACCCGAATTCTGGAATCTAAATCGTAACTGGCATTGTTGACCTCTCAAAGGTTGCAGACAAGCCTCTTCTTGCATTCATCACATTCATATGGTTAATTTTAGCGAAAAAATTTAAATTTTTTTAATAATTTTGAACTATACATAGACTTCATATAGTTATTACATAGTTACATCATATACTAAGCTTAAACTAAAGAAACAACCATCCAATAAATACAGAATAAATTCAGATCAAAGAATAACATATCATAGTACATTGCCAAAACAGCCTTATTACAAAGCATCGAATAAACTTATAAAATAAACGCTAGTTACAACATCAACTAGTTATGTCTAAAAGTAACACTATACTAAAAACTATAGCATCCTTTAAATAAAGAAGAACTACCAAATGGTCTGGCGAAAACTGATGTCTAAACCGCTGCAATGAATCATCAATCAGCTCTCTGACCTGCACTTATACAAATATTAAATTGTATAGGGTTAGTATACTCTTTTACTAAGTATGGGTGTATTCACACATACACATAAGTCTATGCATGATCAAGGAAAGCTTTTCTTCCTAAAAAACATGCCATTTCTGGAAAGTGACTTCACTAGACTATCCTAATTCGTTATTTGTGAGTTGTGGTATGAATATGACGTATTTTAATGCATTCAAAGCACACAACTTATTTTGTATGTTATTACAAGATATTAGAATCATCAACATTTTTTAGAACAACTCGAGCGAAAATTTGAAATTTGGCTATGCCAAACCCGAGAGCCCTTTTATTTACACTTAGATTTATTTGTCTTGTTCTTCTTGTTGTTATGTAGTTCAACAATTCCTTTGATCCTATGTTTTACGTACAAGTGAAATTATTCATTTTATTCCCATACCCACAATGAATCAAGTAAGTAATATGAGGAATAAGGAATGATTTCACTACCTTACAATGAGTCATTCGTTACTCTATGTATCCATTAAGATTTCATAAGCCAGTCTCTATTGGCTATGCCATCTGTTTCATTACTTTCATGTTAGAGAAGTTATGAGGTTTTTGGTTGTCATTATGTTTCTACTTCCCTTTATTGTCATCATATAAGAAGTCATTATAAGCCAATCTTATTTGGCCTTGCCCATTATTTGCTGAAACTTCATGAGTATTGATATTGGCAATTGACATTCTTGAGCTCTTTTTCATAGCTCACTTTGAACATACCTTCCATCATCATTCCTTGATTTCATAGAGACATCATTAGAAGTAAGATTATATGAGCTAACATGAAATCCACTGTCTTCCCTACACCGAAAAGAGGTGATTCACTGATTAAAATTAATCTAAATCATATGATCTACTTATGAAATCTAGTATCTGCCCCACACTGAAAAGGGGTGATTCCCGGCTAAGGAGAATCCATCTCAAGTGTTCACTCCACACTGAAAAGGAGTGCCTCACGGATATAGTGAAGCAAGAACATGTTTTGAGCATTAACCGACATAGATCATGTGATCTAGACATGAAATATAGTGTCTACTTCACACCAAAAGGAGGTGATCTCACTGTCTAAGCTGCAATCGGAGCATACCTAGCTCTATTAGGTGGAAACCACAAGCTAGTACTATTTATCCACCTCGGTGGTAGCCTCGTCTCATGAGACTTACACGTGCAACCACATGCTCATAACTAGTCTATCGATTTTTCGCTCACATTCATTATCTTCTTTAACTTTTAGAATTCACTCAAACATTATGGAAGCTTGCTTCTAGAATGAGATTTAATAACTCTATTGATGAATTGTCATCCTTACTGTACATTGATGAAATGTCAATTATCCTTACATATCAAGCTTTGGTGTTAATGAGACTAGTCTCACACATTCTAACACCTTCATTCGTGAGTATTTTTAACATAGTAGCTTAGTTGTAAGTGAGGCTTGTCTCACATCCATTAGTACCTCATTCTGGTCATTTCTTTAAATTAAAACTCATTATTTATGTTATTTCTCATGTTACTTACACACTTTAGTGTAGTAGATTTATATCATTGATTATGGACGATGAGCACTTCATGCAATGAGTTTCATAAGTTCATATATCATTCTTCTAGAACATGTAGGGAGTTTTCCAATGAATGTCATGATCTTGGATATGGGTTCATTGAATTAGTTTAGAAGTTCATATGTGGTCATTTCTCTACTCTAACTACAAGAGATTGGCATATGATTAGTCTTCGCCTAAACACTTGGATATTAAACTGCATAAGTATTTTTGTTGGCATAAGCCAATTTTACGTGCGTTCATATTTAAATTTAATATGTATGAACCATTAGCTAATAATTTAATCATTTAACATAAATTTATATCCATTTGAATGCATCCCTTAGGGACAATGTACTGTTAGCCAATTCATTGACATAAGATAAACAATACAATCAAGATGTGAATTCATAGAGGTCCTTTTAACCATTCTTAGTTCATGACTTTAGGGATAATGTTTTTTAATATCTTGGACAGAATTATCAACATTTGATGAATATAAAATCTTCATAACGTCACAATAACAGAAATTCAACATTTAGACAAACACATCAACAGGTAAACATTTACGGACGTAACTAGCATATCCTCGATTCTTAATTCACGATGTAAACATGTAACTTCATACGATTACAGTTTCATAGGTTCATTCGGCATTCATAATTAAGCAACCCTACACATTAATATCAGCCAACACCACATACCAACAACATGATCTCTAACCTATTCAACATTAAAATCGTACAAGGATACTAGTAAAAGGAAGTTCAACGAGAACGATGGAACAACCCAACTTTTCAAGATCTCATGAATCGTCGGAAGGAATGTACTCTTGGAGAAATAATTCTTGGATATAAACCCATACCTTAGGTAGAACTTAATCTACGGAGACCACCTTGAACGAAAACTTGAAGAAACCTTTGAATAGCCCTAGAACGCGATGAAACTTTTCCCATTTTTGGCTTTCGTTCATTCATTGATTTGCGTTGTGAAATTATTAGTGTTTTAACGTCAATATAAGTCTTAGGAACTGACCTTTACTCATTAAACTTAGGTAAGTTAAGTTAATTAAATAAATTAATTAGTGAATTACTAAAATGTCCCTCCTAGATTGACTAGAAATAGGAAAACATAACACTTAGTCAAATATGGAAATTGGTGTTAACTATGGTGTAAGTAAAAATTTTGAATTTATATTAATTAATTAAATCCTTAATTAATTAATTTAGAGACCTATTTTAAGTATTAAAGTACCCCTCAGTCATTGGAAGCATAATCAAACCCTTTAGGACCATCCTAGGTTTCCATTGGAAGCATAATCAACCCCTTTAGGACCATCCTATGTTAAGTACTAGGATGTTTCTTGAATTATACTAGGTTAGTGAAAGGATTTCGTTTTGACCATTTAAATTAATTAATTAAATGACTAATTTAATTTATTAGGGTACCTAAGTTAATTTCTAAAGTACCTTTAAGTTGTTAGGACCTTAAATTACTCTTTGGACCATCCTAGGTTAGATACTAGGTTGTCGCTTTAACCAGTACAAGGTTAGTGTGAACCCGGTTATGTCTCTGGTTGTCGGGTGCACTAATTTGTCCATCTCGGTTAGTCTTAGGTTAATTAGTTAGCTAGGTCAGTAGATTAGAGTATAGAATTATTTAGAGAGCTAGGCCCCACATGGGTGAACCCATGTGCACGCCTGCCCCCTAACTACTGTAACCAAATTTTGTTAGGGTGGTCCCCTCTTGGCCGTTTTTCCCCATGTGCTTGCACATGGGTTGCTTGTACTTTCCTAACTAACTATTATTTATGGTCCATTTGGAAATTTTTACTTACTTTCCCAAGGATCCTCACTATGTCCTTGGGCACTTCTTAATCTACATGATCATTTTAAATCGTCATGGTGGAATGGGAGTAGGCTTAACACTTGGATCCCTAGTACGTTGTGTGAAACTATTTTGAACGGATTTTGTTTTAGCTTAGGGTCTTCACTTCAGGTACGTTTCATAAACATGCTCATTAAAGTTAAAAAATTTGTTAACACCCTTTTAAGCCAATGTTTTCTAATATTCCCAATATTTTGCTTATTTGGGCATTATATAGAAATTGCCTAATACACTTTATCCAATTTTTCATACTATGCCCAATATTTCTCAATATTGGGCATTGGGATGCCTATGTACCCCCAATACACATTCTTAAAGACCTACTGGACTCTTCACTAGACATGTAATTTCCCAGAATGTTACACTAAGGTCTTGTATTTATATAGAAAATGAGTTGTGTGCTTTGAATGCATTAATATACTTCATATTCATACCCCATTTCACAAATAACGAATTAGGAAAGTCTAGTGATGTCACTTTCCAAAAATGGCATGTTTTTATAGGAAGAGCTTTCCTTGATCATGCATAGTTCTTATGAGCATGTGTGCATATACCCATACTTAGTACAAGTGTGTACTAACCCTATACTATTATTATCTTTATAGGTGCATATCAGAGACAAGGTTGAAGATTTATCAAAGCTGTTTGGATTGTTGATCTCCAGATTTTAGTAGGTCCTATTGATGTTCGAGGATTCTACATTATCTATCTAGCTTAGTACTTTAGACATAACTAGTGGATATTGTCCCTAGCGTTTCATTTCAGACGTTTATTTCGAAGCTTTGTAATAAGGACGTTTTTGCAAAGTATTACATTATATATTGATCTTTTGATTTGAATTGATTCATCAATTGTAGATTGTTATTTTAATTTGAGCTTAGTAGAATATTAATCTATGTAGAAATTATATGAAGTCTATGTATATTTCATTATGTTTTAAAAGATTTAATTTTTTTTGCAAATTTAACTATATGAATGTGGTGAAAGCGAAGAAGAGGCTTGTTTGCGACCTATGAGAGGTTAATGACGCTGATAGCGATTCGAATTCTAGAATCCAAGTCGTGACAATTAAGCTTTATTTTTTCTCGTGACTCTATTCAAAACAAAAGTGTTGCTATGGTATTTGGGGCCTCCTATTTCCTGAATATGGCCGATAGCCATATTTATATGGGTATTTCTATCATTTTCTCATCTTGCTTGTGCTTCTTTCATAGGAATAGTCGCTAAATTTTCTTGAGATAAATGTCGCTTAATTTAATAATGTCCTCAATCTCTAGTATTCTTGTTCCTCCAATCTGTTTATTTCTTCATCTTCCTCTTTGTTTTGTTATATATTGTACCTAGATGTGAAAAATACTAAAAATAGTAGGTTCATTTTTGTTATACAGGGGAAGTAGTCTGGACAGCCACAAGCTACTATTTTCGCATAATAACAGAGGCTTTTCAAGCAAAATAGCTTTGCCGGGGAGCTTTTCCTCGGCTATTTCATATAGGAGAGTTATATAAAGGACAGGTCAGTACCTTCTTTTCATAACATTGTGAGATAAGTTGCATTAGAATACTAATGATAGTCAGTAACAACATTCATTTCCATTTTCCTTTTTCTTGTGGATCTTTCTTCTAACGTATGATAATGATTTATGATGAAGTTTTATCCAAAGAATGTTAGTTCGGACGAACCATCTTTAGAGTCAGACAAGCTAGAAGATTCTCTTAAATCAATGGATATTGTTGAGAAAACTTCTTAAAATACATGTATATCTTGCTGCAATTTTACACTTCCATATTCAAAATTATCATCTGGTCAACTTCTACTTATTTTTCCTTTTAAAATATTTTCAGAGCGGGTGTATCATAACAAACCTTTTGTCCATGCTTAATGATTCAGGAGCAGATCAAAATCATGCTCATAGAAAACAAACTTCGGGTGACCTGCCAATATTTGTTCCTATAGTTCTGAGGATGGCGGACTTTGATCATAAGGTAGTGTAAATTTATTTAATTTTTTTGTTTTCTAGATAAAAAATTATGACTAAGTTAAATTAGAGTTCGTTACTACTGAATTTATGTTTGCTTTGCGATCTTTTTCTACTTGAAGATAAGAAGAACATGTCGTTGTATTACATTTCAATTATTCCCCGTGATTTATTCAATTATATTTTCAAATTATTTATATCAATTTTGCACCAGCAAGACACTATAAAAAAATCGTAGACTGAGTTCATTATCTAATTCGTTTCTTACATTTTGTTACTACTGTTTCATGGGCCTTTTGTTGTTAAATGTTGTTATAGTTCGTGCTTCCTCGTCTCAACGTGTTTTATTCATTGTAGTTAACATAAATGACCTTTTTATCTCAATGTTAACACTACAAGTGGGTCGGATTTTAATGTATTTTAGTTCCCATCTTACTTACTAATGTTTAAACATAACGTCTGACAGTTTTGTTTAGTATTGTAGTTCTAAGTATTGATAATCCATCTGTATGTTTGAACTTCTTTTTTATTCTCCTATCTTATATAAGTTTGTTTAGTTTTAGTTGCTACTTGTATTTGGAGTTATTCGTACTTCTTTGGTTTGAGTTCTCGTTATCGTAGTCGTAGTTTTCTCCCATCCCAAGTCCCCTTACTTTGGTTGGAAATGTGTGAGGTCTTTAAATTATAACAGTCGTATTTGAGCCTAGATTAGTAGCTAAGATCATCTTGTCTCCCAAGAGAATCTAGTCGTCTGATCAATAATATTTCCTTGTCTAAACAACTATTGCCTCTTACTTGGATGCTTCAGTAAATGTTTGAATTCCAATATTGACGACTTGTTTAATTTTAATTAAATGCCAATATAATTATAGATAGACATGATCATGTTTGGGTTCACTATAATGCTCCATTAGTTTTATGTTCCTGATTCATGATTCTTTGCATATCTATACCAACTTCTGAATCGCAAACGGAAGTTGTGACTATCTCTCATCTCATATTTTTAACCCTTCATTATAAACAAAAAAATAGAAGAAAAAAATTGGACCTCTAGGTAGAATATTTTATCTCATTTTTCCTTTTTATAAAGAAACAAAATGATTTGTTGTTGTAGCTTCCTGCTTTAGTCCTTTAATTTCTTCTCCTCCTTGATCTCACGCGACTTGTATTAGCTCTGCTACAACTTTTGATAGGATTTAAAGGGTTCTTCTTCTTTAGATAGTACAGACCTCCATGATGCTCAATATACCATTAGTCAGGCAATTTGCAAGTAGCTAAGTTGTCTCCATTTTTGCTGACCCTTTTACTCCAATTTTCACCATTCTTAAATTCTAATGTTTGTACGCATTTTGCAGCTACTCCCTGCACTTCTAGATAAACAAATTCAATCAACTCAAGAAGTAGAGGGATACCACCTTCAATTCTATAGTCATAAAATATAGATGAAGTAAGACAAAAAGGAATTTGTTTAGTATGTGTGACAATAACAATGTTATTAGATAAGAATAACTAACCTAGCAATTTTGATTCTACAATTTCAAGAGAAAGGTTTGTTACTACATCAGCTATCTGATTTGAAGAACTAGTTATTCTAATTAATTCTACTTAATCTTAAATCGGGAAAACTGTTGAGCTGGGTAAACTGAATTTCGTGATGGGATTTTATATTTTACTTTGGAATGTCCTGCTAGATTATTGTGGAGTATTAGTTTCAATTAGTCATTTTTTATATCCTAAATTTCTTTAGTTAATGGGGATCTAATTTGTATTATTATATCGTTATCAATTGTTTTATGTGCATTTCTGCAGATTTTTTAAGGAAATTGAGGTCAAACATCTACTTCAACATGCTCGTCAATTTTTGTATTGATGATTTCGTAATTTCTTGCAAATTTAATGGAGATTTTAATTTCATTTGAATTAGGTGTTAATTAGTTGGTTTCATGTTAAGATTACTACATTTAGTTAGATCTTAATTTTACTTGAGATAGAAAAAAGAATTTGTTTTGAGATTGTTTACTTCTACAGAAAACTTGTATATTGCTATTTTGTTTTTGATTATAATATTAGAAAATATTTGCTTTATATAATATTTCTTGCTTATCATGAAGAAAATAGTTTTGAATGTACGATGGTTTGTGTGTATGTGTCTTGAAAAAATTATATATAGATTTTTCTGGGATTTTTAAAGAAATTTGATAGCAACGTTAGAATATTAATATCAAATTTAGCAAAATATAAGATACTGTCACCAATTTTATGACATTCAAAAAAACATTTGTTGACATTAACTGAAGTGTTAGAAAATTTAATGTAAAGTTTTATAAATGTCACAAACAAGTGTCTTTAAATTTGTTTACCAACAATTAATCTAAATGTCAGAAAGTTAAAGTAACATTTCATAGATGTCAAAAAAATAAATGGCATATGTCTCATATTGACATTTACTTAAATGTCAAAAATAAATGTCATATATTTCATACCGACATTTATGTAAATATCAAAAATAAATGTCATATATCTCATACAAATATTTACCTTATTATTGAAAATATATCTCATATTGACATTTAACTAAATATCAAAAATATATGTCATATATCTCATACTGACATTCAGCTAAATGTAAAAAATAAATATCATATATTTCTTACCGACATTCACATGAATGTCAAAAAATAAATGTCATAATAATCTTACCAACATTTACATATATGTTGCGAAGTAAATGACGCAAGTTTTTTTCACCATTCACCTAAATGTCACAAATTAAATGTAACAAATTATTCCCGACAATTACCTAAATGCTAAGAAAATCCCCGACATTAAAATTTATGACATTTGATCCAAATGTAAAATAAATGTAGTAATCAAATTTGTGAAATTTAAACATGTTAATACGACATCTAAAAAATGTCATTGTATCTCCACTTTCTTGTAGTGTATACAAAAGGAATCATAAATAAATCAATTCATAACATAAATTTCGAGATTGGAAAAGACCCACTTGGAAACACAACTTTTGAAATCAATTTGATGGAACCCTTTGAGGAAAAAGGTTTCAAAGGTGAATTAGATATCATACCTTGTTAATTGATGGTGAAACTTGACTCTTTGCAACCCTTAAACCCTCCCTTATCTTGGTATTCAATGGTGTTCTTCACTAGAGAGAGAAAGAAGTGGAGATAAGGAAGAGAGTTTGGGTTTGTGAGTTAAGAGAGATTAGATTAGTATAATGTGTTGGGGTCTTTATATGGGGTGTTAATAAATGTAATTAGACTTCCCTTTACCCCCAAAATAATGACCTAACACCTTAATTAATTAATTTGAACCAACTAAAAACGTGCAGCAAAGTAAGACCCTTACAGACGAGACCTCGACTAACGGTCTGTCTATGAGTCGACGACCAACTCCCCCTCCAATGCTGCTCATATGTTGATGAGTTCAGAGACCTCCCAAAACAGGTCCTTCATGTATTCGTCTAAGTGTTGGCCGACGGATGGAATCGATGTCCTGACGATCCACACACACATTCCGTCGCCTCCTGTCGTGGGTGCACACTGCCCAGGCATTCCTTGACCCCAAAATGCAAGGGTCCTCCTCAGGGGCCCTTGATTTGTCCTTGGGAAGTCGTACCTAGACGTTTTGACCATGAATCAACTTAAACACATGTTAGACACCCTTCCACCAATATTCATCCTTTTTCGACTTCTAAAAGAAGTCAAATAAGCTAAGGCATGCTAATACATCTACCACATCCTGGTCCTAGACGTAACTGACGTCTTCGTACTCTTGATAACTAACGCTAGCCTCTTAGTTTACATCATTAAATTCATAGGTCAAATTTAGCGAAATAAAACTTTTCATTACTTCTACTTGAAGGTTTACATAGACCTCTGCATCCACATAATATATATATATATATATATATATATATATATATGTGTGTGTGTGTGTGTGTGTGTGTGTGTGTGAATGTGTGTGTGTGTGTGTGTGTGTGTGCATGGACCCTTCGTTTAGGAAAATTGCCTAGTCTTCTACTTTTATTTTGCACATAAATATACATAGTCGTCTCATGTCATAACCATCTAATAAGAGTATATCAAATTTTTTCCTAGATCATACATAATTTCAATAAGACCAAATATAGGTTATACAAATTTATAGTACTCAATTGAAAATAAAGAAACTAAAAATTCTTAAAACTCATAAGAACTCCATAAACTAGATAGTGGCATCGCCCTCGGAAATTGAGGACCTACCCGACTTGGATGAATAAGAGATCCAAGCCTTCTTCAAGTCGCCTTCCAAAGTACTTCAACGATCGGAACCTAAAATATTGGGGAAAAGGAAGAAACAGGTTTAGTACGCCACTTGTACTAAGTATGAGACCATATGCACACATAGTTTGAAATCATGCTAAGAAAAGGGACATTTCATAACGTATGCACTTTTCATTTAAAACCTCTATGAACATTCAACAAGACCAGACAATCAATATTGCATATTCATTAAGTCATAGGCATGTATATTACAAGAGCTACAACATCAAGTCTAGTAAAGTCAACCATAAATATCATATAAGTAGATACATACTCAAGTAACTCTATCAACAAGCCATATAAATCAATAAGCATGAATAAGAGTATATTTCAACATAACTGAAGCAAGTCAATTAGCCATGAACCCCTATCAAGTCAATAAGTGCAATGAACAAATAAAGCCCCATAACCTTACTCAATCAAGTAACCCAATAAGAATCATTACTAACATCCTACTTCACATAACATGGCATTTACATATGCATATCATCTTGCTTTAACAATATAAACCAACACATATTCATAAATGAAATAATCAACATAAAGTATCAACAATGTGCAAGTTCATCATATACATGTCATATAACATTATAAGCTAATCATACATAAGAACATCCTCCTAATACTCCCTCAAGGCTAACTAGTTCAATGCTTAGGTAGAGTCACATACCCCTACTTAGACTAAGCTAGACCCCTTAAGTTATCATAGTTAGAGTTCAATTATTTAGTTCATTTTACCTTTTGGGAACATCTTTTTCTAACCAACATAGACCAAATGAGCTAATTTGGAGTCAGGTGTCATAAAATCCTACACCAAAGGAAGGCGGACTACTTACCACAGTAGTACCAAAATGTGACACATAGCAACTTTATGGATCCACTAACTAGTATTCCTATGGGGGCAATATATTTCAAGAATTGGGTAATATAGTTGGGACCCACTTTACGCGACATGCATTATAGTCTCCAATATCAAGAGTAAATTAGTGGTCCTACCTTCCTTATGTGGGAAAGGACACTCCTCACTCAATTTCACTCGGTGCTAAGCTAGAGTCCCCTTTTTGAAATGTCTAAGCGTTTATTATCAATCGTAGCATAGTTTAGGTCATAGGGTCTACTCCTTGAATAATCATCATCATCATATCTCAATAAGAATTGCACGAGTATAAATCCTTTCCTTACAATTCATATAGGTGAGGTTAGCACATTAGCATTTCATATCATAATAAGACACATTGGTAAATCATTCACCCTCCTTATAACATTTACATCTGAAGCCAACACCTCACAATCATAATCAAGACATTCAATTCGACATCATACCACCATATAAATCCAAAGACAAGGCATACTCCAATACAACATCATGACTTAATCATTATCAACTAAATTTTGAAGTAGAGAATAGATATCATAAGACTTACCAAGTCTACTTCATAGTTCATCATCAAGGTCTTACCATAAACCCTCAATTCAACATAATTTTGGTATACATAACCATAATTCAATAATCAACATGATAACAAGACTAGAAGAATCACTACATCACAATTTAATTATACATCATAGGTTAAGACAAGATACATAGGTCAATTCCCTTCTAAACCTAGATCATATTCTCAAGAACCAGCATGAAAAACTACAAATTACATTAATTTATCCATGATTAATGTAAAAACATCATCTAATAGTAATTCAACCAATAATCAAGTTAATTGAACCAAGTACAACTTAATTCATGTCAAGATCAAACCTAGGGTTAAGGGTTCAGGGTCATCTTCAACAAACTAGATCAAACCATCAACTTATATCATAATTAATTTAGAATACATGTTAATCAATTAATATCATCTAATATTAAAAATAAACAAACCAATGCATAACATAATTTTCTAGATTGAGAAAGACACACATGAAAAATCAACTTCTGAAAATACTTTGAAGGAACCCTTTGAGAAAAGAGGTCTCAAAGGTGAATTATATCTCATACCTCAATGTTTGATGAAGAATTCTGGTGAAATCCTCCATTTAGAGCCCCCAAATCCCTTCCCTAGCTTGTCTTCAATGGTGTCTTCCAATACAGAGAGAAAGAAGAGAGAGGGAAGAAAGTTTTGTTTTGAGAGTTGTAATTAGACTAATGGGGTTGGGGTCTTTATATGGGGGGGAGGGGGCTAATTAATTTAAATAGAATTCCCTTAATCCCTAACTAACCACTAAACCCTTTAATCAATTAGTTAAGACTAACATAAAAATGTGCAGGAAAATGGACCCTAACAGACGAGACCCCGTCGATGGTCCGTTTGTGAGTCGACGACTAGTCCTTCCTCGATGCTGCACACTCGTCGATTTGGTAAGAGACTTGTGAAGTCAAAGGCTCCAACAATTTGTCTATGTTTTGGTCTATGGTTGGCCACGATGCCCGTCGATCCACACACGAATCGTTGATTGCCTCTCGTGGGTGCACACTACCTAGGCAGTGTTGACTTCAACGTGTAGGGTCCTGCTCAAGGGCCCTTGGTTGGTCCTTGGGGAATCTTACCCGGATTTTTCGACCATGAATCATCTTTAACACATGTTATAAAGGCTTCCACCAATTTTCATCTATTTTAGACTCCTAAAAGCTAGTCAAATAGGCTAAGGCACGCTAGTACCCCTAGAACTAATTTCTGGATGTCATGGACGTTCATGGAAATTTTGGTTTCTAGACTTCCTAAATGAATTATAATAATTGTAATGGACCTTAAAACAGTGTCTAGAATTTATGAAACTTATGTTAGGCTCTATAACACGTCTTGGATTTTCCAAGTGTTACATTATCCGCCCCCCCCCCCCCCCAAGGAACATTTGTCCCCAAATGACAATAAAAATCTTTGGATGGAAAGAATACACCCAAGACTAGCAGCCCAACCAACAAAAATATATAACATCTACTATATCTCTTCCACAAGGCAATTTAAAACATCAACTACTACACATAAGGCTCAACATTACATTATGAGGAATATCCTTCTCACAACAATAAGAGCTCAACGTAGAATTTATGAAGAAATTATGTCAAAGTTTAACTTACCAACATGCTACATATCATTTCATAATTACTCACCATATCAAAATTCACAAGATAACTCTAAAAATTCAAAGAGCAAAATTTCAAGTTCAAATGCACAACTTCACTGTAAGTCACTGTAAAGCTATTCTAAAATGCACATTTTGCAAGACTTCACAAAAATCAAACCAACTTCAAATTTTAGTCATTATTTTCATTATTAGTAAGAACAACTAACCTTAGTTATCAAATAGATTAGGGTAACGGGACTACATGTCGTCTTCGTCTTCCCGCGTTGCACCCTCAACTAGGTGATTCTTCCACAACACCTTCACGGAAGACACCTCTTTATTCTTGAACTTCTTGACTTGCCTATCAAGAATTTTTACCGGAACTTCCTTATAAGAGAGGTTATCCTTCACACCAAGACCCTCAATAGGAAGAATAGACTACTGATACACTTCTTAAGCATGGAAACATGGGAAAACTGATGAACACAAGCCAATTCACTAGAAATTTTCAATTCATAGGCCACCTTACCGACCCTTTGCAAGATTTCATAAGGACCCACATAATGAGGACTCAACTTCCCTTACTTACCATATCTAACCACCCTTTTCATAGGCGAAATTTTACAATACACCTTATCACCTTCTTCAAACTCCAAAGCGCTTCTCCTATGATCAGCATAAGACTTTTGCCAACTATAGGCCATTTGCGACCGGTTCCTTAGGATATGAACTTTCTCCAAAGTCTTGTAAATCAAATCGGGAAGAAGAAGAGAAGGCTCACCCACTTCAAACATCCAATAGGAGGCCTACACCTCTTACCATACAAGTCTTCCTAGGGACCCATGGAGATGGATGAATAAAAACTATTATTATAAGCAAACTACACCAAAAGCAAATGCTTATCCTAATTTCCCTTGAAATCAATAAAACAAGCCCTAAGCAAATCTTCAAGGGTTTGAATAGTATGCTCCGCTTGACCATCCGTTTGAGGATTAAAAGCAGTACTCAACTTCACCTTAGTACCCAACCCTTCTTGGAATGACATGAAAACCTAGATGTGAATTGTGCAACCCGATCCGATATGATGGATAACGGAATACCATGGAGACACACAATCTCATCTATGAATATCCTAGTATAATGTTCTGCCAAATAAGTAGATTTGATGGGACTAAAGTGTGCGGACTTGGTCAACCTATCCACAACCCCTCATAAAGAGTTATATTACCTTAGAGTCCATGGTAAACCCACTACAAAATCCATATTGATGTCTTCCCACTTCCAAGTAAAATCTTGGATTTATTGTAGTAAGCCACTTGGCTTTTGATGTTAAGCCTTCAGTTGTTGGCAATTTGGACACTTAGCAACAAACTCCACTATGTCCTTCTTTAAACCTTACCACCAATATACTTCCCTAAGGTCTACCTTTTTGTAAAACCCGGATTAATGGAGTAGAGGAACCCATGGGCTTCCTCAAGGAACCGGTTCCTCAAATCATTTTCTTTGGGAACACAAACTCTTCCTTGGTACCTCATAACACCATCCCCCCCCCCCTAAGGAGAACGCCTCATTAAGCTTTCCAAGAACCGATTCCTTCATCTCCATTAATGATTTATCAAGGTTTTATTTGGACTTCACTCAACTACCAATGGTGACTCAGAGTAATGATTGACCATCAAACTACTATTCGGAGAATCTTCCAACCTCACCCCAACCTATGAAAATCCTTCACTAAGTCTTACTTGGCTTCATCTATGTGAGACACACTACCCATAAACATATGACATAGAGCATCCGTAACCACATTGGCCTTGCCGGGGTGATAGAGGACACTCATGTCGTAATCTTTGAACAATTCTAACCACCTTGTTTGTCGGAGATTCAACTCCATTTGGGTAAAAACATATTGGAGACTCTTATGGTCGGTACACATTGACATGGACACCATACATGTCACATCCGGGGAGCACCCCCTAGAAGTAACATGGTGTAATTGACCTTTAGGAGGTATTATATAACCCATAGTTATCATTCATCGCATTGACATAGTAAATTTAGTAGAAAATTTTACTTTTCATAGCACGTCATATGCTAGAAACTTAACTTCATACATATATATATATATATATATATATATATATATATATATATATATATATATATATATATATATATATATATATAATACATATTTAGACCCTAAGTCTCTTTGCAATTTTAGAATCTACAATTTTTGAATACATTAGGGACATGACCCTTAAAACCTAAAGATAAGTACAACCTTATATACTTTACAGTAAAGACATAAGTAGGAGATCCTTGAACTTGAGGATTCCTTTCATTGATCTTGGGGATCATCAATCAAGATCTTCACCATATAAGAAATCCTTTAAGCATCCATAACCTACACTTTGTGTAAAAAGTAGAGAAGAATGGGATTAGTACAAGAATGCACTAAGTATGGCAACCATGCAAAAATATGCATTTAAAAGGGACATTTTCTTGAAATCATACTTCATGCCTTTTCGAGTAAATCTTCATAAAACCCTTATTTAATAGCATTTTCATCATTCACATACTTCATATAAACATACCCAAAGGCCAAACATTCATAAGATCACTCATAGAATTTGTTACATTTTTAAGTCACATTACAGTGAACTAGTTTTCCCTTAACAGTGAGCTATCTCCATTTTATTCATTAGCCTCCCAAGTAACCCTCTAGTGATACTTGATGCAATGCATAACCTTAAATACAGAATAAAACATACATATCATCTACACGAAACAACATATACCATCATAGGAGTATAATCCAACTTAGACATATTTAAGCCAATACCACAGGACAATTACAATAAGATACATCTAACTTGCATACACACTTTTATTTCTTTCATATTTATCATTATAATACCTTTTTCATGACCCCAATCTTATTATACTAGTGCAATCAACATATGGAGCCCCATTACCCCATACATTCTTAGTAAACCCTTCATGGGACCACAAACCTTAACATTCAATTCATACCTCAACAAGTAAGTGAAAGCAACTTCATTCGTGTCAATACAAGACCTTCATCATATAGTCATTTAGACCAACATAGTGCATATAAGGATACATGTCATATAGATTCATACCATGCACATCTTTATAGCAAGTAGACAAATACTACAAAGTCATGCATATGGACATAAACATAATCACACATATTAAGTCACCTTCCTAGGACTTCCTAAGGAGCTACTTGTGGAATGTCTAGATGGGTTCATTACTTCCACCTATCCTAAGTAACTTACCTTAAGTCCTCCTAGTTAGTATCCCATTCATTTACTTCTATTGTCTATTTTACTTTAGGGAAATCATAGTCTTAACTGACACTAAGACCATGGGAGCCTAACATGGAATTTGGTTTCATACCTCACACCAAAAATAGGGCATATTACTTGCCAAGGTAAGACATGAGTAACATACTAGAATCTTAGGTGATATTACCTGCTAGATCCTATGTGGCAAGCATAGTTATAGAACTTGAAGGTACATATCAAACCTTCTTTATGCCAAGATGGGGCATTATTGTTATTCACTTATGGAAAACCTATTCATTCCTATTAAGGCGTTGTGGTTATCCACCTCATGATATTTATGGTGACCTATCTTCCCATATTGGGAAGGGACACACACTCATTTTCAAGTTCATTCGGTTCTAAACTAAGTTCCCCTTATTGAAAATCCTTCATTAACATTAGTTTATCAAAATATAGGCTTAGGAGAGTCATCCCCTCATATGCTTAGGTAATAGGTCATAAATGAAAGTTCATCAACCTAAATCATGTGAGAAGATCCTTTCAGATGGACATAGCATATGTATTAGCACTATCTAGTTTAGGATACATTTGAGCGCACCTTTGAAGGCTCCTCTGTTGACTAGATCATCATTCATGTGTGTATATACATATATGTGATCAAACCTTTCACATAACTCCTTAAGTCACACATGTTCATACATTCATATTCATACATATAGAAACCAAAACTAGAATTATCCTATCAAGGTACACATGTGCAATTCAAATGCTAAGTTCCATACCCTTGCTCATACTAGTAAACCTATCAAGACATCCTAGCTAAGGAAACACATATCATACTTTCATAAACATAATCTTAACATGCATAGTAGTAGACACTAATGAATAGGAGAACTACATTTCATTTATACACCATGACCTATACTACTTGAAAAATGCATGTAAAGTGAGTGTGTGTGTACATTGTTCAACATGATCACATAATGTCTATCAAAAACATATTGAGGCAGACAACTCTTAGACCATAATACCCTTTCAAGAATAAACCACATAACACACAATAGCATAGGAGACAAGTCAACTTCATATTTCACTAAAGATTCCTAACTTGTACTATTCATGCATTCACATAGGGGTACATAGGTAAGATATTATTAACCATTTTAACTCATCAATGGAAGCACCTATACTTTACCCTAACATGGATATACACATGCTTATACAATAGTCATACAACCTAATTCACAACTACAATAAGAAAATAGACATAAGCTTCACACAGTATCATCCTAAGGACATGTTCATATGTTCTTCAATTTTCCTTCAAGGCCATGGTCAAAACATATATAATCACAATAAAGTAAACACCGCCACCATAAGTGGGTGCACACTGCCCAGTCAGCATTGACTCCAACATGCTAGGGTCCTCCTCAACGGCCCTTGGATGGTCCTTGAGGAGTCATAATCAAGAGTTTTGACCATGAATAATCTTAAACACATGTTATAAACCCTTCCACCAATTTTCATCTATTTCTGACTCCTAAAAGCTAGTCAAATAGGCTAAGGCACGCTAGTACCTCCTAGAATTAATTTTTGGAAGTCATGGACGTTCTTGGACATTTTAGTTTGTAGACTTCCTAAATGACTTATAATAATTATAATGGAACTTAAAACAGTGCCTTGAACTTATGACACTTATGTTAGGCTCTATAACACATCTTGGATTTTTGAAGTGTTACAACCTCATTGAACTAGTTTTCGGATGTCATGGACGTTCTTGAACGTTTTGGTTTCTAGACTTATTAAATGACTTATATTAATTAAAATGGACCTTAAAACATTGTTCAAACCTTATGACGCTTATGTTAGTCCCTAGAACACATCTTGGATTTTTAAGTGTTACTTGGGAGGAGAACACTTGATTACATGTAGCTCACATAGTCTATGTCGGTTATGGCTAAGTCTCCCAAAGTAAGAAATGAAAAAAGATAAGAATATGGACTCTAATCACAAATCCTTGAGGAAAGTACTTAGTATAGGTAGGATAATGACCCCTATTCATGCATTGAACAAGTGAACTACAAGAAAGGATAAGATTAGTACATGTATGAAAGTAAGACTTATGATATGTATGTATGAATTGTATGAATGCATGTTAAGTGACTTGTCTATGTCATGACATGAATTATGTGTATGTGTGTGACTTGAACTTATGGATTCTATATGGGTTTACTTAGTATATGTGGGGGTATGAGAATCCATGTGTACATTGCACAAGTAATCTTGTGAAGGAGTTATGAGGGTGGTTTACTTATGGTATGAACTAAATGAGTTATGACTAAGGTTGTAGTAAAGGAAAGAGTCATCATATGATGATATGAAGTATAAGCCTTATGTTTAGTTGTAAATGAAAGTGTTATGACTTGATAATAATGTTATGTCCAGTTTAAGGTGAGTTCTTAAGTACACATGGTGGAAGTAGTATTACGGGATGCTACAAACACATTGCACTAGTGTATCTAAAGTGTTGTCTTAGATGGTGATGCTTATGTGAAACTTATGTTTATAATGTGCTTATGACTTGTGAATATGTGTGGTTATGTTTATGAAGCATGTGTATGGAAAACTATGGTAATGTAACCTCAAGGTTATACATGGTACTAAGTACACTTGAGGATTGTTAAGGAAAAGAATTAGGATAAAAGAGAGGTAATGCATACTATACATTGAGTATGCCTCAAAGAATGATAAATGGATTTACGTATTTTTATGAGTAGTATCCATGTCTATATGATGTATGTGAACTATATTGTGCTTAATGTGCCTATGTTCATGAAGTTTACAAAAAAGATATGTTCCATGATTTTCCAATAATATGTCCTCTTTAAATGCATGTTTTGCATGGTTTCCATACTTAGTGCATTCTTGTACTAATATCATTCTTCTTCATCTTTTTATAAAAAGTGTAGTGTTGATGGCTAGAGGACGTCTCCTAAGTGAAGGGCTTGGATAGATCTCCCAAGTTAAAGTAAAGGAACTCTTATGATTCAAAGGTTGCTTATTTCAAGATGTTTCTTTAAGATTATATAATAGTTAAATTATATATTATGTTGTTAAGGGTTGTGTCCCTATTCTATTCTAGTGTGTTGTGTCTTAAGATGGCAAAGAGATTTATAGTCTACTTATTTACTTATGATATTTTACATATAGCTGAAGTGATGATTCTAGCATATAATGTGCTATAAAAAGTTTTAAATTTTCTGCTATTTTTATAAGATTATGCAATGGAAGATGTCTAAGGGATTGTATAAGACCTTTGAGAGGTCGAGTACACCGTGTTACTTCAAGGGGATGCTCCCCGGTCGTGACATTCCATTTATACCATAACATGATTATTCCCAAAGATGTAAGACCCGCAAGTGCACCATATAAGTTAGAGAATCATTGTGACACAAAACGGCAAATGAGACTTCAAGAAGTCTCATCAAAGCCACTCGTATCATTCATTGCATAATAAACATTCTTAAATGAGTAATAATTTAAATCTTTCTTCACACACGAATAAGAATCAAAACTTTTGTTCACATACGAGGAACTTGTTCCGTAATAATTACGCAACAAGAATACTTTAATTTAAAAAGTTAAGCCTTTAAAATATCTCATTGAACCATCTAAACTTTGGACTATACAATACTTGGGACTAAGCCCATACAAGACATAAAATAAAGACTAAGACGTAAAGGAACATGTGGATATTGTCCTCGAATCGATGAGGACTCACCAATACTTCATCTTCAACCCTTAGAAACCTATCCATCCTCCATGGCATATTAAGACTTCAAATACCCTACACTTTAGTCCAAAAGAGTAAAGAAGGTAAATATGGAAGCCATTGAAAAATCATGAAAAATGGACATTTAGTAAATAACATGTTTTTCATGAATTTTGATTAAAACATCATACTATAAGCATAAGAACGATATTAAATATGTTAGGAACACATAATAAATCACTTAAGCAATTATTCACATATTTAGAACAACTTCACAGTAAGAAAGTTCACTGTTACAGTGAACTCCTTCACTGTTGCAATTAAGCCTATCAACTTCATATGGAGCACTCCCTAGCATGCAATCCTCTCACTAAAAGCTATCCTAAGACTCACTTAAGTAAGACAAAGAGACACTCACCTTAATGATCCTTAAGACCACCTATAAGAAAATACACATCAAGAACATAAACACATGAGCATGAGATCCTCCTACCAAAGGTGATTCTAAGTCTCACCTGAATGAGTCTTGATGTTACCACCCATACAATCCCTTACACACACACTTAAGAGATCCTATAGACTACCTAAGATAGAATCATTCTCACTTAATACACCAACACATAGATAAATGAATTTCTCCTTCCAAAGGCTATCAAAAGATTTAAATAATTATTTTTAGAAGATAACTTCCATGATTGACCTCCTCATGATTATTTAAATAATCCTTAACAATACCTAAAGCTTAGGTCATGTCTACATAATCTACAATCTTCCCTAACTAGAGTCATTCTTAAGTCTTATCTAGGTAAGATACTAAGTGACCATTCCTATGCCCCCTTCACACCTTAACTAGACAACCCTTAATACTCTAGATAAGTACTTATTCATTTAACATACTTTCTTAACTTAGTCGTTACTTTCATCAATTCATTTATGACACATTAATCACATAATGACATTCAAGTAATGGTCTTGGACAAGACCTAGGGACTCTAACTAACACCTTTAAAGCCTATTGTGCAATGTCTAGATAGTCACCACCTAAACCTCATACAACTTCTCTAATGCTAGTAGGTATCCCATATGATGAGAATAGGCAATAACCAACATAGACCATGATATCCAGACATGAAATCCGTAATTCTATCCTATTCCGATGAGGGTGTTCTACTTGCCAAGGGTAGAACTAGGACACATCTCATGTAGGCACATAGTTAAGGAATATGAAGGGCTATTATGCACTCTAGTCTCATTCTCAAGTAGAGCTACATTGTACTCTAGTCTCCTTCTCTAGTAGAGATACTTCCCATGACATAAATCACTCGGTGCTACCTTTTGTTCTCATAGAGTATTGACATTAAAGGATCACATTAAGAGGTTCCTCATCTAGTTCATAACCCAATTACATTCACCCTACCAAAGAGGTTTACTAGGTCTATATTTCAATGGCAACTAACATAGCTCAGCATGACTTTCCTAAGGATGACATGATGTCTTTTAATCCAATCAACCCTAAGTCCATCATCCTTTACACGAAGGATACCATTACGACTCTTCGCCTTCAAATTCATAACATAACCTTTTCCATATACATGACCTTCTTAGCATCATTTAAGGTCTCACATATCATTCATTCATCAATGATAAGGGTGAACTAACCCTTCCTATTCAAGACATATCATATTCACATATCATTCATACATGTATCAAGTAAGGGACACATGTATACCAAAACAAGACACAACATTCTTTACTTTATTCCATATACCATGTCATTCTTTGAATCACTTAGGAATGACTCTTATCATCTTCATGTCATCCTATACATTACTATAACATCGTAAATATAACCATCATAGACTCATATAGTCAAATAGTAACAATCATGCATCAACTCAAAGACTACACTCACAAACACAAATTCATAGTCTAATATGATCACCTAATATCAATAGAAGAACACATACTTTCATATTACTTCATATGTAGATAGATATGTTCATACTCCACATAAATCAACTACACAAATCATCATACTACTTCAAGTAATGCCGACAAGGCCATGATCATCATAATACATAAAGTAACGCCGACAAGGCCACATCAATTGCAAGCACATAAGACCACCACCATAAGTGGACCATACCAATCACAACATAATTGAAGTCCAATTAATCATAAAACAAATAAAATAGGGCATCTCTCCACCACAACATCCTTAACAACTCAATCCAATGCCAATTCACCACATTCGATATCACAAGGCCCTTAGCTATGGCCATAACCAACAATTTTCAACCTGATTACATGTATATTCTTGAAAATAGGTCAAATTACTACATATTCATCAATCCAATGTAACCTAGAAATCAATTTATTACAATTATTACATTATTAGACAAGCCATAGAAATCTACACCATAATTCATCAACATTAGATCAATATCAAGTAACTCATAACTTTGTTAAAAACTAGGGTTCATCCAATTCATGGGTTCATAGGTAAATTAGGATAAAATAATCAATACAATAACAAATTAATCCATAATAAACGTTTAAAAACAATTGATGCAAGAATCCATGGTAGAATCATGAAATTGGACAATTCAACTTTGAAAAATTTAGAAAACTTTTTGAGAGTTAGGCTCCTGGATGAAGAGAGATTCAAGAATCAATATCCATACCTTGATGAAACTAATTCTTCAATTTAATGAAGAATGTACACTCAATTCAACAATCCAAGCTCTTCCTTGACTTTGGACTTCAATGGAGTCTTAAGGAATTTCTAAGGGATTTTGGGGTTTTGATTTGGAAAAATGAATTCTTCTAAGTGTTAAACACTTATATACACACTAAAAATATCCAAAAGACCCTTAATTAACCGCCAATACTCTTATTTTGAAGTGGGGTAAAATTACAACTTCACCCCTCACTTAACACTAAAGTTGAAGGCAGGATAGACTCCATCGACGGTTGGACAGTTGACGGACCCTTTGTCCACAAACGATCTGTCATGTCCTTCCATCGTTGAGTTCAGAGACTCAAAATGGGTCTATTACCTCCCAATAACAAGTCTCCACCAACTTCACCCATCGACAGGGCGTTGATTGTCCAACGAGCCGTCGATTCCCTCCCTCGTTTGGGGCTGCCTTGGACAGTCTTGGCACCACTTTTTGGGTCCTACCTCAAGGACCCTTTGATGGTCCTTGGAAATGTTTTTCCAAACTTTTCAAATCAAAACATGATAGTTTGCAAGTGAAGAACGTATCACATGAATATCAGCCAAAACTAACATGTAAAACTCGACGAAACATGCTTAGACACACAGAAGATCATTTCAAGGCAACATTTTCGAACGTCATGGATGTCTTGGACGTTTTATCTCCTAACTCCACCAAACTCGACACACTGCCTATAAACATGATAATAAATCATTTAAGGACCTTATAACATCATTAATCACACATAAGCACATAGAACCACATATGAGGCACATAGGTGACTTAGTCGTCGAACGTCTTAGTTGTCCCTTGACGTTCGACATCCAATGAACCTAAGTTCTTAGATCCTGCCTCAATACCATATTTTAGACAACTTTAGGACCTTATACCACCATGAACAACATGTTAGGCTCTAGTTCACCTAATTCATTTTTGGGATCTTACATGGCATTACCGGGCATTTGCTGCAAAGCTTCTATCAAAGGGACATTGATAAAAAGTTGTTTGAACATAGTGATAAAACTTTGGTATTTAACATCCTCGGTCTTATTCACCAATCTCTTAGGAAATAGTGGTGGTGGTCTAGGAATGGGCATCACTTTTTGGGGTACCTCTACTTCTTTCACCACTTTGTCCACCAATTCACCACTAGTTTCCACCACCTCTTTATCTTTTCTCATCTCATCTTCTACCATAGACGGCATAGGTGGATCAATGGTTTGCTTACCTCTTCAAGTAGTGATGTCACATATATGGAGCACGCCCTATAAGTAACATGGTGTACTTTACCTCTCAAAGGTCTTGTATAAGCCCATAGTTATCATTCGTTGCATTGACATAGTAAATTTAGCGGAAATTTAAAACTTTTCATAGCACATCATATGCTAGAAACTTTACTTCATAGATAAAAAATATAATACATATTTAGACCTTAAGTCTCTTTTCCATCTTAGACTCAACAACATAGAGTAGATTAGGTACACGCCCCTTAAAACATAAACATAAGTACAAATTTATACACTTTACAGCAAAGACATAAGTAAGAGATCCTTGAGCTTAAGAATTCCTTTCATTGAGCTTGGGGATCATCTATCAAGCTCTTCATTATTCAAGACATCCTTTAAGCATTCTTAAGTATGTATGAAAGATCTCTTAAGTATTTATGAAATATTTCATTTTTATAAATTAATTCATGAAAAGTTTTAATTCAGCACTACTTTTCATGTCTTATGTAATGAAGGATAGTTAAAGGGTTTGTACAAGACCCCAAAGGGTAAATACGCTTGGTCAAGAAACCAGGGTTCTCTCTAACTTCTAGGGTGTACTTTCCGGTCGTGACAATAGAAAATATCTACAACCTTACAACTCCATCCCCATCCCCCACTTAGGATAGACCCAATTTAAGAGAAACATAACCAAACATTAAGATAATATTAACTAAACAACCTTAATTTTAATCACTTAAAAGTTATTACAACTTTAGAAGGAGTTTACAGTAAGTCAACATAGGAAAACCAAGATATTCTAAACCTTATCACCTAGGAAATTTATCCCTAACTATCAGGTTAGGTCATCTCATTCAACCACATAAGTTTTGTACACGATATCATAAACACCAAGGTCATACATCATTAGGGGAAACAATATAGGAGATTTAGTCTTAAAGACTCTTTCTTTTCTTTCAACATTAGTGTAAGGTAACTTGTAGGTCAATCAAACCCACACCATCACCCTCCAAAGACAAGAATACTACCCTCAATTATAGGGGAAACATCAATTCCTCAACATCAAGGGACTCACAACACAATAAGAAGTTAGAAACAATTCTACGACTCATCATGCCATAAGACTCTCCTTCTTCATTCCAGATAGAAATTCTTCTTTTTACATTCATTATCATGCTTATATGTATCAATTCTATACACATTTCAACAACATCGAATCAAAGAACAATTTAGTTGGTTTCCCAAAAATATTACAGTAAGCTACCTTACATTACAGTGAGCATGCTTCAATATTCCAAAAATGCAACATTTAGGCAATTGATGGGAAAATCCTAACAATACGAGACACAAAACCTTACTAAGACAAGCATTCTATCATCTCATTTACGATAAATATCTATACAAAGAACTCCAATCAATACTAAGCAATTTATCATAGACCACATAGATACAAAGGGAAACAGTAAGCACTTTTAAGTACATAATCTTAGGGTAGCATGCTTCCATAGGTAGTCACTCAGCATTTCAAGTTCAAATCATATCATAAGGCTACCATCATGCAAAACCATATAGTAACACATTATTCCAAAAGAAACTCATGTCAACCATAATAACTTCTAGCATGCTTTAACCCTATCATGATATACATGTCTCAATATCACATTCTATTTCACAAAAACTCATATATATCCATAATTGGCATCACATCATCAATTATTCCAAAACTCACCTTCACACATACTCATTCAAACCATTAAACAAGGATAAACATTTAAAATCACCTTTTCTCTCTCAAGCATAGAGATAATCTCATCCAAGCAATCACATCTAAAAGGCCACTGGACAAGAAAACATAAGAGAGAGATCTTATAGAGTTAAGTTCTATGGCACGATATGAGAATGACGAAGAAAATAAACTCTATCATCCTACAGCCTCTCATAACATTTGATGTGTCGCGACTCACCACCAATGATACAATACTCTACTAGACGTGGTAATATGAGACTTCTTGGACCCTAAACCACTTTTAAAACCTTGTGCTCTGATACCACGTTTGTCACATCCGGGGAGCACCTTCTAGAAGTAACAAGGCGTACTTAACCTCTCGGAGGTCTTGTACAAGCCCATAGTTATCATTCATTGCATTCACATAGTAAATTTAGCAGAAAATTTAAAACTTTTCATAGCATATCATATGCTAGAAACTTTACTTCATATATATAAAACATAATACATATTCAGACCTTAATCTCTTTGTCATCTTATACTCAACAACATCGAGTACATAAGGGACACGCACCTTAAAACATAAACATAAGTACAACCTTATAAACTTTACAGTAAAGACATAAGTAGGAGATCCTAGAACTTAAGGATTCCTTTCATTGAGCTTGGGGATCATATATCAAGCTCTTCACCATTCAATACATCCTTTAAACATCATTTAAGCATCCATAACATACACTTGATGTAAAAAGTAGAGAAGAATGGGATTAGTACAAGAATGCACTAAGTATGACAATCATGCAAGAACATGCATTTAAAGGGGACATTTTCTTTAAATCATTGCTTCATGCCCTTTTGAGTAAATAGTCATAAAACCTTGAGACAATAGCATTTATATCATTCACATACTTCATATAAACGTATTCAAAAGGCCAAACATCACATAATATCACATATAAAATATATGACATTTTAAAGTCACATTACAGTGAACTAATCTTCCTTAACAGTGAGCATTCTTATATTTTTGTTCATTATCTTCCCAAGTAACCCTCTAGTGATACATGGTGCAATGCATCACCTTAATGACACAAGGAAAACATACACATAAACTACATAAGCCATAAAATATCATGACATAAGCAAAATACATCAAAGATGCATTTAAATCAAAACTACTTCCATTTGTACCTATTTTTACTTCTTTTCATATACATATTTATAATACCTTATTTATGACCCCGATCTTAGTCTACTAGTGCAATGCACATGTGAAGCCCCATAACTCCATACATTCTTACTAAACCCTTCATGAGACCACAAAACTTAGTATCCAATTCATACATCAACAAGTAAGTGAAGGCAACTTCATTCATGTCAATACATGACCTTCATCATATAGTCATTTAGACCAACATAGTGCATATAAGGATAAGATAACATCTCATAGATTCATACCATGCACACCTTCATAACAAGTAGATAGATACTACAATGTCATGCACAAGGACATACACATAATCATATATATTAGATCACCTTCCTAGGACTTCCTAAAGAAATACTTGTTTAATGACTAAATGAGTTCATTACTTCCACCGATCCTAAGTAACCTCTCTTAAGTCCTCCTAGTTAGGATCCTATTCATTTACTTCCATTGTCAAGTTACTTTAGGGAAATTCTAGCCTTAACCGACACTAAGACCGTGGGTACTAAACATGGAATTTGGTGTTGTAGAGCCTTGCACCAATGGAAGGTGTTCTAACTTAGCCAAAGTAGAACATTAATGTACATCCTAGCAGCCTAAGTGAATTCACTTTTCTAGATCCTATGTGGCAAGCATAGTTTATGGAACTAAGAGATAGGTCTTACCTCTTCATACCAGTTGGTAATAGGGTCCTCCTCTAATGAGAAAACATGGGTGGATCTTCCTCAATGGGAAGTCATTATCTCATGTGGATCCATAGGTGAGCATTCCTCTAAGGGAAGTCAACTCTCTATAAGGAACAAATGGTGAACCTTCTTCCAATAGAAGTCAACACCTCTCAATGTCAAGTTCACTAGGTGCTAAGCTAATTTCCTTTATTGAAAAGCCTTTATTACATTTTCATAAAACGTAGGCTTAGGATATTCATTACTCATATGCTTATAGCATATTCAAGCACCTATCTAGTTTTAGAGTAATCTTGGGCACACCTCTCAAGGCCCCTCTATTATCTAGATCGTCATTCATGTGTGTGTGTATACATATATATGAGCAAACCTTTCACGTAACACACAATAGCATAGGAGAAAAGTCAACTTCATATTACGCTTAAGACTTCTAACTTGTGTTATTCATGCATTCACATATGGGTACATAGGTAAGGTTTATTAACCATTTGAACTCATCAGTTGCATCACCTAACTTTACCCTAACATAGATATACACATGCGTATACGATAGTCATGCAACCTAAATCACAACTAGAATAGGAAAGTAGGCATACGCTTTCCATATTGTAATTATCATAACCACACACTCATATACTTATCAATTTACCTTCAAGGACATGGTCAACACATATATAGATTGACAATAAAGTAAACACTTCCACCATAAGTGGCATACCACACAATGTCATACAAGGCTTTATCAACTAAATTAATATAGAAAAGTAGAGGGATGAGCCATTCTTACCAATTTATCAATATTTAATCATCTTTGATCAATATTCCTTGTTTATCAAAAATTGATATATATACGTATATATAGGGAAGTAGCTAAATGTACTTTAATCATAAAAGAAACCACGTACAAGTTGCTACAAGATCATACTATAACATAATACAAGGCATCTCATATGTACTACAAGGTAGAGAGTCTTAGATCATCAACCAACCTCCCTAATTAGTTCATCAATCAAGGTTTATCAATATCTGTATTTAAAGCAGTAGTCAAAGAATTCATCGCCTAAATGATAGACTACTAAAATTTTCAATAAGGTCAAATTCACTGTAAGCATGCTTCATATTAGGAATTTGTGGAAGGTAAGTTTACATAGGTTAATACTATTCAATATATCATGAATTGATACACATTGAATCCTTTAGATATAACTCATACTCGCTTACATTATAGGCAAAAGCTATGGACAATTAACCATGATCCATTCATGTAACAACTAACCTAACATCAAGATCACAAGTTACAATTCCATAGACTAGAAGAACTTAGCT
This sequence comes from Solanum arcanum, assembly GCA_027789145.1. Lineage (NCBI taxonomy): Eukaryota > Viridiplantae > Streptophyta > Magnoliopsida > Solanales > Solanaceae > Solanum > Solanum arcanum. The sequence continues at coordinate 39,487,634 of CM050935.1, read as the reverse complement.
CAACTCAATTCATCCTTCTTCACCTTGATCATACATGATTTATACTTACAGTTCAATCATAACATTACCCTTTAAAAGTAGCTACAAGAACCACAACATAATCGAAATCCATTTTTTAAGCAATTAAGGACTCACATTACAGTGATCATAATGAAGACTAGGCTAGGCATGTTCAAATCTTCACACATTAATCCTCATGGATCCATTACATAAAATTCAACATTAATTCAAGTAAATAACACTAGGTATAAGAAATTCAACGTAATAGAATCATAATTCCATCGATAACAAATCAAGATCACAAAGCCCATGCAAGGACTAAATCGATTTAGGGAGGGAACTTGGGTTCATCATACAATTGGATTGAAATCACGTCAAAACCAATACATTAACATCAATTCATCATGATTTAATCATTTAAAACGTCTTTAGAAAGAACCCATGGATAGATTGAAGAACAAGAACTTTATCATTTTTTCTCTTTGAAAACTTTGAGATTAACTCTCTAGATGGAAGGATAATGTCACATTCGGGTTTACCCCCTAGATATAACTGGCATTACATTCATAAGTCGAATTTACGGAAAATTTAAAAACTTTTACTACTTCTTTTTGGTGGTTTACATAAACCTCTACATGCACATAAATATATATATCGAGTATACATTTACCCTTTGTATAGGAATTTACATAGTCTTCTACTTTTAATACACATACATATATGCATAAAATAGAGTATAGTGTCAAAGTGAAATGAACATAAAAGTCTTAGAAAAACAAAGGAACTTCATAGGCAAGATATTGGCATCGCCCTCGGAAAGTGAGAACTTACCCACTTGGGTGGTAAAGAATATCCAAGTCTTCTTCAAGTCGTCTTAATCAGACTTCAACTACCGGAACCTAAAATGTTTGGGAAAAAGGAAAAAAATGGGGTTAGTACGCAACTTGTACTAAGTATGAAACCATATGGACATATAATAGCAAAACATTATAAAAAGGGACATTTAGTTAAACCTTGATATGTTTCCCTTTAATAGTCTCATGCATAACCAAGAAAGTCATACTAAGCAACCAAATTTACCTATTAACTCAAACAAGTAATATGCACATCAACATACTTGAACCCATAATCTACTACAACCCTATCATCAAGAAATAACATCACAAGTATGAATAAGAGTTAATCATATCACAATAATCAAGATAACTACTCATGAATGCTTATCGAGTCAACTAGTGCAATGACCAAGCAAAGCCCCATAACCTTACTCAATCAAGTAACCTCAACAAGAAACCATAACCAATGTCCAACATCACATAACAGAACCTTTAAGGATACCAAAAATCATACTTTAATAGTACAACCCAATTACATGTTCAAGAGGATAATCATCACCATATGATATCATTTATATTGTAGCATCAACATGTTATCACCATATACATCATTATCATATACATACATAATATCAACTTCCCCAATCTTCCAACAAGGTCAAATAGAACAAGGCATAAGTAGAGTTCCATACCCCTACCTAGGCTAAGTTAAACCTCTCAAGTCACTTTAGTTAGTTTATACTTTATTACTTTATTTTAATTTAGGGAACACTTGCCTTAACTTAATAGACCATCTGAGCTAAGTGTGGAATCTGGTGTTGTAAACCTTAAACTGAAGGAAGATGGTCTAATAGCCAAAGTAAAACCAAACATAAACATAACTTTCTAGGTGGATACACTATCTAGTCTTCCTATGGGGGCAACATAGTTCAAGAACTAAGCGATAGTACATTCCCTCTTCATACCACTTGATATGTGGGTCCTCCTCTCATGGGAATCTATTTGATGAGTATTACTCTTTGGAAAGTCAACATCTCATATAGAACTAAACGGAGAATCTTCCTCTGTGGGATGTCATCACCTCCCATTGTCAAGTTCACTCGGTGCTAAGCTAAGTCCCTTTATTGAAATGTCTTTAAGCCTTTAATTATCAATCATAGCTTAGTTTAGGTCATAGGGTCTACCCCTTGTATAATAATCATCATCAATAGCTTAATAAGAATTGCATGAGCATAGTCCTTTCATCACAATTCATATAAGTGAAGTTAACACATTATCATTTCATAGCATATCAAGGCACATTGATAATCACCATCCTTATATCACATGCACTTAAATCAACCTCACAACATAGTAAACACATTTCAAGTCAATATCATACGACCCTATCAATCCTAATATAAGGCATACTCCAACATAACATAATGACTTAACCATAATCAATCACAATTGGAAGTAATGATAGAGATTTCAAGGCTTACCAAGTCTCCCTCATGGTTCATCATTTAGGCCATACCATAAACAACAATTCAATACAATTTAGATGTTCAACATCATAATTCAATAATCAACATGATATCAATACTAGAAGAGTCACTGCACCATAATTCAATAACAAAACAATGCTTAAAACAAGATTACTTAGGACAATTTCCATAACCTAGATCACTTCTCAAGATTAGCATGAAAGACAACAATTCATTCCAATTTGTAAATGATTGATGTAACAACATCGTCTAATAGTGAGTTAACCCATAATCAAGATAATTGAATCAATCACAACCCAATTTACATCAAAATAAACCTAGGATTAATGGTTAAGGATAATGCTCTTCAATTTGTGTCAAATCATCACAAATTACAAAAATCAAGTTAAATCACATTTTAATCTATCCATTATATCTTAAAGAAACCATGAAAAACTCAGTTCATAACATCAAATTCGTAATTGAGTTAAATCAACTTGAAAACCCAACTTTTGAAATCCATTTTGAAGGAACCCTTTGAGGAAAGAGTCTCAAAAGTGAATTAGATCCCATACCTCAACGTTTGATGAAGATTTGATGGTGAAATCGTCCCTTTAAAGCTCCCAAAACCTCCCCCTAGCTTGTCTTCAATGGTGGCTTCCAAATAGAGAGAGAAACAAGAGAGAAGGAAGAGAGTTTATTTTGGTGAGTTGTGTTTAGATTAATGAGGGTTGAGGTCTTTATATGGGAGGTTAAATTAGTTAATTAATATTCCTTTAATCCCTAAATAACCCTTAAACCCCTCAATTAATTAAATGAACCAACATTAATAAACATGTAGGAAGACTTAACCCTTACAGACGGAACCCCGCCGATGGGCCGTTTATGAGTCGACGACTTCCCCCCTTCGTCCTACACACTCGTCGATGTGGTCAGAGACTTGTGCAGGCGAGGGCTCTCTTAATATGTCTAAGTGTGGGACGACGGTGGGCATTGATGCCCCGTTGATCCACACATGAGCCTAGGTAGTGTTGCTTCATTCATGCTAAGGTCCTCCTCAAGGGCCCTTGATTGGTCCTTGCAGAATCGTACCCGGACGTTTGACCCGGAATCATCTTTAACACCTTTTATACACCCTTCCACCTAATTTGATGGATTTTTGACTCCTAAAAGCTAGTCAAATAGGCTAAGGCATGCTAGTACCCCTTAGAACTAGTTTTTGAAAGTCATGGACATTCTTGGATGTTTTGGTTCTTAAACTTCCTAAATTAGCTACATTCATTAAAATTGGTTAAAACATTTCTTATACTCCACGGAACCAATTTTAGGATCTAAGACGTCTTGTATTTTCAAAGTGTTACATTATCCCCGCCGCCCCCTTAGGAACACTCGTCCTCGAATGACACTAAAACTCTTTTGAAGGAACGAATAGATTCAAGAATAGCAGCCCAACCAATCAACAAATTTCAAAACAACATAAATCATAAGATTTTCAACAAGGCAACTTTCAAAACATCAATTACCCCACATAAGGCTCAACACTTCATTATGAGGCAATTTTCCTTGTCATAACACAGATGAGATCAGAATACATTACGTGAGTCAATTAGCACAAAATTCAACTTATCAATAGTTCACATAAGTTTTGAACAGGACTCGCCATGTAAAAATGCACAACATAACATAAACAAACCAAAAAGGCAAAATTTCAAGTTCAAATGCTAATTTCACTGTAAGCAAAAGTCAAAAAAGGAATTTTGCAATACTTCACTAAAATCAAAATAACTTCAATTTTAGTTACTATTTTCATTATTACAAAGAACTACTGACCTTAGTTATCAAATCGATGAGGGTAACAGGCCTTCATGTCGGCCTCATCCTCCCATGTTGCACCCTCAATTAGGTGATTACTCTATAACACCTTTACGGAAACCAACTCTTTATTTCTTAACTTTTTGACTTGCCTATCAAGAATTTAAACTGGAACTTCCTCATAAGAGAGGTTATCTTTTACACCAAGACCCTCAATAGGAAGAATAGACTTGGAGTCACCAATACACTTTTTAAGCATGGAAACATGAAAAACCGAATGAATCAAAACCAATACACTAAGAAGTTTCAAATCATAGGTAACCTTACAAACCCTTTGCAAGATTTCATAGGGAGCCACATAATGAGGACTCAACTTCCCTTTCCTGCAAAATCTAACCAGCCCTTTCATTGTTGAAATTTTCATATAAACTTTATCACCTTCTTCAAACTCCAAAACCCTTCTCCTATGATCAGCATAAGACTTTTGCCGACGATAGGCCATTCGCAACTGGTTCCTTATGATATGAACCTTCTCTAAGGTCTTATAAATCAAATTGAGACCAAGAAGGAAGGCTCACCCACTTCAAACCACCCTAGTGGAGACCTAAACCTCCTACCATTCAAGGCTTCATAGGGAGCCATGCAAATTGATGAATGAAAACTATTGTTGTACGCAAACTCCACCAATGGCAAATGATTATCCCAATTTCCCTTAAAATCAATAATGCAAGCCCTAAGCATATCCTCGAGGGTTTGAATAATACGTTCCACTTGACCATCCGTTTGGGGATGAAAAGGGGTACTTAACTTAACCTTAGAACCCAACCCTTTTTGGAATGACCTCTAAAACCTAGATGTGAATTGTGCACCCCGATCTGATAGGATGGTTAACAGAACACCATGGAGACACACAATCTCATCTTTGAAGATCCTGGCGTAATCTTCTGCCAAATAAGTACACTTGATGGGAATAAAGCGAGCAGACTTAGTCAACCTATCCACAACCACCCATATTGAGTCATATGACTTTTTAGTCCGAGGTAAACCCACTAAAAAATCCATACTAATTTCTTCCCACTTCAGAGTAGGAACTTGGATTTCTTATAGTAAGCCATCCGGATTTTGATGTTCAGCCTTTACTTCATGGCAATTTGGACAGTTAGCGACAAATTCCGCTATGTCCTACTTCCTTTCCTCCCACCAATATATCTTTCTAAGGTCATGGTACATTTTTATTGAACCCATATGAATTGAGTATTCATACCCATGGGCTCCTTCTAGGATTCGGTCCCTCAACCCATCTACATCGGAACATACAATCTCCCTTGGTACCTTAACACACCATCCCCCCTAAGGAGAATGACTCATTAAACTTGACGAGAATTGATTCTTTCAACGCCATTAATTGTTCATCAAGGTATTGTTTGGACTTCACTTTAACCACTAAAGATGACACGGAGTTATGATGGACAATGACTACACCATTTGAAAAATCTTCTAATCTCACCCCCAACCTAGCAAACCTATGAACATCCCTCACTAGGTCTTTGTTGGCTTCATCAATGTGAGATACACTACCCATAGTCATATGGGTTAGGGCATCCGCAACCATTTTAGCCTTGCCGGGGTAATAGAGGACACTCATGTACTAGTCTTTCAACAATTATAACCACCTTATTTGTCGGTGATTCAACTCCTTTTGGGTAAACACATATTGGAAAATCTTATGGTCGGTTGAAACATCAACATAAATGTCATACAAGTAATGCCTCCATATTTTAAAAGTGAATACCACGGCCGCTAACTCAAGGTCATGAGTTGAATAGTTTTGCTCATGTACCTTAAGTTTCCTAGAAATATAGGCTATCAATTTCCCATGTTGAATAATTACACATGCTAGACCCACATGAGAGGCGTCAAAATACACAACAAAACCCTTTGTACCCTCTGGTAAAGTAGACACAGGAGCGGAAGTAAGACTATCTTTAAACATTTGAAAACTTCTCTCACATGCCTCCGACCACTCAAATTTCTTATACTTTTGCGTAAAAGTAGTCAAGGGAGATGCAATGGATGCAAAACCATCCACAAACCTCCGATAATAACCCGCTAAGCCAGAAAAACTCCTAGTATTAGTTGGAGTCAAAGGTGTAGGCCAATTTTTCACCGCCTCCATTTTTCTTGGATCAACCTCAACTTCTTCACTAGAGATGATATCACCAAGAAATGTCACCAACCTCAACCAAAACTCGCACTTGCTATATTTGTCAAACAATTGATGTTCCATAAGGGTTTGCAATACCACCCTCAAATGACCCATATGATCACCCTCATTCTTTGAATATACCGAGATGTCGTCAATGAAGACAATGACAAATGGATCTAGGTAATTTCAAAACACCCTATTCATTAGGTCCATAAATGTCGTCGGAACATAGGTGAGACCAAAAGACATTACTAAGAACTTATAATGACCATATCTAGTCCGGAATGCCGTCTTTGGTATATCTTCACCTCTCATCCTAAGTTGGTGATACCTTGACCTCAAGTCTATATTAGAAAAGTAGCTTGCCCCTTGGAGTTGATCAAACAAGTCGTCAATCCGAGGGAGAGGATAGATGTTCTTAATAGTGACCTTGTTGAGTTGGCAGCAATCAATACACATTCTCAAGGACCCATCCTTGTTCTTTACAAAAAAAAAGTAGTGAACCCCATGGAGAAATACTAGTTCTTATGAAGCCCTTGTCTAGTAAATTTTTGAGTTGAGCCTTCGACTATTTCAGTTCATCTGGATCCATCCGATAAGGAGGAATTAAAATGGAATTCATTTTCGATAGCAAATTGATACCAAAATTAATTTCCCATTCGGGAGGAATACCGGGAAGGTCATTAGGAAAAACCTCCGAAAATTTATTCACTATGGGGACCGACTCAATGGGAGGAATTTCGGAGTCTAAATCTTGGAATCTCACAATATTGTATAGACAACCTTTAGAATTTTGCCCCTTCCACTCTACAACGAGTTCATTTGGAAAGTTAAACTTCACCACCCTTGTCCTACAATCAATTGAAGCAAAGTAAGCATGCAACCTATCCATACCCAAAATAATATCAAAATCTAGCATATCTAGTTCTACTAGATCAACATAAGAAACTCTATTGGACAACATTATTTGACAATTTCATTATTTGACCATTTTTATACATCCTTTTTGCAACAATCGACTCACCCACCAGAGTAGACACAATAAAAGGTTCATGCAAAATATTAGGTAAAATATAAAACTTTTTAGCTACAAGAGGGGTAACGAATGACAAGGTAGCACCCGGATCAATTAAAGTATATACATCTATGGTAAAGACTTTCAACATACCGGTCACCATGTCGAGAGAAGTCTCTTGTTCACCCCTAGAGCAGAGAGCATAGAAGTGGTTCTTCTTAGGAGCATCATTAGAACCTTTTGCTTGAGCTTGACCTCTCTTGACCATTCAAGTTTGGACAATCTTTCATCTTGTGACCACTTTTTCCACAACTAAAGTAATTTCCCGTTCCTACAAGGTAGTCACCAAGATGATCCTTTCCATACTTGGCACATGTAGGCTTCTCTTTTGGTGAGTTTCCACTCCTTCCCGTTTTAGCTCTCGGTTTACTTCCCTTGTCATCATGAGACTTAGGAAACTTGCATAAAACTTGATTAGAAACCCACTTCTTAAATCTAGGCTTGTCTTGTATTTCGATCCTATTCTTTGAAGAACTTCCATCAAATGATCTTTCCTTCTTAGCATCTCTACTCTTTCTCTTAGCCCTTACCTCCTCAACCCTTCTAGCATGCACCATAAGACGGGAAATGTTCATGTTGTCATATAGAATGGAGGAATGACACTCCTCTTATAAGTCCTCCGACACCCCCGTCACAAAGGGGCTCATTAAATCTCTAGGATATGAAACCAAAGAAGGAGCATATTTGGACAATTTAATGAATTCCAAGGAGTATTCGTAAAAACTCCTTCCTCCTTGGGGAAGGTTGATGAAATCCACCACTTTTTCCTCCCTCATCTCCCTAGAAAAGAACCAATCAATAAAAGCCTTCTTTAAAATCTCCCAAGTCAACGGACCACCCCTTAATGGCCTATAATCCCTCCATTGCACATACCATGCTTGTGCCACATCCTTGAGTTGATAGGTGGCCAACTAGGCCTTCTCACTTGAGGTCAACCCTATAGATAAAAGTATTTAGAGACTTCATGATGAATTCTTAGGGGTCTTCATCAACCTTAGACCTGTAGAAAGTGGGAGGGTTCATCCGAGTGGAGTCCCTTAGACCGAAAGCCATAGTAGTGAATTGTTGATGAGGAAGAGGTACAAGCTTCTGGTTGGGCTTGGGCAGCAGTGGCTTAAGACAATTGAATGAGGGAATCCCTTATATCTCCATCCTTCAAGGGTGGAGGATTGACCGGAGCTTGGTGAGCATTAGCATCTTCTTCAAGTTGAGGAACTTGCTCACCACGGGGAGGAGCGCATTGGAAATTTCCTCTTCAAGCCTTCAAGCCGCATTCCCTCGAGTGTTCATTCTTCCTATAATCACAACAATAGTATTAGATACAAAAGCACACTATAAGTATACTCTAATGCACGATATAGGGTTTCTAAGAAAATGAGAGTTTGCATCATTTAGGTTCCCATTAATAAGTGTGGCGCACTTCACAATTATGAACACAAACTTACATAGATGTGGTAGAGAGACACATCGCACTGATACCAAGTTTGTCACATCCGGGTTTACCCCCTAGATGTAACCGGCGTCGTCGCCCTTTTTTGAGGACTAGGACTAGCCTCTTAGCTTACATCATCACTTTCATAAGTCAAATTTAGCGAAAAATTAAAAACTTTTACTACTTCTATTTGGAGGTTTACATAGACCTCTACATACACATAACATATATATCGAGTATACATTGACCCTTTGTATAGGAAGTTTACATAGCCTTCTACTTTTATTTCACATACATATATGCATAAGATAGATTATAGTCTCAAAGATTTGTCTCAATCCCATACCTTCTAAAGATCATAACAATTTGGGCGCACCCTTACATCAATGTAAAGAATCCACATATAGGCTTATACAAGTCGTACACAATAAAAGTGAAACGAACATAAAAGTCTTAGAAAAACAAAGGAACTTCATAGGCAAGATATTGGCATCGCCCTCGGAAAGTGAGAACCTACACACATGGATGGTAGAGAATATCCAAGTCTTCTTCAAGTTGTCTTTAATGATCCTTCAACGACTGGAACCTAAAATGTTTGGGAAAAAGAAAGAAAATGGGGTTAGTATGCCACTTGTACTAAGTATGAGACCATATGCACATATAATATCAAAATATGCTAAAAAGGGACATTTAGTTAAACTGTGCTAGTTTTCCCTTTAAAATCTCATGCATAACCAAGCAAGTCATACCAAGCAACCAAATATACCTACTAACTCAAACAAGTAATACACATAACCATACTTGAACACATAATCTACTATAACCCTATCATCAAGAAATAACATCACAAGTATGAATAAGAGTTAATCATATCATAATAATCAAGATAACTACTCATGAATCCTTATCGATTAAACTAGTGCAATGACCAAGCAAATCCCCATAACCTTACTCAATCAAGTAACCTAAACAAGTAACCATAACCAATGTCATACTTCACAAAACATAACCTTTAAGGACACCTAAAATCATACTTTAATAGTACAACCCAATTACATGTTCAAGAGGATAATCATCACCATATGATATCATTTATATTGTAGCATCAACATGTTATCACCATATACATCATTATCATATACATTTATAATATCAACTTCCCCAATCTTCCAACAAGGTCAACTAGAACAAGGCATAAGTAGAGTCCCATACCCCTACCTAGGCTAAGTTAAACCTCTCAAATCACCTTAGTTAGTTTATATTTCTTCACTTTATTTTAATTTAGGGAACACTTGCCTTAACCGACATAGACCATAAAAGCTAAGTGTGGAATCTTGTGTTGTAAACCTTACATCGAAGGAAGGTGGTATACCGATAAAAGTAAAACCAAACATAAACATAGCTTTCTAGGTGGATCCACTACTAGTCTTCCTATGGGGGCAACATAGTTAAAGAACAAAGATATAGTACATTCCCTCTTCATACCAATTGGTAGTTGGGGCCTCCTCTCATAGGAATCTATTGGATGAGTATTCCTCTTTGGGAAGCCAACATCTCATATATGACTATAGGGCGAATCTTCCTCTTTGGGAAGTCATCACCTCCTATTGTCAAGTTCAGTCGGTGCTAAGCTAACTTCCTTTATTGAAATGTCTTTAAGACTTTAATTATAAACATAGTTTAGTTTAGGTCATAGGGTCTACCCCTTGTATAATCATAATCAACAATATCTCAATAGGAATTGCATGAGTGTAGTCCTTCAATTACATTCATATAAGTGAGGTTAACACATTAGCATTTCATAGTATATCAAGGCACATTGATTGTCATCACCATCCGGATATCACATTAACATTAGTCAACCTCACAACATAGTCAAGAAATTTCAATTGAACAGCATACCACCCTATAAATCCTAATGTAAGGCATACTCCAACATAAAATCATGACATAACCACAATTAATCACAAATTGAAGTAAAGATAGAGATTCCAAGTATTACCAAATCTCCTTCATGGTTCATTATTTAGGACTTAACATAAACCTCAATTCAATCAAATTCAGATGTTTAACATCATAATTCAATAATCGACATGATATCAATACTAGAAGACTCACTACACCATAATTTAATACCAAAACAATGCTTAAAACAAGATTACTTAGGCCAGTTTCAAGAACCTAGATCACTTCTCAAGATTAGCATGAAAGACAACAATTAGTTCCAATTTTTTAATGATTAGTATAACAACATCATCTAATAGTGATTCAACCCATAATCAAGATAATTGAATTAATCACAACCCAATTTACATCAAAATAAACCTAGGGTTAAGGATTAAGGATAATGCTCTTCAATTTGTGTCAAATATCACAAATTACTATAATAAAGTTAAATTACATGTTACCCTATCCGTTATATCTTAAATAAACCATAAGCAACTCAGTTCATAACATCAAATTCGTAATTGATTGAAACCCACTTGAAAACCCAACTTTTGAAATCCATTTTGAAGGAACCCTTTGAGGAAAGAGTCTCAAAGGTGAATTAGATCACATACCTCAACGTTTGATGAATATTTAATGGTGAAATCGTCCCTTTCCATCCCCCCAAAACCTCCCCCTAGCTTTTCATCAGTGGTGGCTTCCAAATAGAGAGAGAAAGAAGAGAGAAGAAAGAGAGTTTATTTTGGTGAGTTGTGTTTAGATTAATGAGGGTTGGGGTCTTTATATTGGGGGGGGGGGGGGGTTATATTAGTTAATTAATCTTTCTTTAATACCTAATAACCCCAAAAACCCTTAATTAATTAAATAAAACAACATTAAAACATGCAGGAAAACTTAACCCGCACAGACGCAACCCCGTCGACGAGCCATCTATAAGTTGATGACTTCCCCCCCCCCTTATCCTACATACTCATCGATTTGGCTAGAGACTCGTGCAGGGGAGGGATCCATCAGTATGGCTAAGTGTTGGAAGACGGTAGGCATTGACGCCATATTGATCCTCACAAAAGTCGTTGATGGTTTTTCGTGGTTGCAACACTTCCTAGGCAATGTTGCCTCCTACGTGCTAGGGTCCTATTTAAGGGACCTTGGTTGGTCCTTGGGGATTTGTACCCGGACGTTTATACCAATAAATCATCTTTAGAACTTTTTATACACACTTCCTCCTAATTTTATGGATTTTTGACTCCTAAAAGCTAGTCAAATAGGTTAAGGCACGCTAGTACCCCTTAGAACTAGTTTCCGAACATCATGGACGTTCTTGGACGTTTTGATTCTTAAAATTCCTAAATGACCCGTTATAATAGGTCTTAAAACAGTGCTTATACCCAATGACACCTATGTTAGGCTCTAAAACTCGTATTGGATTTTCAAAGTTTTACAGATAACTAGACATGAAGGATCAGCATACCTTTATCTACATTAAAATCTCTAGAACTTGATTATTCATCCATGGAAATCACAGCTCCAAGATGTTCTTCAGATTCACCAACAATGGTGATTTCTAGGGAGAATATTTTTAGAGGGAAAGGTTTAATTCGTGTAGAGGGATTGGGAATGGGTTATTCACGTTTTAGATGACTTATATACACCCAAAAGTAACTAAGTAAACCTATTAGAGTCAGGTTAGTACGTGAGGTGAATTTCCCGTTCACCCCTTAAATAAAACAAACGCAAGGCAACAGTTACAGGCCACCATTGACCAGCCTTGGGTCAATCGACGGGCCGTCCTTTCGCTTCCATCGATTGGTCCTTTGCCAATTTTTGGGTTGAGACATGCCCAAGCTAAGTGTCCATCGATAAAACTTCACAAACGGGCCATTGGTCAACCAACTGGCCATCATTTGGTTCGTCGATTGACATTGCCAAGGAACTGTCTCGACCATCCTTGTGTCCTTCATATGGGCCCTTTTGCTGGGCTCTTTAGAAGACGTACCCAGACAGTCCCAACGTAAATACAGCCCTTAAAAACTTTTAGACCTCCTACATGAGTTTCACCCAAAAGAAATACTCGCAACTCGTCCAAACAGGCTAGGCCCCAACAAGACACACTTGAGCGTCTTAAGTGCTATCTTTCAAATGCCTTGGGTTCTTGGTCGTTTGACCTCCAAACTTCTCAAAGCTCCATATACCATCTTTAAACATCATTATAATTCATTTGAGACTTCATAATCTCATTAAATACCATATATAAACATGTACAGACACATGAGGCACATAGTTGACAAGTCCTCAAATGTTTTGGTCGTCCCGTGACGTTCGACTTCCAAATCACCTCAAACTTTACACACTACCTCTAAACCATATTATAATTCATTTTAGGACCTTAAAACCTTAAGACAAACATTATATTCTCTAGACACACTAACTCATTTTGGGGTCTTACAAGTGACTGTCATGCAATGCCCATCATTTTTAGAATTTTGAATGGCATTGCTAGGGAGAGTGCCCGGTTGTCGTGGGTGCATAGTAGTAGACAATTGGGCCATTTGTAAATCAAGATGCTTGATCGATATTGCATGTGTGTCCATATTTTGTTCGATATTATCCAATTCACCTCTCGATTCCTTGGCGTGCTCATCACTAGCATCAAACCTCATCATCATCTTCTGCAACATATCTTTAACTCGTGTCATACTACCTCCACCATCCCTATGAGCAACTTCCCGATTTTGAGGAGGAACATAGGGACCACATTGATCATTTCTGTTACCATAGTTATACTAGTTGAAGTCATTGTCACGTTTGTAGTTTCCATCTCAAATATATTGGACCTCTATATTGTAATTTCCATAGTTCCGACCTTGATTTCCTTGACCAGACACCAATTCTCCTGATTGTAGCCTTGTGAGTTCGATTGGAAACCACCCGTATGATCATTCACTACATAAGTATCCTCTTTATAATAGTAATCATCTGCTGGCGAGGGTGGTTTAGTCAAGTAATTCACCATATTAACCTTATTTGCGCCTCTAGTGACATGTTTTAATACCAACCCAAGCTCAGTTCTCATTTGAGACATCTCTTCACAACTCATCTGTGGCCATATTATGTGTAGCTTGCACTGCAAAGGTGTTTATCCCAGTATCTGACTTTCTAGTACTCCAAGCCTTATTGTTGGGAGAGATTTTCTCCAACTTCTCTGGAATTTTTGCATATGTTCACTCACCATAAGAACCATCCGCAATAGTATCACGCACTGCCTTATTATTATCATCTTGTTCTCTATAGAAGTACTCTTTCAACGACTCATCAACAATGTGGTGGTTTAGGACACCTCTCATGAACTTAGTAAATTTATCCCAAGAGCTACTCACCGACTCCCCACGTAGTGACACAAAGTTGTTCACTCTATATTTGTGGTTGAGATTTATGTACACCGGGTAGTACCATGCTAGGAACACATCCCTCAACTGATCCCAACTATAAATATAATTATAGGGCAACTCAATAAACCATATCGTGGCCTCTCCCATCAGTGATAGAGAGAACACTCTTAACCAGATGACGTTTATTTCCAAGTATGGCCTCCCTATACAACTCTTGCACACCTACCTCATTTTTTCTATGTGAGCATGGGGATCCTCAGATGGTATCCCCGAAAATAGACCCCTCGAGCATCTACATCAGACTACTAGTTACCACGAACGTGTGCCCTTGCAATAGAGGAGGTGGGAAAAGAGGCCCATCAGAGTCAATGATATTGACGTTGCCTCGATATAACTCTTGAGTTCGTGGGATGGGAGGTTGCTTCCTCAAAGCATCATCAACTGGATTTTCCACCACCACTTGATTGTGAGCATTAACCGGTAGTGGAGGCTGATGAATGATATCATCACCTATATTAGCTAGGTTCTACTGATTATTCATTATTCAGAGTGTCTGGTTAAGTTCCGGATCAAATGGAAGTATTGGTTTTCCTCGTCTTCGTGTACTTGGCATACACTAGAGCTAAACATGAGAGAAACAAAAACAAAAGAAAGAAGTTAAATTAGGAAATTGTTGACTAAAATTCAGTAATGTTATTAAAGTAATCTAAAAGCCACTTTCCTCGGCAGCGGCGCCAAAATTTGATACGCTCAAATCACACTTCCCTAAAGAAGTAAAAGGGTCGTATCAAGTAAAGAACCCAACTATTAAGTTGGGGTCAACCCCATGAAGAAAATGGTTTAGACTTAACTTCAGTGTATGATTACTTCTATTTAGTCAAGTCCTTTCCTAAAAGTAGTAATTAAAAGCAGTGTTTTGTGAAACAAAAGTCTTGTAATATTTCCAAGTAAAACAAGTAACAAGAGTAAATCTATGGTGTTTATCAAGTTCTGAGAGAACCTAGGGTGTAAGTGTTCCCCATAGGTTCATAACACTGTATTCCTAGATATAACAATTCTTCCATAGTGTGTTGGATGCAAAGTGATAAGTTAGGTATCTCTAAATCTTTGGTCCGAACATTTAGTTAACTGCACCCCATACCTTGGCCCGTCTATGTATGTCTAGGTTACAAACCCTTACCATTACTTCATATAAAGCATCATATTTGATGTATGGCTTAGTTATTACTTCGCACCAATCGACACTAGCCTATTACATAGTATCCCACTAAATCTTTGTTGATAATTCTTTTCCTATTAACTACCTCCTTGGTCCGGCAAGTAGCAATAAGGCAAGTTCTAACGCGTCCACTTTTTAAAAAGAATTCTAAGCAAAAGAATTATCAATGCATGCAATAACCTATTTGAAAATTGTTATTAAGCTAGGTTTACTTTGTTACCCATGGTTCCCAACACCCTAGTTGTGGACTTAGTAACCATCCATAGAAGAACACAATTCATATCGGATAAACAATAAATCGTGAACTTACTTTGACAAATTCGAAGAAAATACAAAAATTCAACTTGAAACAACAATAATTCACTTGAAATCCGGAAATTTGAATTAATGCTAAAGTTGCAAAAACTCAATCTCCAAAAACAAACTAAGAATAATAGTAATAGAATCCAACCCCAAAAACGAGGTTTTACACCCTATTTATACCAAATATTGTCCTAAATTAAAAGGAATTCAAACAAGAAAAGTTGTCCAGAAATGCGGCTGCAATCGACGACCCCCACAGACGATCCGTCGATTAAACGACGGACTGTCGACTGCCTCCTTAAGTCCAGACTTAGTATTTTTTTTTATCCTTCAACTAGCATCTTCTAATCCAATCGACGGACAAACATCACGATCCGTCGATGCACCTACGATCTATCGATGCGTTCCGTCGTTCCATACTTAGCTTTCTTCAACTTGGGGTACTGGTACATTTTCTAATCAGAGAGAAGAGTGATCGACTGACCGTCGATCCTTCCGTAGCCCCACACTTGGTCAGATTTCCCCGAGTTTCTCCAGATGCCTGAACTTCCAGTCAAGGATCACCATCTACGGTCCGTCGATGGAATGACGGTACGTCGATGGCCTTCGTGGGTCACCTCTAAATCTCAGCTACCTTCTGCATTTTGATTTTGGACACCTCTCCTGCAAAACAAAGATAAAAACATGTTAAATTTACCACAAAAAGGATCTAGACACACACCAATCTTAAGGAAAAACCATTAAACTACTATGAAACCGAGGTACATCAATGATATGATATCGCTCCAGCCAATAAACCCTAAGTGCATCATCCTTTACATAAAGGATACCATTACGGCTCTTCGACTTCAAATTCATAACATAACCTTTTCCACGTACATGACCTTCTTAACATCATTTAAGGTTTCACATATCATTCATTCATCCATGACAAGGGTGAACTAAGCCTACCTAGTCAATACATCTCATATTCACATAGCATTTATACATGTATCAAGTAAGGGACACAAGTGTACCAAAACAAGGCACAACATTCTTTACTTTGTTCCATATACCATATCATTCTTTGGAGCACTTAGGAATGAACCTTATCATCTTCATGTAATCCTATAAATTACTATAACATCATCTATATAACCATTATAAACTTATATCATCAAGTAGGAACTTTCATGCAACAACTCTATGACTACACTCATAAGCACATTGCCATACTCTAACATGATCACCTAATATCAATATAAGAAAACATACTTTCACTTTACTTCATATGTATATAGATATTCTCATACTCCACATAAATCAACTAGACAAATCATCATAATACTTCAAGTAGTGCCGACAAGGCCATGATCATCATAATACATAAAGTAACGCCGACAAGACCACTTCAATTCACAAAGCACCACCACGATAAGTGGACCATACCAATTATCATTGTAATACAAAATCTACACATAATATTAAGAGAGTTAGGGCATCATGCCACCCATTCCATCTCACTACTTCAATCCAACGCTAAATTATCCAATTCAATACCATAAGGTCCTTACCCATGGCCATGAACATTACTTCAATACATAAACTATAATACTCAATGAATCTAGTTCAATTAAATATGGATTTATCAATCTACAACAACCTAGATATCAATTGAATACAATTATTACATCAATCAATAGCCCATAGAAAACTACACTAGAATTCATAAGCATCAAGTCAATATCGATTCAATAAGCTTAATATTCATAAGATCTAAGAATATACAATAATCAATTGAGAAAATTTTAACAGCCAATAATACAATCAATCATAATCTATACATGAATCAAAAAACCATAACAATCTACACTTGAATTCATTAGTATCAAAGCATGATCGCATAAACCATATTTTGGTCAAATTGAGAGATTTCACAAGGTCAAGGGTTCATGGAGAATTTCATTGGAAAAAATCAATTATACATCAATAATATCATATCTTAATGTTTGAAAACCTTTCGTGCAAAAACCCAAGATGTAAAGTAGAAATTGGACTTTTTCATCTTTTTGAAATCTTTGAAAATCATCTTTGAAATTGACTCTATTAATAGAAAGCCTTAGATGGAGAACTCTCATACCTTATTAGAAGAATCCAATGACAATTGAATAATAATCTCAATTGAAGATCCATGTTCAAACTCTATCTTCACCTTGAGCTCTCATGGAGGTTTTTGAAGAAACTATGGGAGGGAATGGGTTTTGATTTAGGTGCTAGGATTTAAATGAGAGTTTTACGACTTATATACTATTAAAATAACATTAAACACCCAAAACAACCGTCCTCGTGTTTTATAAGGCTTGGGTGAATTTCCCAAAAAACCCAAGCCTTAAAAGAAAGCTGGCAGAAAATCACAGCACCATCGACGCCCAGCATCGACGATCCAGGGGTGACACCACGCCCCATCGATAGGGTTCTCATTGGTTTCTCCTACATCTCCTTCATCTTCATACATTCAGGCTCCATCGACTCCCCAAGTCGACGAGCCGTCGTTTCATTGACTGGTCGTTGGTATTGAATGCAAGCTGCCATGCAGCTTGAAGTCTTGTGTTGAGGTCTTTCTCTAGGGCACCTTGTGGTTCCTACATAGAGTCGTACCCAGATGTTTCTAACCCAAATATGTTTGTATACGATTTTATGACCTACCACATCAATTTCATCGAAAACGAATACATAAAACTCGACGTAACTGTATAGACACACAAGGTCATTTTAAGGCAAACCTTTTTAACGTCATGGATGTTCTTGGATGTTTTACCTCTAATCTTCACAAAACTTGACACACTGCCTATACACACCATAGTCACTCCTTTAAGGACCTCATAACCTCATAAAACACAAAATTAGGCACATAACCACATATGAGGCACATAGGTGACTTACTCGTCGAACAACTTGGTCGTCCCTTGATGTTTGACTTCCAATGGACCTAAAATCTTAGACACTTCTTCTATACCACATTATATAGCAATTTAGAACCTTATACCATCACCATAACCATTTTAGTCTCTAACTTCACCTAAGTTATTTTTGGAGGTGTTATAAAAGGTATGCTTACTAAAACCTACAATCCATTAGCCATTATGATAAAAAAAAATAACCCCACCAATTCCTCCTCCTACAGTGGTACTTAAGAGAGAACCATCTATATTTAATTTGAATGTCCCGTTAGGATGAGGAAACCATTTGATGTTGATGAGAATAGAGAAGTTTGCATTATGTGGCAGGGAAATAGAGTGGACATATTAAATAGTTCTCCTTCTTATTATCCCCATGGATGGGGAGCCATTTTTGTATTAAAAACATTATTTTTCTATTTAACCAAATGTTCCAAAGTGTGAAGGGTAGGAAGTCAGTCTAGTTGAAAAGGTTGCTGGTAGTAGGAGTATCAAGGTCTCTTAGTGTTTGAAGCCAATGAATCTCGTTTCCCAGTTCATGATGCATCATATCTATACCTGCATCAAGCCAAAATTTCCTTAAAAAATGGAAATGAAGCATGATATGGGTAATAGTTTCAGTAGTTTTTTTACACATTTAGCAGATAGGATCATGGGAAATGCTAATGTTGTGGAGATAAGCTCTAGTAGGAAGACGGTCATGGGAGTAGAGCCAAAGAAATTTGTTTAGTTTATTTAGCGTATTTAGTTTTTAGATCCTAGATGTTGGTAATTAGAATTTAAGATTGGATTCAAAATTTAATGAACTGACTTAGTAGAGAATATACCATTTGGTGTGGCGGCCCAGTAAGGTTTATCAGGCATGCCACTATTTAACCGAATCAGAATCGATATTTTAAGAGTTTCTTGAGGGAGGTTAAAGGAAATTTTTGTCCAATGCTAGTCAGTGCCTTCCCAAAGGTAGGATAGCTTGGCGTGTTCTTCGTTGAAAGTTAGAGGACCCTCAATATAGTGTCTAAAAGGGGGGGGGGGGACAATTAGGAATCCATCGGGTAACAAAGACTTATGTGATTGCCATTATACAGAGCCTAATCCATATTTTCAGAGCAAATCTTACTGCCTTTAAGCATGTTATCCTAGATGAAAGACTTATTGAAGGATTTCTTATGATCATAATATTTGTTAATAAGGGCATGAGCCCAAAGTTTGGTATGATTTGTAAAGAGCCTCAACTAGCAAGGAGGATTTTATTTTTAGTTTGGGCTGTTTGTAGTCCCAAGCCTCCATTTTCTTTGGGGGAAGTTTATTTTTCCTAAGAGGTATAGGGAATTTTTTTCTTAAGGTTGGTGGTTCCCCAAATAAAATCCCATTGGATTTTATCTATCGATTTACAGGTTTTTGCAAGGATGTCAAAGTATTGCATTCCATATGCTGGAATAGCATTAAATGTGGACTTTATAAGAGTGAGTCTCCCAATAGGTGATAGAAAATTAGTCTTCCAAATGGAGATTTACTTCTTCATGTTATCTAAGATGTATTGGAAATCCGATGGTTTTGTTTTATGGTTCAATATCGGAAAGCCTAGGTATTACCAAAGCCTATAGAGGGGTTGATGTTACAAAAGTCCTTAATCAACCTTCTAATGGTCGTATTATAGTTTCTTGAAAAACTGATCTTGGATTTGGAGGAGTTAATATTTTGTCTCGATAATCGCCAAAAATTATTTAGGCAATTACACATTGTGTTAATTGTATCAGGTTTTGCCTCAGCGACGAGAGTTAAATCATCCGCAAAAAAAGAGCTACAAGAATTGGGGCCATTTTTATGTAAAGTAATAGGAATACATGAGAGAATGTCCTCTTGATGATTTATATAAGTGGATAGGAGTTCCATGCATAAAATAAAAATATAAAGAGACATTGGGTCTCGTTGATAAATGCCCCTTGACGGTAAAAAAAATCAGTTTGGGTGCCATTTACTAGAATTGCAATGTTACTAGATGTAATAAAATTCATAACAAGTTCCATAATTTTTTGGGGGAACTTGAATAATCAGAGTGCACAATTGACGAAGGACAATTCTAGCCTATCAAATGTTTTTTCCAAGTCAATCTTTAACATTAAACTACCACTGGAATCTTTAGTTTGATTAACATGAACCATGATTTCTTGAACTAAAATTGCATTATCGCAAGCTCTACAACCTTTAAGGAAATTGGTTTGGTAAGGCCCCATCAAGTCATCGAGGAACGACTTTATCAATTTGCTATAATTTTGGTAACAATTTTGTAAATTGTATTGCAAAGCCCTATGAGTCTGATGTTTTTTAACAGGTTGGTGTTCTTCAATTTTGGGATCAAGCATAGGAAAGTATGATTAAGGGTACCAGCAATGACTTGGGTGGTAAAAATTTCATGGCAGCATTCCAGGATGGATTTGCTTACTATATTCCAGTGATACTGGAAGAAGTGAGGGTGAAGGTCGTCAGGCCTTGGAGCTTTAAAGGGCTTGATGGAAAATAAGGCTTGAACTACTTCCTGATCTAGCAAAGGTTTGTCCAGATCTTCAAGATCTACTCTGTGAAAGCTGTTTATTAGCACTTTTCATGTCAACCCAATTGGTTTATAAATGGCCAGAAGTGAAGAAATTCTTGAAATAGCTAAGGGCATGGTAAAAAAAAAATTGTGACTAGTGGTCCAATTATCATTGTCATCCTTTAAAAAGGAAATATTATTTCTTCTTAGTCTATTGATGACGGAGAGGGAAATTTTTGGTATTAGAATCACCTTCATTCAATCAATTTTTTTGAGGATATCATTTTAATCCTTAATAAGGGTTTTTTCAAGATCCTGGAGAAAGAGGCTAGGATAGCTATCAGAATTTTGATACCTCTTAATCTAGCCAACAGTATTTTTTTATTCCTTAAAATTTCACCAAAGGTAAGATTATTCCATTCAGTTGCGTTACACCGAAAGTGAGGAAGGGCATCACAAAGGGTTTTGTTACCCCAATAATGATGAACAATGTTTTTAAAATTAGGATGCTTAGTCCAAAATTTTCCCATACTAAAAGGTCTTTCAACACATCTTCTTTAGGATTTGGAGAGAGTAATAAGGAGGGGATTATGATCAGAATTGGTTTTTGGGAGGTGAGGGATTTGGGTATTTGGAAAGCTGGTGAGCCAACTATCATTAGAAAATGCCCAGTCAAGTCGTTCCAAAATAAGCCCACTATTTTACTTATATCTATGGTTTGACCAGGTATACTTACACCCTTTGAATTCTAAGTCAATAAGCCTACACTTATTTATAATATTCCAAAAATTAGAGCTCCTACTATTGTTAATATTCCTCTCACCTCACTTGTCTTGTTGTCTAAGAAGTTCATTAAAATGACCAGCCACCAGCCACAGAGCATTTAACGAAGAACTAAACTTTTCAATATTGTTCTAAAGAATATTCCGAATACAACTACCAGTACTAGCATAAATGTATGAAAATTACTAGGAAATGTTATTTAGTAATTCATGGATCATTGAATGTAGTTCAT
The DNA here is from genome assembly GCA_027789145.1 of Solanum arcanum. Lineage (NCBI taxonomy): Eukaryota > Viridiplantae > Streptophyta > Magnoliopsida > Solanales > Solanaceae > Solanum > Solanum arcanum. The sequence continues at coordinate 39,465,465 of CM050935.1, read as the reverse complement.
GGCCAGATTGTCGCTTACGAGTTATGTTTACGATATTAGTGAGCCACATCAAGACTACACCACCTGACCTTCCATTACCAGGGACTTCCAAGTAGTCATGAAACTCAAATTCATTCTTAATCATTAGGTGGTCATTCATTTTAGTTTTGAATAAAGCAACAAATCAAGGATTGTGATTAAGGATGAGCTCTTCAAAGTTCCGTTTAAAATTGTCATTGTTAGCCCCATAGTGTTCCAAACAAGTAGACTAGTTTGCTGATTCATTGAAGTATAGGTCATTGTTGGGTTCAGATCTCCCTCCAAATTTGGGAATTGAGGGGGTCACATTGTGGGGGTCATAACCACCATATATTTCACTAGATCTCTATTCAAGGCAGGCCTGAGATCGAATGAGCATTTGTTGAGAGCTATTGGACAATTGATAATGTATTTTTTGTCCTCCATCTTTGTAAAGACCATAAGGTCTAAGTTTTTTAGACTTGATATTTCTTTGAACCAGGTCAAGGAAGCCTTGGTTCTTGAGGTTCAAGTAGTGTCATTGGAGGAATATCCATTAGGGTTGGACTTTGGTTCATAAATGGGATTGGATTTTGGTTCATATAATTGGGGCAAACATTAGATGACCCTGGTTGAATGGCAAAGGTTGCCAAGGGGAGAAAAGAGGGTGGTTTGTGATCGGGTCCTGAGGAGTGAAGAAGGGGAGCTGGACCATGTTGTGCATGTTCGGATATGATGAGAACTGATAAGGGAGATTTCAAAGATCTTGAATGGTCTGGAGAAATATTGGGGTTCTTGATAGAGCTAGGGGATTCAATACATTCGCTATCCACATCTGGTTGACAAAGTTTTCCATTGCTGGTTTCATTCCCTCTGTTATTAGTTGGGCCAAGAAATTTTTGTTCTACAGTATAATCGAGGTTTTGACTCCAATGATGCCCATGTGAAGATGGCTGCATGGCCCTGCAGTGCCATCTCCATACAAGATTGAGGTTGTTAGGATGGATGGACATGGGGGTTGCATAGAGTAGAGGGTTCTCAGCTATCTGTGGAGGGAAGAGTGGAGATTCGTTCATGGTAGAGTTGAAGGTTCTTGGTTGATGAGAAATAGGAGCAACTAATATTTTTTGGTAATAAGGCATTGTAGTCCTGAACATATTTGTTTTCCTCACTTGAACTGTTTGTGTTAGAAATGTATTTACTTGGCAATGATTGGATATCTTTATAAAAAGATATCATATTAACGGTATTGGTTGAAGATTGCGTGAGATTAGCATTACCAAATTTCTTAGGAAAATGGTTAGCGCAAGTAACAGTGGCCACTTGTCCGCCAGGGTTTCTCTAAGTGTAATTGTATATTGAGTGGTGGTTTTATGGTCTCGACATCCATGTCAGCTGGTATTTCAAAGTAACTATTTTGATTAGTCACTTATCCGTCAAAATTTGCGAAGTGTAATTGCATGTTGAAATGTGGTTTTGTGGTCTCAATTTCCATGTTAGCTGGTTTATCAGAGGGAGAATTTTGATTGGGGCTAATAGATTGGTAGGGGTTTATGGTTGCAAAATTCTTATCGTCATTTAATCCTTGAGGGGTATAGTTTCTTTTTTCAGGGCAAGTTTTCTTAGTTGTAGTGAGAGAGGAGATTGTTTTTCTCTCTCCATGTCAGATTCTGATGATGATGAGGGTTTATCAGTGTAAGTTATGGTGATGGATGCAAGAGTTTCAGCACCAAAAATGACATTAAATTTATTATGAAGGGATTGGACTGAGTATTTAATTTGTTCTTAGGAATAACTTTAGCATAGTTTTCGGTAGCATTATTGTTTGATGATTTTTTGATCTAAAATCTAATTTATGCAAGCTTAGGAATTTATATGTGTCCACAACATATGAATTAATCATTGTGCCTGACTCGGGTCTTGAGTAGACGAGGAAGCCCTTTGCTTTTGAGGCATTAGACGTTTCCTCCTGGTGAAGTTGATTGTTTGTCATTCATCTTTCTGTTGGGGGTGCTCTGTTCTGGAGGAAGGATCTTCTTCGAGAGTATTCCTTATAGTATTAATATATGAGCATCCTCCTTGAATATTCCCTAACCTCCCGCAATTTTTACAGAAGAAGCCTTCACCCTCATAGATTATAACTTGGGTGTGGTATCCAATTTGTAGTTTCTTCATCACAGGTTCCTCGAGAGGAATCTGAACGCATAGTCTAGCATATCTTCCCCTTAGAGTAGCTCTCGTACATGAATCTATTTTGAGTAATTTCCCAATAGAATTTCCTATTTTGTTGAGGATAGGTCCGTCTATACGTCATAGAATTTCGTTGGTCGTTGCGGTAATTTTATCCAAACGGCAGAATGGGTGGGTGAGTATTGCTTTTTGTGGGACGAAATTTGGACTCCTTCTTTGGATAGTTAAGAAGTGACCATTAATGAACCACGACCATTAAGTTCATGAATCATATTTTCTTGCTTTGTGAATTTAACTATGTAGTAGTCTACTCCAAGATCGATAAGAGGGAAATATTCTGATGGTTTCCATAGCTGTTGTAGTTTAGATTTTAGGAATTGATGAGCTATGTGTTTCCCAAGTAACTTGACGATGAGGGAGTACTTCCATGGGGAGTATAACCGTTCATTGTCCTCCTTGGAGAGTGTAATAGTTTTTATTCCATTGGTTGCTTTTGATATGTGTTCATCATCATTGATGGACATAAATACATGATCATTATAGTAATCTTTCATCTCCATTTGTAGCTAGGAGTGCTGTTTTGAAATCCCTGCTTAACTCATGCTCCTCTACTGATGATTGATTTTTTGCTTTGTCTGGGAGCTTCTTTGAGATTTGGTTTTGATCAGTCGTGGGAGTGTCATCAATGTTGTTCATCTCTCCCTACACAGTATATTTTTCGTCCCTCTCTTGTTGTTAATTGTGATAAAATATTTGATAGATGAGAGTTCAAATTTTGAACAAATTAAACAAAAATCATAATAAATTTTTATATTATAGAAATAGAATTATTATTTAAATGAAATATTGATGAAATATATTATATATCTTATGAAATGATGGAGATAACTTAAATCGACTAAACATTATTGTTATTTACACAAAAAGGAGAAATAACAGTTTTAGATCCCAAATATTATACTAAGGAATATGATGAAATTATGAAACGGAAAAGGGCCTAAAATACCCTTGAAGTATTGAAAATGGTACAAAATTACCCTTCATCCAGCTATTGGCTTCAAAATGCCCTTTTCATCCACCTATTGGCTCCAAAATACCCTTGTCATCCACCTTTGGGTTCAAAATTGACCACTTTTTTAATTGTTTTAAAATTAAACTCTTTAAATATTTCTTAAAATACTTGGCGTTCAACTATTGGTTATAATTTTTATTTATTAATATAATTTATAAATCAACGCACTACCCCTCATTACTAACTAAACCTCACCCAATTAATAATCTATTTATAATATTAAAATAGTCATAAACACTACTAAACACAATGAAATTATAGATTCCTGAAAATGACATCCAAAATTATTCGAGTCCGAATCGAAGCCCCAATTAAATTTAGGTTGAGCCGCTTATTTAGGAGGACACTTTCTTTCAAAATTGAATTAGAAATTTATGATTAAAGGTAAAGAAGTATATACATCCCGAATTAATTCATGCACTTTTTTTAAATATAATTTTTTAAATATTTATGATTTGTTTTAAAACCTTTAATATATTATTTTGAAAAAAGTTACCTATGAAGTAACATCACATTATTGAGGCATAAGAATAATTAAGAGGAACATAGTTAGACTTTTAATTTTATCGATGATTTTTATTTAGCCACTTGAATGTATGATAATTACTTCTATAATTTTTAAAAACACTCAATTGGCAGTAGATTGCATTAATAATGTTACATGTTTATTAATTTAGAGGGATTTAATTAGTAATTGGTGGGTAGTGGATTGATTTATAAATTATACTAATAAGTTAAATTATAACAAATAGTTGAGCGCCACGTATTTTAAAAAATATTTACATAGTTTAAATATAAAATCGTTAAATAAGTGGTCAATTTTGAACCAAAAGGGGGATGACAAGGGTATTTGGACCCAATAGGTGGGTGAGAAGGATATTTTAGAGACTTTAAGGGTATTTTAGGTAACTTTTCAATTATAAAATGATTTGCTCGTTTTGTTTCCTTCTCAAAAACGAAAGAACCGCACAAGTTGCAGATCTCAAGAGATCATTACCCAATGCATTAGGTTGAATAAGATCCATATCACCAACCTTTTCTCCGTCAATTTCACTTGACCCATTTATTCAAAAAAAAAATCATTTAAAAATAGAAGCTACAATATTATTATGAAGTTTCATTTATTGTAATTATTAATTATAGTAATTATTGCAAGTCCATTTTTTGAAATATTAAATTTATTATATTTGAATGAAGATGTAATAAATTTATCAATTTTTCTATTTTAATTTATATAATTCACATTATTTTAGTTTGTCTAAAAAAAAATGGTATATTTGCAATGATAATAAATTTATAAAGTTTTTTTTGCGTATATCACTCTTCATATATATATATATATATATATATATATATATATGTGCTCTTGTTTTACACTACTTGTGTAATGTTTAATGGACTTTAGTTAAGAGACAATATTTTACTTATGAATTGTTCTGAAATTCATACATCAACATTAACATATTAGTCGGATTATAATATTTTATAGGGAAAAATGTGCAAGTACCCCTCAACCTACATCCGAAATCCCAGAAACACACTTATACTATACTAAGCGTCCTATTACCCCCCAAAACTTATCTTAGAAGTAATTTTCTACCCCTTTTGGCCCACGTGACACTAGGTTGAAAAAAAAGTCAACCAACGTTTGGCCCACAAGATAGTGTCACGTAGGCCAAAAAGGGGTAAAAAATTATTTAAAAAATAAGTTTAGGATAGTAACAGGACCTTAGTATAGTATAAGTGTGTCTCTGAGATTTCAGCTATAGGTTGATTGAGTACTTTTACATTATCCCTATTTTATATTAATAATAAATAGATTAATAACTCATATTTTAGAAACAATAAAATTATATCTAAATAATTAAATTTGTATGCTAATTTATTTAATTAAAATTATTAGTATAAATATAAAATAAAAAATCAAAAATAAAAAAACTAAACAAAATCATTAAAAGGATTTGAAGAGATATTTTTGTCTTTACTTAAATTAGTTCCATAATATTAAAGTTAAAACCACCAAAAAGTATTAGTTATACTGCCTCTACTACCATGTAGAGTGCATAACTAATTCATAAATTAATAATATATCCATTCAAAATTTCTATTAAATATAGTATTAAATAATACTACACATACTATTTTTCCAAATACTTTTTAAGTTGCTTCTGAAAAAAGGGTGACATTTCCATAGGAGGACGCACTTAATTGGGATCTCCACTTAATTCCTGTGTGTGATGAATCAAAATCTATAATTGATTTCTCCAAATAATTCACAATCCTCACTCTCTTATCATTCTCATTCGAAAAGCTAGATCTGCCTTGAAGAGCTGAAAATGGCGACTGCAAATGGAGCACACTTGTTCAATCATTGCGGCTCCAATTCCAGATTCATCCATTTTACTTCTAGAAACACAACCTCCAAATTGTTCCTTACCAAAACCTCCCATTTTCGGACACCCAAACGTTCTTTCCATGTCAACAACATCTTGACTGACAAAATTCACCATCCCATTACTGAACAAGGTCTCACTCTTATTTTCATCTTCTGCAATTTATTTCAATATTCAAAATTTGTACATTTTGTACATTAACTTTTTTCAATACATGAACTGCTGTGTTGAGATCCATCTGTCTCTACATTTTGTGAGTTAGAAAAAAAAAGTTGTTTGGATCCTCCAATGTTGTTATTGATCAGATTTTATGTTTGTTTAAAGCACTCTTGCCTTCTTATTCATTTGTACTCCCAATTTAAGTGTCTTAGTGTATGAAATTAATGGAGAATGTTGATTAAATAAGTGGGATGTTTTTGAAATTTTTTGGTAGGTATGATATTGTAATTGGAAAACTTACTAAATAGTATAAAAAAAAGATACCCTATTTTTGGGACACTCTAGACGTATGGAGGGAGTATATTATAATGAAGCATCAGAAACTTGATGTATGGACCTTAGGAATTACTGGAAGTTTTCGAATGAACCTCTTGAAAGAGATAAGCTCGATTATTCTTTGAAACATAAAATTGCGACTAACTTGTGTTTTCTATCCAAAATAAGCAGAGCCATGGTTAATTTTCCGTAAATTGAAAAACTTATACGAGGGATTTGCCTGTTGTTACCAAATTTGTGCTCCTGTGCTTGCTGTACAAACTTGTCAAAATATTTATCCTTTTGAAATTCAAATATTAACATAATATGATTAAACCATCATTTGGCAAAAATATACCAGAGATTAATGGTTATTCAAAGCTAAATGGAACTTGTAAGGACAGCTCAGAAAAATATCTTTCAGAGAACTTGCTGTACGCGATTGTATTTCCATCAGTTCCTTCCAATTTATTGCTTACATGATTTATGTTTATTCCATTGCTTGACATATATGTAGGTGGTGAGAGCGATCTGAGTTGTTTTGCTCCTGATGCCGCATCTATTACCTCAAGTATCAAATACCATGCAGAATTCACACCTGTATTCTCTCCTGAAAGGTTTGAGCTCCCTAAGGCATTCTTTGCAACCGCTCAAAGTGTTCGTGATTCGCTCCTTATTAATTGGAATGCTACGTATGATGTTTATGAAAAGCTGAACATGAAGCAAGCGTACTATCTATCCATGGAATTTCTGCAGGTATCTCATTAATCTTACTTTCTCTTTGCTCTTTTTTATGACCGTGCAGAGTGACCTTAAACTATATCTAGTAAGAATTAATCCGTTTGATATTGCTAACAAATTATACAGTATATTTACTGTTACACATGAGAATTTCTGAAATTTATGCACAAACAACTCTATGCGAGCTGAGTTTAATTTATGGCCTATCTACTGTTTAGGGTAGAGCATTGTTAAATGCAATTGGTAATCTGGAGCTTACCGGTGCATTTGCGGAAGCTTTGAAAAACCTTGGCCACAATCTAGAAATTGTGGCTTCTCAGGTCAGTGTGACTTTTATTTCACACATCAGAAAAAACTGCTTACTTTCCAAGTTCTTCTGTGTTTTACTCAACAACAGTTGGACTATGTGTAGTCATTGGTGACTTTGTGCATCGACTGTTATAATATTCAGAAGCCATACATGCCATACTTGTTGTGTCATTATGTTTTTATTTGGAGTTGACTACTTGTTAATTTTGAATAATTATTGATAGGAGCCAGATGCTGCTCTTGGAAATGGGGGTTTGGGACGGCTTGCTTCCTGTTTTCTGGACTCTTTGGCAACACTAAACTACCCAGCATGGGGCTATGGACTTAGGTACAAATATGGTTTATTTAAGCAACGGATCACAAAAGATGGTCAGGAGGAGGTGGCTGAAGATTGGCTTGAAGTATGCTTATTACTTATTCAGTTCTGGATTTCACATGTGTCTACGTCCTTAGATAGTTTATATCCTTGTCGCTTACTGTTCTCCTCTTGTTTTAATAGCTTCTGATATTCGTTTTTTTTTCTTTGTTTATGACTTATTTACTTCTACTTAGTTCATGCAATGTGAATGTTCATTATTGTTGGTTGTCCATGCAGATTGGCAGTCCATGGGAAGTTGTGAGGAATGATGTTTCATATCCTATCAAATTCTATGGAAAAGTCTCTACAGGATCAGATGGAAAGAGGTATTGGATTGGTGGAGAGGATATAAAGGCAGTTGCATATGATGTTCCCATACCAGGGTATAAAACCAGAACCACAATCAGCCTTCGACTGTGGTCTACACAAGTTCCATCAGCAGATTTTAATTTATCTGCTTTCAATGCTGGAGAGCACACCAAAGCATGTGAAGCTCAAGCAAACGCTGAGAAGGTATACTTAATCTATTAATTTGTATTACTGTTTTATATTTTATTTGCCTTTTCTTAATGTGAATTTGGGCTTCGGTCTCAATGCTTCTGCATCTTCGGACCAACAACAGTTGTAGGACATGATTCCTGGTTGCATCATAGCCAGTGGACTTTATAGAGATCCATTTATCGGTTTCCTAAATTGACCAGAAGTAGTACTTCACTATTATACACTGGATGATCAGAAAACTGATCCAATGAGAGACCAATGACTATTTATTAACCTACTCTTCTTTTCTTTTTCCCTTTCAAGTTTGTTTGGATAATACTCTTTTTGTTGAAAATGTCAGTGATACAAGTTTAACTGTGAACTAGCTGAGTTGGCAAGTTAGTTAGGTGACGTGGGAAGTAAGTTAGAAGTAGTTGAAGTTGTCAGACTGGAGCAGTTAGATTTCCAGATTTCAATTGCTAGTTTCATTTCTATAAATATAGCCATTATATGTAATTCCATTCATGAAATAATATCTTATTCTCTCTCTTCTACATTCAATTAAGCCTCAATTATCGGTTATAACGTTGAATCAACTATCATCTTCTTCGAGTTTATGGATAGAAAATCTACCCCCAAAAAATTTAGAAGTACTTAGGAATGATAAGAAAATGGATGGATCCCCATCAGCAACAAATATAGATATACTAGACAAATATGAATCAGCAATAAGAAGTGAATTTGGAGGTATGACCACAGATATAAGAGAACAAAATAGAGAAAAAATAATAAATAGACAACTTATGACAAAATTAGCTATATGTAAAATGTGTTATATAGAAGAATATACTTGTGCATTCAAAGAATATTATTACAAAGCTAAATACAATTTAGACGAAGCAAAAGAAATAAGAAAACAATATTTTACAAAATTACCAGAACCATTTAGTACAAAAATAATAAAGGATTGGAATAATGAAGGAATGGTAGATACTTTAGGAGCTAGAATAAAATTTCTATCTCAATGGTTTACACAATTATGTGAAAACCAAAAAGAAAAATTAAAAATGGAAAAGGTACTAAATAAAAATCTAGCATGTTGCAAAAATAAAATGGCACCAGAATTTGGATGTACAAATAAAAAACAAAAATCCAGAAGATATAAAAATTATAGAAAAAACAAAACTAAGTATAAATATAAACAACCAAGACGAAGGTATTATGTAAAAAACTATAAAATGAAAAGACCATATAGACCAAAAAGAAAGATATCCCAATGTACTTGTTATAATTATGAAAGATAGGACACATAGCTAAAGACTGTAAATTACCTAAAAATCCAAAAAGGAAACAAATTGCAGAAATAGTTATAGATGATGACAAATATATGCAAATAGAATACATAGACTATGAATTAAGTGAAAACGACAGTATATATGAAGTATCAGATATAGAAACTGAAAATGGAGAAGAAAATTTAGATAATGAAATAGAAGAAGAAGAAATATAATGTCTGAAAACGAAATAATATCTAAGAGAACTATGAAGATACCTACTCTTCTTTTATGTCTCTTCATATACATTAGGGACATAGACATACTTAGCACAGCATTAATTTAGATGGCTAAGCCAGTTTTATTAGAAGGGATCTCTTATACACTTTAAGTGATGGACTGCAGCTGCACATAGGTACGTTGCCTTTCGAGGTCGTAGTGAAAGAGAAGATGATGAACAATATAATGATGTTGATAAAAGAGGTTTTGACGATCTTTAAGAAGAATCGGATATTGATCAGTTTATGTTTTGGTTTTTATTTTGTACGTCCAAAGGAGGATTTTTGGCTGTCTACTTTTTACTTTTTTAAATTGAAAGATTTGCTTATGTGTCATTTTTGTTGAGCTCTTTTTATTTAGTTATTTACTTATCTGTGCGAGGTTTATTTTGGTGCTCTTTTAGAACTGTGTTTCACTTCTGCTTCAATCAAAGCGGACCCTTGTCGCTTTCTAGCGCTGCTCGCTCTCAAAAAACACTAATCTAAACTAGCTCCTCTAACATCAGATATGTTACGTACTCTACCCTGGGGATGAATCAGAGGAGGGAAAGATCCTTCGGTTGAAGCAACAATATACCTTATGCTCGGCTTCTCTCCAAGATATTATTTCTCGATTTGAGAGGAGATCAGGTGATCGTATTAAGTGGGAAGAGTTTCCTGAAAAAGTTGCTGTGCAGATGAATGACACTCACCCTACACTTTGTATCCCTGAGCTGATGAGAATATTGATTGATCTGAAGGGCTTGAATTGGAACGAAGCTTGGAATATTACTCAAAGGTACTGAAAGTTACAAAGCTTTGCATGTGGGAATTAAGGTTTGTGCGGAATATACTGTACGGAAGCATCATCTGAATTTGTTTAAATACATGACGCAAGTGATACAATAGTATGAGGTCTTATTACTAGACTTTCTAGTTCCACATCATCTGAATTGGTCTTCGAACATCAAAATGACAGGAGACAACACGCTTTTACTTTTAAACATAAAACTATACCTCCAATTTTATTTTCTTATTAGAAACACTGAAATACTCAATGCTGGAAACTTACCAGAACTGTGGCCTACACAAACCATACTGTTTTGCCTGAGGCACTGGAGAAATGGAGTTATGAATTGATGCAGAAGCTGCTTCCCAGACATGTCGAAATCATTGAGGCTATTGATGAGGAGGTGATGGAGCTGCAAATTCAACAAATTTATTTGTTTATGAAAGTTAAACTATTTTGACTAATTTCTGCAGTGTGCTATCCTAACAGCTGGTACATGAAATTGTATCAAAATATGGTTCACTGGATCTGAACAAATTGAAGGACAAGTTGACTACAATGAGAATTTTAGAAAATTTTGATCTTCCCAGTTCAGTTGCTGAATTTTTTATCAACCCTGAAATCTCAGTTGATGATGATACTGAAACAGTAGAAGTCCATGACAAAGTTGAAGCTTCTGATAAAGTTGTGACTAATGATGAAGATGACACTGGTAAGGAAACTAGTATGAAGACAGAAGCCTTTGCAGAAAAAGACATTGACAAGAAAACTCCTGTGAGTCCGGAACCAGCTGTTATACCACTTAAGAAGGTACGCATGGCCAACCTGTGTGTTGTGGGCGGCCATGCTGTTAATGGAGTTGCTGAGATCCATAGTGAAATTGTGAAGGAGGAGGTTTTCAATGACTTCTATGAGGTAAGCATCATTAGTATGAATCATTTGATATGTATCAGATCAGGATTTTTGTCACACTGAGTTTTAACTCATATTATCTTACTCTTAACATTTACAGCTCTGGCCGGAAAAGTTCCAAAATAAAACAAATGGAGTGACTCCAAGAAGATGGATTCGTTTCTGCAATCCTCCTCTTAGTGCCATCATAACTAAGTGGACTGGTACAGAGGAATGGGTTCTGAAAACAGAGAAATTGGCAGAATTGCAGAAGGTATTTCATTTGCCTTTTCTGACTTGGCATGTTTAAGAATATGAGGTGGAAATTTTGCTGTTTGTCGTTAGATAGTTGAAAATGCATTCTCTGTGGCACTTTCCAAAAATTCAACATATTTATGACACCTAGAGTTTATGATTTTCAAAAAACATGTGAAGGCTGTGTTCGCGAAGATTAAATCCCCAGGGATTTGAAAATTTGGAGTCACCACCTAATGGAACAGATCGTATTGTTAAGTTTGCAAGTCACTTGACCAATCCCTTGAAATTTTTTTCAAAACTTGAAGTTGATTTTGAAAGAAACCCATTTGAAGTTTTTTACTCCAAATGGTTTTGAAAAATAGAAATTAGGCCAGTAAATTCATTTGTTTATAGAACAGGTGTTAGGTATCCCTAAACCCGGGCATAGGTCGCAGTTTACCCTCCTAGTTCAATTGATTTCAAAATTCTGGTCAAAGCTGTCCACAACAAATATCAACATTTGCACAAGTGCAATAACTAAAGTTAAACTAAATTATCATTGGGGAGGGGGGGTTCTAAATTACGTGATTTCGGGAGAAAATCACCTTGAACCTGTCATAAAAAAAATCACACCTTGAACCAGCACTTTTATCCATTTGATAGTGAAGTTAAAAAATAGTACATATACTCATCATTGCTATTTACAAAGCAGTTCCAGTTTCGAACTGCATGTATTTTTCCAAAAAGGTTAGACTTATGTTCTATCTGAACTATGGGTACCACACACAGTTTGCTGATAACGAAGATCTTCAAAATGAGTGGAGGGAAGCAAAAAGGAGCAACAAGATTAAAGTTGTCTCCTTTCTCAAAGAAAAGACAGGGTATTCTGTTGTCCCAGATGCAATGTTTGATATTCAGGTGTGTTATTCTCCGTTTTTCAGTTCTGGCCATGAGATTAATTAACTTTTATCTTAGTTATATGAATCATTCTTGTTCTTGGACGAAGTATCATGCACTTGTCAATTAAAAGACCAATTCTCAGGTAAAACGCATTCACGAGTACAAGCGCCAACTGTTAAATATCTTCGGCATCGTTTATCGGTATAAGAAGATGAAAGAAATGAAAGCTGCTGAAAGAAAGACTAACTTCGTTCCTCGAGTATGCATATTTGGGGGAAAAGCTTTTGCCACATATGTGCAAGCCAAGAGGATTGTAAAATTTATCACAGATGTTGGTGCTACTATAAATCATGATCCAGAAATCGGCGATCTGTTGAAGGTATTAACTTGATTATTCTCTTGAAAGTTTTTTTCTTTGATTTTGATACAAGCTATTCATTTCTAGCAGTTAGAGGTCACTTTTTTTTTTTCTAATCTCTGATATTTATTTCTGCATCAGTTTCATCATGTGATTACTTTTTGCACTTTTAACCTGAAGAGTTCTCTCCTTTATCTCTTGTAGGTAGTCTTTGTGCCAGATTACAATGTCAGTGTTGCTGAATTGTTAATTCCTGCTAGCGATCTATCAGAACATATCAGGTAATTAACTGACTTTCATCTTTCTTTTCAATTGTGCTACCACTGGTAACAATTGATCCAACAACTCTATACTATGTTAAATTTGTTTGTCGCTTTGTGTGAACATAACTGGACAATTAGCTGCTTAGCTCTCACCACTAGTATAACTTGGGTGTTGAGAGTGATATCATGCTACAATACTTTTATTATTGTAATATTCATCATATGCATAGTTTATATGTGTATCAAATCGAATGCATAGTGAAGTGGTGTGACATGAGTCATGACAGTGATCATCTCATTCATTCATATACACAAAGCATCATCATTTTATTTGATAATGCTGGCAGTTAACTGTGTATGTTATATTTGGAACTTCAATTGTTACAAAATGATCCTACTTTATGTGAGAATATAGTAGTTTGGCCACCATTAAGATTCCTGTCCTTGTGTAGCTATAGTCTCTCCAAAGTGTCCTGCCTTTGTGTGGACGACATCAGTTTTCCTAACATGTCTGCAGTGGTGAACGCATATGATGCGAAAATTTCAGCTGAATCCTGTTTATACATCGAAGGCTGGGAATAGGGGTAGCACTTTTGGATCTTCATGCTCCTTCTCTTTTATTAATGGGTGTTAACGCTTTTCCCCAACTTTTGAGACAGACAGATCAATACTTATATGACCTAGTAACATCAATTTTATGTATCAAAATAGAATTTAAAGGGAACTACTGGGCAGTGGCTAGTCTATTTCATTGGGAAACTTTGGTAGCAGCCAACTAATGGTTCATGAAAATTGATGATGTAATGTTCCTTTTTAGAAAAAAAATGATGATTTTATGTTGTCATTTAATGATGCTTAAAGGGGGCAACTACTAGTGTAAAATGTTTATCCAAGCCAATTCATTTCTCAGTAATGTGATAACTGCACATGAGAATCTAATATTTCCATTAATCTTGTTGCTTATGGTTTTAGCTTTATGTAGATATTTTATATGTATATTTGACTCTCTTTCTTCCTATCCCCAGTACGGCTGGAATGGAGGCCAGTGGGACCAGTAATATGAAGTTTGCAATGAATGGTTGTATCCAAATTGGTACATTGGATGGCGCTAATGTTGAAATAAGGGAAGAGGTTGGAGAAGAAAACTTCTTTCTCTTTGGTGCTCAAGCTCATGAAATTGCAGGGCTTAGAAAAGAAAGAGCTGATGGAAAGGTAATGCTCACCCCTCTTTTGAGTGACATGTTGATCAATGTTCTTTTTTCTTGGTTGATATTTTTTATTTGGTCAAATTTCGTCTTTGATTTCCATACCAGTAGCCACCCCTAAAGTTTCTTCTCAGATGCATTTGAATGGTCACCTTGCTCAGTTATTGGACGAAAGTCTTATTTCCTCTCTTTTGTAGTTTGTACCTGATGAACGTTTTGAAGAGGTGAAGGAATTTGTTAGAAGCGGTGCTTTTGGATCTTATAACTATGATGACCTAATCGGATCATTGGAAGGAAATGAAGGTTTTGGGCGTGCTGACTATTTCCTTGTGGGCAAGGACTTCCCCAGTTACATAGAATGCCAAGAGAAAGTTGATGAGGCATATCGTGGCCAGAAAGTAAGTCCAGTTTGTTGCAATTCCTTGAGGATATTTATTTTGGTTTATCATGTCTGTATGCTATTGATTTTGATCATTAAAATATATATTTTTTTAAAAATGAGTTGTGTTTACCACTTGGTCAGAGGTGGACAAAGATGTCAATCTTGAATACAGCTGGATCGTACAAGTTCAGCAGTGACAGAACAATCCATGAATATGCCAAAGACATTTGGAACATTGAAGCTGTGGAAATAGCTTAAAGGGGAAGTGAATGAAAAATAAAGAAGGCACAGTGAGTAGTTTCACTGAGTTGTTTCTCTTTTTATCATGTGAAGGTATATAATGTATGTGTAAGAGGATGATGTTATTACCACATAATAAGGAATGAAGTCTCATTTTCTTCTCACTTGATTTAATGTTTTGGTGACATTAAAAAGAGAATACATAAAATCCTCCCGAACTTGGAGGCAAAATTTACTTTAGCACTTTAATTTTACAGATAATTATTTACCTTCTAATCTCTTTTCAAGTGAATTAAAATACACCCTAATATTCTAATATCAGTCTCACAATGACAAGTGCATTTCATACGCACCGTGTCACTGATATGTCAGTTTTACATCAATGTCACATTAAACATTATTTGAATTTTGATTTTTAATTCTTTTTTGTTTCTTTTTATGTACTCACAATTATAGAAAGAAATAAAAAATTCAAAATATAAGAATTAATCCATGATTATAAGAAAAATAATCTAAAAAAAAATTCATTTGAAATAGATTCAAAATCTAAAAACCATTCTGACAAACTCAATTTTTAAGACACATAATCAAAACAAATAATTAATAAAACCTAAAAATTTAGTTTGGAATGAAAATTTTGTAGTGTTTCATTAAAAAGAGCTTCAAGTTCATTACATTCAAATCTTGTCATATATATTAATTTTAATTTGAAACAACAACAAATTGAGACTATCCTAGTTTTTCATTCTTCATCATACTTTTTGGATTTATTGATAGAAATTAAATAAAATGAGGGTGGGATGGGGGAATCTTTAAGGAGGAAAAAAAGATGGAGAGTAAGAAAAAGAAAAATGTGAAGCATCGAGGTTCGAGAAAGAAAAAGGGCAGGAGAAGTGCAAGTGATGGTCGAGAGCGAGAGGGTGGATTGGGTGTGGGAAATATGAAGGGGCGGGAGGTGTAGTGGTACTAAGGGCTCAATAGAAGATGAAGAAAAGAAAGATTATTGAATAGAAGAAAATAATTGGATCCACTTTTTTTTTAAATTTTTTTTTTTATATTTATGCGCTTTTTTTAATTCCAATTTGAGGGAGACTTTATCAAATTTCTCAAAATTATATCATGAAAGAAGAGTTATACTGCATGATCCATCAAAATGGATAGTTCCTAAAAGTGGATGGGAAAAAGAAGTTGTGCAAACATTTGTGGCATGATAAATGTAGTGCCGATAGAAATTGGACAACCATAAACGGATGAGGTAAATAATTTATTGGAAAATGACCTAAAATTTCTTTGAGAAAATGGTACACAATTACCTCTCATCCACCTATTGACTCCAAAATATCCTCCTTATGCTGCACCTATTAGCTCACAAATATCCTTCCTATCTACTTTTGGGTTCAATTGTATTCACTTCATTTGTGGATAATTGAATAATCCTTTTAATAATGTGACACTCAACCGTTGTTTGCAATTTAACTATTTAATACTCATAATTTTAAATCCATCCATTACCAATCCATTTTTAATGAAACCCACCCCCAATATTGATGCTGTAATGTCATGATAGGTGTAAGCATATCTCTGTTGATGCTCTTTGAAATTTCTTCATATGGAATTGTAGATTCTTGTACTGTTTTGTATGCATTTTGGTAACAACAGAGATCGATGGAATATGGAATATGGAACACATATCCATGAAATATGTTTTAATTAGATGTGTTCTTTTTGTATTGGGTCGGGAAGGTTTAAAAGTATTGGGGCGAGTTTAGTTAAAAATGGGTGAGTAATGGGTGGATTTGAAATTATATTAAATAATTAAATTGCAATCAATGGTTGTGCACCACGTAATTAAAATGATTATTTAATAATTTTAAGTGGTGTTTCATTAATGAAGTGGCTAAAATTGGACCTAAAGGACGATAGGCAGGGTACTTGTGAACCAATAGGTGAACAGAGATGCTATTTTAGAGCCAATAGATGGATGAGGAATAGTTATACACCATTTTCAATACTTCGAGGTTATTTTAGACCTTATCGTTAACTTATTTAAGTTGGATGAAATATGGATCTGTCCATATATTTATCCCATTACATATGGACAACCTACATTAAACTTACTATCAGGAGCCAAATTCAATTAAAATAAACTTGAAATGAAATTATGAACAATTGTTGTTATAAAGTTAATGTTGTAAAATTTAAAAACAAAAGAATAATATAAAGATGAAAATAACAAAAATATAAGACAAGAGAAATAATGTAAAATAATTTATTTTCTTTCTTATAAGTGTATTCAACATCATTCTCAATACTACTATTTATAGGAGTACATTAATAAGGATACCAAAGGGTGTCATAAACATGATGTTAAACATTGAAATTACGAGGAAATAAACCTAGGAGTTATGATCATCCATTTGATCATATTCTCACCAATATTAACCTAAAAGTTACGATTTTCTATTTGACCACACTATCAATAACATTACTTCTGGGGCTTTTATGGTCATTTCTTTAACCACCAAATTAATGACCAGTTTTAATATCTGTTGTATTTAAAACACATGAGAATAGTTGTATTAACTGATTTAGCTTGTAAGATGCATTCAAGCCATTTAAGTTGATCCAATGTTTGATGTGCTAAGCAACCATCATTATAAGTAGGAATTTGCTCGAAGAGTAAGTGCTCGTAATATATATATATATATATATATATATATATATATATATATATATATATATATATATATATATATATATATATATATATATATCCTTAAACATAAAAGGGAATGTTCAAATACCAACAAGTATAACAAATAGTTGAGAATGACTCTGTTATGTGTCTACAAGGGACAAAACAAGTACTAGGAGTAGAAAAGCATGAATCTCGGCTAAGCTCACTATCTGATTAATTACTAGACTAGTAAAAAAAGTAGGGGTTTCAAACAACAGCAGGCATGTCCTTTAGCCAGGTATCCAGGGGCTTATCAATTGCATAGACAATAAATCCAATCTCTATAAGCTTGTCCGCGTCAATGATACGCTCAAATTATACTTCCCTAAAGAAGTATAAGTGGTCGTATCAAGTAAAGAACCCAATTGTTAGGTTGGGGTCGATCCCACAAGAAAAATGGTTTAGACTTAACTTTAGCCTACGATTGCGTCTATTTAGTCAAGCCCTTTCCAAAAATAGTTAATTAAAAAAAAAAGGGGGGGGGTGTCTTTTTTGGGTAACAAAAGTGTTTAATTATTTTTAAGTAAGAAAATTAGCAAGTTAATTTAAAAAAAAAAAGGGGGGGGGGGGGGGGGGGGCTTTTTTGGGTAACAAAAGTGTTTAATTATTTTTAAGTAAGAAAATTAGCAAGTTTTTAACTTTGGTGTTTATCAAGTGATGATAGAAACTAGGGTGTAAGTGTTCCCCATAGGTTTATAACGTGGTAATCCTAGCTATAACAATTCTTTCCTAGTGTCTTGCATGAAAAGTGGTAAGTTATGTAGCTCTAATTCCTTGGTCTGGCAACTAGAGAATTTCACTCCATACCTTGGTCTGGCTACATGTGTTCAAATTATTAACCCTTACCTTTTACCTCATATTAAACATCATATTCGATGTATGACTTTATTACTATTTCACACCAGTCGAAACTAGCCTATTAGATAGTGTATACTCAATCTATGTTGATAATTCTTTTCCTATCAACTACCACCTTGGTCCGGCAAGTAGAAATAGCGAAAATCTAACGCGTGCACTCGTTAAAAAGACTTTTAAACGAAAGGATTATCAATACATGCAAGAAACTATTCTAGAATTGTTATTTAGCTAATTTTACCTTGCTAATTACCCATGGTTCCCACAACCCTAGTTGTGGATTTAGGTACCCATGCTTGGAAATACACAATTCATAGTTATTAAAACAAGAATACATGTACTTACTTTGACAAGTTTGAAGAAAATCCAGAAATAACACTTGAATTAAAGAAAATATCTTGAGAATCGATTCCAGAAACTTGAAGTAATTCTCAAAATGCAAAGTTCAACTTCCAATAATATGAGTATGAAAAATAACAAAAATTCTAACCCCAAAAATGAGGTCTTTAATCCTATTTATAATAATAAAGTCCTAAGTTTAAAGGAGTTCTACATAAGGAAAGTCTGTCCAGAAATGTGTATTTAATCGACGACACCACTGACTGTCCGTCGACTGCCTCCATGGGTCTACACTTAGCATCTTCTTCAAGCCTCTAACCCGCACCTTCTCTGATCCAATCGACGGACCAACAGCACGGTCCATCAATGAACACACGGTCCGTCGGTGCATATCGTCGTTATATACTTAGCAACTTCTTCAGCCTTCATCCTGGCATATTTTCTGATCTAATCGACGGACCAACAACATGGTCCGTCGATACATCTATGGTCCATCGATGCCTCCGTTGTTCCATACTTAGTTTTTCTTCAACTTCGGGTACTGGGACTACTCTCTTATCTGATCGAGATTTGCCAAGACGGTCCGTCGATCAGTGGATGGACCGTCGATCCTTCTGTAGCCCCACGCTTGATCAGAATTCCATATGCTTGGACCTTTAGTCGACGGCCACCACCTACGGACCGTCGATGGAACAACGGGACGTCGATGGCTTCGTAGGTCACCTCTTTTGCACAATCTTCTGCATTTCCATTTTGGACGACTTTCCTGCAAAACACAAATAAAAACCTTTAAAATAACTACAAAAAGGCCCTAGACACACCTTAAAATTAAGGAAGAGTCATTGAAAGTACCGTGAAACCACTGTACATCTTTCAACAAGACTCCTACCATCTGATACGAAAGCAAGTTTCAGTTGTGTGTTTGCATTCTCATGAATTCACCCCACTCTATAAGAATGCAAACAACATGAGCATCCTTTGTCGCACTATATGCATCCCACACGTATGAAACTTGTTTCACACCAGTTGGACTCATTTGGTGAAGGTGAAGGAGATGATCCCAATAAAACTTGTTGATTGCAAGGTCCCTTTGGATTTGGTCCTCATTAACTTGAGGGTCATATATGCTCAACTTAGCCTAGTCTCCCAATAGTCCCTTGCAAACATCAATTGCAGGGGTCTCCCGAATATCACTAATATCCTTCTTGAATGCAAAACCTAGAATGGCTACTTTCTTGCCTGATATTGTATTTAACATGGAGGCAACAACATGATTGAAAAAATGAATCTTCTGATAGTCATTGATCTTGATTACTTGTTTCCAATACTCAACCACCTCTAGAAGACCATTGCGTTCACATATGTAAACGAGATTCAAATATCCTTATGGAATCAAGAGCCACCAAGTCCAACACTAGCATTAAGAAACTTGGGATGCGAATCCTTGAGTCCTTACCAACAACATATGACACCTCTGAAACATTTGCTCCACTAGCCTCGCAGAGAGCTGACATGGCATTGACAAAAGAGATTCTTTGGGACAAGAATGCATTGGCAGTCAGCTTTGAGAGTTCAGCAGACCACAGATTGGTTGTGATGATGCAATCTTGAGGAACCCATTAAGCATAAACATCTTTCAATGCTTGTATAGCCTTGTGGCCTCCTGAAGTTTGGCATCCTCCAATTAAGACTCAGTCAGGCTTAAAAAGTTCTTCAATTGCAGTCCCCTCTGCAAGAAACTCAGGGATTGAGAGGATTTGAAAGTTAATTCCGTTGTGGGTTAAAATCCCCTCGATTGCCTCAGCAGTTTTGATTGGAATAGTTGATCTCTTAACCACAATTTTGTCAGATTTGGAGACATCAACAATCATGCTAGCGGCACTCCCAGTAAGTGAGATCAACAGCCTTACCTGCTCCGACGCCTCTAGTCTTTGTAGGAGTGTTAACAGAAACAGAAAACTATATCAACCTCACACACATGTTTCTCCACATCTGTGCTAAAGAATAGATTCCTACCTCGGCATTCCTTACTATATACCAAAGGCATTGCTCATAGATATGGAGATGGTCACTGCTCCATGCCGTGATGCGAGGCACTGAAATATCTACAACAACTACTTTAATAGAGGGGCATTTCAGTGCTATCAAATCCATGGTCGGACCACCTACATATCCAGCTCCTATACAACAAATCTTCACCATTTTCCTCTTTTTCTTTTCTAAATTCTTCAATATATATTTCAAATTTGTTTGTTATTCAACTGTGGATGCATCACTTGCATATATATATATATATATATGACACCACAAATTCCATTCGACATTTTGCTACATATTATTAATTGGACCACATGATTCAATGTCAAATCAAACAAAGTAGTGTGTGTGTGTGAACAATTTGCTTAGTACTGATCCAAAATCAACAAGGAAGATTATTCTTACAACACTGCATTCTACTGATTAATAAGCAAGACCAATCACACATTTGCATCATCTAATCACATACCTAAAAAGTAACCTTACAAATTTCAACTTCCCACTTATCTAACTAGAGAATAAAAAAATTACACACTTCCATCATCAAATTATATATTATAATTTCCTATGATCACTCATTTTGACAAAAAATACCTCCAGCACGTTCCTTATTGTCTTCCACCCACCAAGTATAATTTAGTATTAAATAGTAGAAAGTCGGACCTTTTTTTGATGATGGAAATGGTAATGTGAATGAAAAAAATAATTTAATTTTACATAAAAGTGAAGTGATGTGAATTTGCTTAATCGTAAAAATGGGAAAAGAGAGGTGTCCCTTAAATGCGTGTCTATGTTACGCACTCTACGCCTTGCCCTTCCAACATCTTACATTCGACTACTCTTTTTAATCGGAATATAAACTTGAATAATAAAAGTCTAACATAAGCTCTTTCTTTGTTGTCGTTTATCTTTTTTTGGACATTTTTTTCATTAATTAGTTCTTTTTTAGAAAAATCAAAAAATCGATACACTTAAATTTTCTTTTTCCTAATTATTACTGCACTATTTATATACTCCTAACTGACTTCTTTTTCCTTCTTTATTTATAAATGTTCTTTAACCTTTACGATTTTGTCTTTCTTTGTAGGTGTTTTGTCTCAATCTTGACCACTCCCAAGCGGTGAGCTCCGAGTTCAATGGGTTCACCCATCAGCAAACCAGACACTGGACTCGCTTACTTATCCCTTTAATTTGTGGTCTTCCGGATTTGTATTCTAGCCAAAGAGAAAGAGTTTTCAATGAATTAGGTTAGAAATAAAAAAAAACATATAGTTTAATCAATGTATTGATACATGAAATTTAATGAATAACCTAAAAATGACTATTTGGTGCCCTACGCACCTATGCGTCATGTTTTCACACATTTGACTAGTTGACTATATGTTAGAGTTAACTGTACAACTTGATTAATTAATATGTAGCTTCTATAATCAACTAGAAGAAAATTAGTTAGTTAGGTAGGTGTTGTCAGATTAGTTATTAGCAAATTGTATAAATACATTAGAGTAGCTATTTTTGTAACAGTTTTTTACTCGATCAATACAATTTCTTTATTCTTCTCTCCTTCAACTATTTTTCATATATTCAAATTTGTGTGGAAAATAACATCGTATCAGAGCGTTGAAGATCATTCATGGTATTTCCCCAATTTTTGTTCCACTCTTCGTCTCTTCATGATTTTCCATCTCTGTTTTGAAGTTTTCCGCTAGCTCTTCATTTTATCATGATTTTCATATCTTTTTTGATATTTTTTCCTGCTTTTCACACATGGAGATTGATTCAATTGATGAAGCTTCTGGCTCCACAGCTCCCAACACTCAAAAAATTGATTGCAATGATTCACTCTATCTTCATCCATCTTACACAACAGGAGTATCACTGGTTCCTCAGCTACTAAATAGGGCAGAAAATTACTCCGAATGGAGTAGATATGTGAAAATTGCACTACTCATGAAGAACAAGTTAGGTTTTATTGATGGTTCCTACAATAGAGAATAGTACGTAGGATATACATAGAAGCTACATCAATGGGATCGCTGCAACCCTATTGTACAGGCATGGATAATGGCATCTGTTTTGAAGGAACTGCGAAGGGGCATTGTCTATTCATCATCTGCGAATAAGGTTTGGGCAACTTTCAAAGAAGGATTTGATAAGATCAATTTGACAAAGATCTATCACATGAATAAGGAAATTGGGGATCTAATACAAGGTACTACAAGCGTGTCTACTTATTTTTCACATGTAACTGATTTGTGGGATGAATCAAATTGATCATACCCATTCCTGGTTGCGATTGTCCTCGATACATACTTTTTATGGAGTATTTAGGTCTGCAGAAAACCATGAAGTTTCTTATGGGGCTTAATGATACATACTCTTTACAGAGGAGTCAAATCCTCATGATGGATCCTACTTCTAGTCTCAATCAATTTTATTCCATGCTTATTCATAAAGAGAGACAATGTCTCAATGGTTCTTCACGAGCTTTGAGTAGTGGATCCATGGAAGGTTTAATCACAGCCAATGCTTCACGTTAAAGATCAAATACTTACAATAATTCACTATATTGGACTTATTGTCACAAGAAGGGACATGTTAAGGTATTTTGCCGTCGACTCATTGGTTATCCACCAAACTTTGAATTCACCAAAAATAGAAGGCCACAAGGTAATCCTAATAGCAAACTTTCAATTCACCAAAAATAGAAGGCCACAAGGTAATCCTAATAGCAACACTAGTTTTGTTAACTCATCCAATACTGGGAATTATTCAAGGGAGGGAATTATGGAAACAACAACTGTACAAGATAAGGGATTAATCACAACAATGACAACAACAACACTACAATGGAGGGGATCAATCACAACGATGGACAATCTTAAAATAAGGCAAGATACAAAGAAAAAAATCCAACATATGGATCTGTAACAGAATCATCATCGCAATCCATTCTATTAGTATAGACTTCCACTCCTGAACAATATCAATAGATTCTGCACATGCTTTACAAAGATAAGGAACCAACTGACTCATCTAACATGGCAGGTAAGCCTCTCATCAACAAGGATTATTGGATTATGGATTCAGGTGCCACTAATCACATGACTTCATCTCTAAATCTATTATCTGATCGTACTCTACTTCCTCCTCCTCAATACGTACATTTACCTAATGGTGCTAGAACTGCAATTACTCAAACTGACACTTCAACTCTTTCCACATCACAATCTATTCACAATGTCTTTTATATTCCTGATTTTCAATGCAATTTACTTGCAGTTATAAACATCACTAGAGATCTACAATGTTCTGTTTCATTGTATCCTTATTTTTACCTATTTCAGGACCTTTGGAGTGGTTTGGTGAAGGGGATTGGTAGACTACATGGAGGACTCTATATTCTCAATCCTTCGACACATGCTACCACATCTCATCACTGTTTATCTTCTGTTTCTACACCACTCCAGCATACACTGCACCAACATTTGATCTTCCACTACCAACATATGTTTCTACATCTTCACTTATTCCAATTGACAACTTTGTCTCTTATTCTCATATTTCTTCCTCATTCCAATCTTTTCTCACTGCTTTTATGCTCATATTGAGCCTTCTACTTATGCACAAGCTACTCAGCATCAGAGATGGGTTCAAGCCATGAAGCTTGACATAGAGGCACTTGAAGCTAATCACACCTGGGATGTAGTTAATATGCCTGTTGGTAAAGTTCCTATTGGTTGTAAATGGGTGTTTAAAGTGAAGTATAATTCTTATGGGTCTGTGGAAATATACAAGACTCACTTGGTTGCTAAAGATTTCACCCAACAATAGGGTATTGATTTTCATGATACTTTTTTCCCCGTTGCTAAGATGGCTACTGTTAGGACAACGATAACATCAGTTGCTCTATATTCTTGGACTATTTTTCATATGGATGTTCATAATGCCTTCCTAAATAGTTATTTGTTCGAGGAAGTATATATGAAATTGCCACATGGCTTTGGTAATCAGGGGGAGCACCCACATAAGTTATGTAGAATGCTCAAATCCTTGTATGGATTAAAGCAGGCTAGTAATTAGTGTAATCTCAAACTAACTGAAGCACTTGTACAGTCAGTATTCATCGAAATAAACATGATTATTCTTTGTTCATTAAGTCTAATGGAGGTACTTTTGAGGTGCTGCATGTCTATGTTGATGCTTTTATGATTACAAGAAATGATTTAGGTGCAATTAAGAAGGCACAATATGCTCTACACCAAAAGTTCAAAGTATAGGACTTAGGTGAGTTGAGATATTTTTTGGGGATAAAATTTGCAAGATCCAAAGAAGGGATTGCCATGTCACAGAGAAAAATGCACTTAGTCTAATTTCATAATTCGGACTAGCAGGATCAAAGCTAAAAAAGGCACCACTTGAGCAACACTTAAAATTGAAAAGTATAGAATATGATGCAAATATGGAGAATGTTATGGTAGACTCTCCATTGGAAGACAACGAGAATTATCAAAAATTGATTGGGAAGCTGTTATATCTCAAAATGAAAAGGCCAAATACTTCCTATTCAGTGCAATGCCTAAGTCAATTTATGTCTGCACCAAAACAATCTCATTATGAGGAAGATCTAAATGTGGTAAGATATATAAAGAAGTAACTAGGTTTGGGGTTACTAATGTCAAGTGCAAAATTACCACATATGACAGCGTATTGTGATCCCGATTGGGCCTCATGCCCTGTGACTAGAAGGTTAGTTTTAAGATACATTATAAGATTAGGTTCATCATTGATTTCGTGGAAGTCTAAGAAGCAAAGCACTGTCCTAGAAGTTTGGCAGAAGCTGAATACAGGTCTATGGCATCCACTATTGCAGAGTTGGTTGGATAGTAGGCTTGCTAAAGGAATTGAAGGTTATATATATATATATATATAAAATACGGTGTTAAATAGTCTGATGGAGGTACTTTTGTGGTGCTAAATGTCTATGTTGATGATCTTATGGTTACAGGAAATGATATAGGTGCAATTAAAAAGGTACACCATGCTTTACACCAAAAGTTCAAAGTACAAGACTTAGGTGAGTTGATATTTTTTTGGGGATAAAATTTGCAAGATCCAAAGAAGGGATTGCCATGTCACAGAGAAAATATGCACTCAGTCTAATTTCAGAATTCGGACTAGCAAGATGAAAGCTAAAAAAAGGCACCATTTTAGCAACACTTAAAATTGACAAGTACAAAATATGATGCAAATATGGAGAATGGAATGGTAGACTCGCCATTGGAAGACAACGGGAGTTATCAGAAATTGATTGGGAACTTGTTATATCTTAAAATAAAAAGGCCAAATATTTCCTATTAAGTGCAATGCCTAAGTAAAATTATGTCTGCGCCAAAATAATATCATTCTGAGGCAGCTCTAAATGTGGTAAGATATATAAAGATGTAACTAGGTTTGGGGTTACTAATGTCAAGTACAAAATCACCACATATGACAGCGTATTGTGATTCCGTTTGGGCCTCATGCCCTCTGACTAGAAGGTCAGTTTCAAGATACTGTACGAGATTAGTTTCATCATTGATTTCGTCGAAGTATAAGAAGCAAAGTACTGTCTCTAGAAGTTGGGAAGAAGCTGAATACAAGTCTATGGCATCCACCATTGCAGAGTTGGTTTGGATAGCAAGCTTGCTAAAGGAATTGAAGGTTAAAATACAATTGCCAATGGATATATATATATATATATATATATATATATATATATATATATATATATATATATAATACGGTGTTAAATAGTATGTAGGTAATAGGTTTTAGTAAAATTTTATATCGTAATAATAATTTTGATCCAAGTTGAGATATTTATTTTTCAAACCATTTTCTCCTACGGTGTTAATAATTTGTAGACGTTTTAAATTAATTAAAGAAGACAAAAGAAGGAATTCTTGAAAAGATAAATAAATATTACAAATGTATTTGTTATTAATATGTACAAAAACAAATAGTATCATATATATGCAAAGTTATATTTTTCTCTTTCCCCCCTTTTTGATCTTCTTTTCTATTTTTTCTCCATTAATTAATTTAAAAATCTCATCTTTATAACACACAACTCTAATGTTTATAAAAAATAATAATCTTAATTATATTAATAAAATACTCATAACTATCTAATCTTCCATATTTTTAACATTCATTAATTAATTTTGCATATGTTAAAATATGGAGGAAAATTTATTTACTTATTTTCTTTTTTATAACTAAAATATATTTATTCAATTTGATCAATTTTTCACCACCCACTATAATTGTCTTCTTTATTAAAAATTGTAATATATATTCACGTATTCATCCACCTTTAATTTATATAACTCTTAATTGATTTTATTGATGTATGTTAGTGAAAAATATTACAAGGTAATAAAAAATTAAGATTACAATTGAAAATAAAATGAAGAAATAAGTTTACTCAGGCTGAGGCGCGGATACTCGCTCTCTTTAAGGAGATTCAAGCCCAATGTAACAAATGTTTTCACTGATCCAGCAGTAGTCCTCTTTGACTTGGCCCCTCCAGGATACAACAACCTTCACAAAGTATAACTCAACAACTCTGAACTAGAGTTGAGTCCAAAGCTCCACAGAAAAAAGCACCACGCTTCAACTAATAAGAATTCTCTTTTTAACAAACTCTTTCACTCTATAATTTTCATCTATGTTGTGTTACAAACCAAATTAAGACTACCACTATTTATACTGGAAGATGTCTTCCTAGCAATGAACAGAAAGATAATGGTGTAGTAAATAGTGAAGATATTGGTCTTAGGAGTTACATAGGTTACAAGAATAATCGAGGAATAAAAAATGAAATAACGTGAATATCAATAGAGGAGTAATGGTCTTGGATTAACACGTAAAAGGAAGTAAGCAAGCAACCAGTAGTCTAGGCAATTAAGCCTAAAAGGCATTTATACCATGTATGAGTAACTACGCACAAATGCCTACCAACGGTAACAATGAAATAACTGACTAATTACAAATTCTTTCTAACTCCAAAATAAAGTAAGTACATAAATTAAACTATTAATATTAAAATTCTAACAAATCAACAATCCCCACTCATTTTAATATTAGATAAAAGAGTCTATTAGTTGAAGGAAGACTGCCATGCATAATGACATTGTGTTCTGCATTGAACTTCCACTTAATTAAACAATAACTTTTATTTTAGAGTCGTAATGGTCTCTAGAATTGATCTATGACTGTTTGAGGGAAATAAAATATCAATGTCCACAGATAATAATCAAGGTGTTGACATAAGCTTTAAAGTGAGCACGTTATTACCATATGTTATCCCGATTTCACGAGTGTTTTTGAGAACAAGCCAATTCTATAGGAAGTGACTTACTTCCACACTCACATAGGTGAAATATGTCGAGAGTTATCATCTAATATTAACACTGCACCCATACGGGCTACATATTTTCATTAAGAGTTTTATCAACTCAACATTTACAAACTACATGAAACAATACACTTACATCGTAATACCTCTAAAATGACTTAGGCGTATCTAGATACTAACACTTATATATTGATTATTTGAAGTCCTAAATTTAGTTATAATGAGGTTAGGCGGCAGTGTCTAAAGTTTTGTAAATTTTGAAGGTCAAACGTCCAAAAACGTCCATGATGTTCAAAAGGTTTGCCTTGAAACAACCCTGTGTGCCTTAGTGTGTTTTGTCGCGTTTTACATGTTTGTTTTGGATGAAGTTGATGTGACAAGTCCTAAACTCTTATACGATTATATAGGGGTTGGAAACGTCCAGGAAAACATTCCCAAGGACCAACCAAGGGTCCTTGAGGAAGGACCTATAATTTGAGCCAAAAGCTGTCAAACCAGCCCAACCTACGAAAGACAATCGACGCCCCGTAGAGGAGGTCCGTAGGTTGAAATTTAGCAGTGGGAGGTTTTCATACCTTTGGAATAGCCTTTGACCCAAACCACGGACCAACAGGACGGTCCATTGGTTGGGTGACAGTTTGTAGGCGAGGCAGGCGTCGATGGGCCTGCTATTTCGCAAGTTCACTATTAAGGGGTCAAGTGGTAATTTCACCCCACGTCCAAATAATTAAAAGGGAGATTTAGTAATGGTATAATGGATATTATAAATAGTTTTTTATGTCTCAAAACACATAGATGAATTCACTTTTCAAAATGAAAAATCAAATTCTCTAAAAAATTATCTAGAACTCCATTGGAGCCAAAACTCAAGGTAAAGTTTTGATTGAAGATTTCTTTGGTGATTCTTCATCAAATTCGTGGTCTAGCATCAATTAAGGTATGACGTTAATCCTTGAATCACTTCTATTCAAGGAGCCAATCTTCAAAGTGATTTATGAAGTCTTCCAAAGATGAACTTGTCCAGTTTTTTAATCTATCCATGGGATCTTGCATTGAAGGTTTTGAATCATGGCATATTGATTGATTTGTTTTTAATTATATGATTTTAACTCAAAAACGCTATGAACCCATGTGATTCATGTAACCCTAAATTTGACTACTTTATGGGTGAATTGATTATGTCTTAATGCCAATTGCATTCTTATATAGTTTGATTCGGGCTATTGAATTATGATAGAATCATGCTAGAACTGTTAGTTGGCTTCCCTGATTTCAGAAATTCATGTTGTATTGTGCTTGATTAATTATGTATTTTGATTATTGGTTGAATTGTAACTACGACCATTGTAAGGGCCTCGGTATAATATGTTGGATGAATTGGAGTATGGATCGAAGTTTTGAGGTTGGATAAATTATATGTTGACCTAACTTTCTCTATATTATGTAGTCTAGTTTTTAGATGATGATGATGATGTATGGTATGGTCTGTAACACTTCGAAAATTCAAGACGTGTTCTAGAGACTAAGAGCCTGTTTGGCTAAGCTTAAAAGCTGGTTAAACTGACTTAAAGACTGGTTTTTGACTATTTAGCTGTTTGACAATACTCAAAATAACTTATTTTAAGTAAAAAAAACTTATTTTAAGCCAAAAATAAAAGCTGGGTTGTAACGACATGTTTAGTCGTTTCGAGCAGCAGATTTTATTTCTGGAGAATTGGCTGAGACGACGGATCCCACGACGGACCGTCATGGTTACGACGGACCGTTGCAGGGTCTCGTTTCAAAACACTTAGAAATTCTGAATTTGGGTACCGAAAATCGACTCTCTGAACTTCGTGACGAACTTGCAGGACGGACCGTCACAGGTGTGACGGACCGTCACAGACTCTTTGATGGAAATCCAGTGCGAACTCAGACGACCTGCAGGACGGACCGTCGCAGGCACGACGGCCCGTCACAGGTTGCGTAATCCCAGTTTGGGTCGGATTTCTTTACACGTTTTAAGGGACGTTTTGGACTATTCCTTCTTTAATTATAAAGTTAGAGGGTTAATATTAATAAATCTAATTACTTGGGGGTTAAAAGAGGTAACCTTAAGTTAATTAGTGGGTTATTATTTCCATCTTTCATACTTAATTATATGCTAATTAGGGTAAAAGAAAGAGGGTTGGAATAAGAAAACTAGAAAGAACAAAGAGAAAGAGAGAGAATTGATCGAGAAGAGGAAAACAGAAAGCTTGCGAATTTTCTTGTTGATCACTAATCTTCGGTGGAGGTAGGTTATGGTTTTCACACTATTCGTAGTAAACTCTTAATAGCGAATGATATGTATTGATAGTATTGTAAAACCCTGCTATGTGCTTAATTGTATGCTTGCATGATACGATTATATAATTGTGATTATATAAGCATGATGAAGTTATTGAAATCCCAAATCTTGCAAAACCCTAATCTCTTTGTTAATGATAATGCCTTGGTATGAGATAAGGCTTGATGAACTAAAAGTAATGAGATTGATGATGCCTTAGTATAAGAAAAGTCTTGATGAACTAAAGTAATGAGATTGATGATGCCTTGGTAAGAAAGAAGGCTTGATGAATTGATAGAAGGAGATTAGGGGATCGGAGTGTCACGTTCCGACACATAGAATTAAGGGACCGGGTGTCACGAACCGACACGTAGTATTAGGGGGACCGGGTGTCACAAACCGACACGTAGATTTAGGGGATCGGGTGTCACGAACCGACACGTAGATTTAGGGGATCGGGTGTCACGAACCGACACATAAATTTAGGGGATCGGAGTGTCACGTTCCGACACATAGTAGTAGGGGATCGGAGTGTCACGTACCGACACAAGAGGATTAAAGATGTATGAGGGAGCGGAGTGTCACGTACCGACACAAGAGAAATAAAGATAATTAATCTTGAAAGATGCTAATATACTCAACCTAATGAACATAATCCCCAAATGAGTATGGTATTGAGGCTTGAGTCCTCATGTGTGCACTTGACGGTAATTGTTAATGATATAGTACTTGTTGTTGCTACATGTTGAGTATCATAGTTGATTTTATGATATTACTTGGTACATACTATTTTCTATTTTGAGTTGGCCGATGATATCTACTCAGTACTTGTGGTTGTACTGACCCCCTAGTTTTATGTTTTCTTCTTTGTTATTTGTGGAGTGCAGCAAACGTTCCGTCGTCTTCGACTCAACAGTAATTCAAGCCAGTCTTTACTACATCGGAAATTCAGGGTGAGCTAATGCTTCTAGCTTGGACTGGATCTTCTTCTTCAAGTCTTGATGCCTTGAACTTCTAGCATGGACTAGCTTTTTAGTTATTTTTGTTCTTAGACATTCTTAGTTTAGTAATTTGAGATAGATGTTCTTGTGATGATGACTTCCAGATTTTGGGGATAATAATAATAGTTTTGAATTGTTTTTATTAATGAGTTTAAGTCTTCCGCATTATTTTCTGTTGATATACATTGAAATGTTAAGGGTTAGATTGGTTGGTTCGCTCACATAGGAGGGTAAATGTGGGTGCCAGTCGCGGCTCGGTTTTGGGTCGTGACATGGGGTAGGAGTGCTTTTTTTTTTCCCAGCTTATAAGCTGATTTAAGTTGACCACATTTTTACCTTTTTGCCCTTAATATTTTTATACAATCTCCAAATTACCCACATAATCCTAACATCTCTTTCTTCCATTTTTCCATTTTCACGTTTGGCATAGCTGCTGAAATTCTTCCTGTTCTTCCAATTTGAAGTGAAGATAAACCTTGAAGAAAGTTTTTTCGATTATTTTTTTATTATCTTTCTTCCTTTTCTCTCGATTGATGCCGATAATATGTTGAAAAATAAAAATTTATATTCCTCTTATAAATAATTTGTGATAATAAAGAAATATGTGAATGATAGACAATTATTATTACCTATGGATGAAACCAAAATAAATCTTAAATCGTTCTTTGATCTATTCAAATTATATATCTTTAAAATCTATAATAAGTTTATATTCATCTTATAAATAATTTGTAATGAGAAATAAATATGTGAATGATAGCAAAATATAATTATTTATGGCGGTAAAATATAAACTAATTAATTTTTATTATGTTAACAACTTTTTAGGGTATTTCAGACATTTTGATTTAAAAAGCTGTTTATCAGCACTTATTTGCCAAACACATCAACAACTTTTTTTTTAATTTCAGAACTTTTATCCAAACGCATAACTGCTTATTTTAAAAATAAGTTTTAGCACTTTCAAAATTACTTTTTTAAAGCTGCTTTTATTAAGCCCATCCAAACGGGCCCTAACATGAGTGTCATAAGTTTTAGACACTGATTTAAGGTCTATTTTAATGAATATAAGTCATTTAGGAAGTGTAGAAACCAAAGTGTCCAAGAACGTCAATGACGTTCGAAAACTAGTTCAATGATGTACTAGTATGCTTTAGCCTATTTGACTAGCTTTTAGCAGTTGGAAAATGATGAAAATTGGTGTAAGGGTGTATAACATGTATTTAAGTTGATTCATACTCGAAATTTCTGTAAACGACTCCGTAAGGACCCACCAAAGGCCCTTGAGGAGGACCCTTGCATTCTAGGTTCAAAGACTGCCTTCGTAGTGTTCACCCACGAGGGGAATCAAAGGGGCGTAGATTGATCACGGGGCGTCGATGCCATCCGTCGACCAACACTTAGAAATTTTAGATAATGGTACATTGGGACCAGGCTCTAAATCAAACAACGGAGTGCAGCACGAAGGGGGAGCAGTGACCGTCAACTCACAGACGGACCGTCGATCGGGGCTCATCTATAAGGGCCTAAGTTTCTTCATGTTTTAAGTTGGGTTACATTAACTAAGTAAAGGGTTAGTTAACTAGTGGTAGGATTAGGTAGGTATAATTTAGTTAGTCAACACCCTATATAAAGATCTAACCTAATTAGCCTAACCTAAACTTACATAATTCCCATACCAAAATCTCTCTTCCTTCTCTCTTCTTTCTCTCTGTAGTAAAGAAATCCATTGAAGACCAAGCTAGGGGAGGGTTTAAGGGCTTCAATGAGTAAAGTTTCTCCATCAATCTTCATCAATTAGCACAGTATGAGATCTCTTTCACCTTTGAGACCTCTTTCCTCAAAGGGCTCTATCAAATTGATTTCAAAAGTTGTGTTTTCATCCAACAAGCAATTGATGTTTTTAATTATTTTGGATATTATAAAAATATTAACATGTATTTTAACAAAATTATGTTGTATCTTGATTAATTGGTCTAGTTTTTAGAAGATGACCTTTACCCCTTAAGCGTAGGTTGTGATCTTGATGTGGAATTGAGTAAGGTTTGTTAAAGAATGGATTATTAGTTGAATTAATATCCTAAGATGATGTTTTATAAATTATGAATAAATTAGGATTAATTATAGTCCTGTCATGCTAGTTCTTGAGAAGTTGATCTAGATTATGAAGTATGTTGTGAATTGACCTAAGTATCTTATCTTAAGCTATGAAGTAGTATTGAATTGTGATGTAGTGATTCAATTAGACTTGTTATCATGTTGATTATGGTTATATGATGATACTATACACTAATTGGGTTGAATTAAGGGTTGATGGTAAGACCTTGATGATGAATTATGAAGGAGACTTGGTAAGTCTTGTGATCCCTATTATTTCCTTCAATAATGGTAAGCTGTGATTAAGTCATGATGTTGTATTGGAGTATGAATTGTATTAGAATTTATAGGTTTTGTATGATGTTGAATTAAAATGTTTTGACTATGATTTGTGAGTTGTTAGCTAAAATATATATGATGTAAGGATGGTGAATGATTTAGCAAATAGCCTTAAGATGTAGTGATATGTAAATGTGCTAACCTCACTTATATGAATTGTAATGAAAGGACTATACTCATGCAATTCCTATTGAGCTATGAAGATGATGATGTTTATACAAGGGTTGGACCCTATGACCTACATTAAGCTATGATGGTTAATAAAGACATTAAAGACATTTCAAAAAGGGTCTCTTGCTTAGAACCGAGTGAACTAGAGTGAGTAGTGTCCCTTCCCACATAGGGAAGGTAGGATCACTATTGTACGCTTGACATAGGAGACTAAAATGCATTTAGCATAAAGAGGGTCCCAATTGTATCTCCTTGTTCTTGAACTATGTTACCCCCATAGGAATACTACCTAGTGGATCCACGTAGTTGCTATGTTCATGTTTTGGTACTACCTTGGCAAGTAGTCCTCCTTCGTTCAGTGTAGGGTTCCAGGACAATGAATTCCACATTAGCTCCTGTAGTGTATGTAGGTTAGGGAAAGATGTTCCCAAAAAGTTAAAATGAACTAAAGGATTGAACTCTTAACTAAGATTACCTAAGCAGTTTTGCTTAGTCTAGGTAGGGGTATGAGACTCTACCTAATCATTGCACTAGTTAGCCTTGAAGGAAGTCTTAGGAGGATGTTCTTATGTATGCATATGTTTATAATGGTACATGATATGTATATGATAAATTTGTACATTGTTGATACTATATGTTGATTTGTGTCACTTATGACTATTTGTTGTTCTACGTTGTTAAAATTTAATGATATACACTCTTAAATGATATGCTATGTGAAATAGGAGGTTGTTCATGATTCTTGTTGGTTTACTTGATTGAGTAAGGTTATGGGGCTTTGCTTGGTCGTTGCACTTGTTGACTTGATAGGTCTTGTGCGTAATTGTCTTGCTTTGGTTATGTTATAATAAACTCTTATTCATGCTTGTGGATATTTATGACTTGATGATAGAGTTACTTGACTATGTATTCAATTACATGATATGCATGTTGACTTGACTAGTTTTGACTTGGTATGGTCTTGTTGAATGTGCATAAAGGTTTTCAAAGTAAATTGCCTACTTAATGAAATGTCCTCATTTAGCATGTTTTAATGATATGTGTGCATATGGTCTCATACTTAGTACAAGTGATGTACTACCCATTTCTTCCTTTTCCCAAACATTTTAGGTTGTGGTCGTTGAAGGACTTTTGAAGACGACTTTAAGAAGACTTGGTTTTCTTAATCATCCAAGGAGTGTAGGTCCACACTTTCCGAGGGAAATGCCACTATCAAGCCTATGATATTGCCTTAGTATTCATGACACTTATGTTCTTTCCTTTTTCATTTGGATATTAAACGTTATATGACCTATATGTGGTCTTGTTTCATTGATATATGGGCTAGGCCCAATTTTATATAATCTTATTATATGATTATGAGATGAGACTTCTATTTGAGACTATGTTATATTCTATATATTTATGTACAATAAAAGTATAAAACTAAGTAATCTTCATATACGAAGGGTCTATGTATACTCGACATATATCTATTATGTGTATGTAGTGGTCTATGTAAACCTCAATGTAGAAGTAGTAAAAAGTTTTAAAATTTTGCTAATTTTGACCTATGAATGTAATGATGTAAGCTAAGATGCTAGTGTTAGTCATCAAAGAGGACGCCTACGCTGGGTTTGTCTAGGGGGTATTCCCAGATGTGACATGGTCAACTTATGGTGGAGGTGCTTATGTGCTATACTTGTGACTAATGTGGCCTTTTCAGCATTACTTTATGAATTGTGAATGATGTGGTCTCATCCACATTACTTTATGTATTATGGATTTATCATGTTATAAATTTATTATGTGGATATTATGAACGCCATGATGATTTATGTGTTTATATGGAGTGAAAGCATGATTTCTTCTAGTTGATGATATGTGTCTCTAGTAAACTATAGTGCAATAATCATGTGGATTAATTGATGTTGAAGTATGATGTTTTTAATAGATTATATGATGTTTGTGATATTTTTATTGTTGAAATAATATTAGAGAACAGGGTGACCTATATATGATGTT
Source organism: Solanum arcanum (assembly GCA_027789145.1). Classification (NCBI taxonomy): domain Eukaryota; kingdom Viridiplantae; phylum Streptophyta; class Magnoliopsida; order Solanales; family Solanaceae; genus Solanum; species Solanum arcanum. Next base: position 39,429,364 of record CM050935.1, on the reverse strand, counting down.
GGTTATGCCTATGTGCTTTTAGAATGATATGATATATGTGACGTAAGTGTATATCATGTTTTGGTAGACTTGTGTCCCTTACTTGATACATGTATAATGTGAATATGAATTAGTGTGCTAAAGCTTCTTAGTATTTTATGTGTGATTGACATGTGACCTTGAACATTACTAAGAAGGTCCTTCATGTGGAACCTTCATTCTAGATTTAAGGTTATGATACCCCTGAAGTCGAAAGACATAACAATATCCTTCTTGTGTAAATAGTGGACTTAGGGTTGATTGGCCGGAACGACATGAAATCATCTTTAGGGAAGTCATTGAGCTATCCTCTTAACCATTGTAAGGCAACCCTAGGGGACCTCTTTGGTAAGGTGTAATGTGATTGAGTTATGAAGAAGATATGAAACCTCTTCATATACTCCTTTACTGAAATACTCTATGAGAAAAAAGGCCAACACCGAGTGAGTATGGTTTGGGAAGTATATCTAGTTAAGGATGAGGCTAGAGTACAGATAAACCCTTCATATTCCTTAACCATGTGCTTACATGGGATGTTTCCTAGTTCTACCATTGGCTTTTAGAACAAACCTGCAACGGAGTAGGTTCATGAATCCAGATTCCATGCATAGATAGTATAGTCTATGTCAGTTATTTCCTATTCTTATCATATGGGATATCTACTAGTGTTTGAGAGGTTCTACGAAGTTTAGGTGGTGGTATGGGACTCTATCTAGACATTGCAGGATTAAGATTTGAACATGTTATAGAGTGAGTCCCTAGGTCTTCTCCAAGACCATTAATTGAATGTCCTTATCTGACGAGTATCTCTTAATGAACTTATAAAGATAATGTCTTAAGTTGGAAAGTATGTTAATGACTAAGTACTTACCTAGAGTAGTTTAAGAGTTGCTAAGTTAAGGTATGAAAGGGACATAGGAATGGTCACTACATGTCTTACCTAGGGAAGTCTTAAGAATGAGTCTAGATCGGTAAAGTAACTTGAATAAGTAGACATGACCTAAACTTAGGAAGTCATAAGGATTATTTAGGTAATCTTGGAGAGGGGGTATAGGCGTTATCTTCTTGCATTACTTATGTAAGTCTTTTGATAACCTTTGGGAAGAGAATGTTGTGTATATATATATATATATATATATATATATATGCTATTATGTGAAGTGAGAATGATCTTACTGTAGGTAGTCTAAAGGATCTTTTAGGTGTGTGTGATGGGATTGTATTGGCGGTCGCTTCATAACTCACTAAAGTGAACCTTAGAATCACCTTTGGTAGGCAGATCTCATGTTTATGTGTTTTGGTTGTATATTGATGCTACATTATGAAATATGAATTTGTAGTAAAGTTACAGTGAAGTCACGATAAGTTCACTGTAACCTCACTGTTAAGTTCATATAAATTGAGTATAAATTGTAATGTCTTCTAATTGTGTTGTTTAGTGTTTAAATATGATTCTTATGATTATACTATGAAGGTTTAATAAAGAGGAGCATATTTATCATAAAGGTACGTTCTCATGATTTTATATATTAAGCAATACTTAGTACAAACGTTTGTAGCAATTCCATACATTTTGTTATATCAAAAGGTGTAGGTGGTAGGTGAGAAGGTATTGAAGGAAAGCTTGGAATATACTTATCGTTCAATAAAAGTTGAAGTATGTCCTCACTTGAATCGAGGGTCATAATAATCTTTAGATTTCTTTTAAAATTCAAAGTATTGTAATCGACTAAGTATTCTATATTCGTATTTTATGGGCCGTATCCCAAGTATTCTGGAGTCTAAGATTGGCATATGTTGAGACTTAGTGTTTTCTATGATTTTTAATATGAAAGATGTTTTAAGAAATTTCATAAAAAAAGTTTTAATTACGTACTACAATTCATACATGTATGCAATGAATGATGTCAAAGGGCTTGTACAAGATCTCCAACAAGTCAAGTACGCGAGTCACGATCCGAGAGCGCCATATATTCTAAGGTGTGCTCTTGGGATGTGACACACATCACAGGGAGGGAATAATAAGAGAGTGCATTGCTCACAACAAGTCATCAAAGGATTTGTTTTTCCCTTTGAACCTAGTTATAGGATCTCTAGCCCCCAAGTTGGGTTTCCTCATATATGACTCAAAAATTTATTGGCTTTAATCCATCCCCCTCGATGTGCTTGAGAAATTTTCTCTCGTTAAGGTCTTAGTACGAGGATCTGCAAGATTATCACAAGATTTAACATAATCAACATTGATAGTACCACATGTCAAATAAGATCTTACATTACATTACTATGTTTCCCCCTTATAGGTCTGGAGTTACTGTTGTAATAACTGTTTGAACTCTATAAATTGCAAAGATGCTATCACAATCAATTAAAATAGGAGGAATTGATTTTTAAAAATAAGGAATTTGAAACAGTAAATCTCTTAACCAATTCGCTTCGTTACTATCTGAAACTAAAACAATTAGTTCAGCCTCCATGGTAGATTTAGCAATTCTAGTTTTCTGTTTTGATCTCCAATAAACAGCACCACCACCTAACGTAAAGACTGTTAAGAACCGAAAGTATCCCCTAGAAGACCGGGCAACCCTTTGCTCGGAACAATTGCATACTTGACCCTTCGGAGGTCTTGTACTATCATGCTAGCTATCATTCATCGCATAAGACATGTGTAGAATTAAATATTTTAACGACATTGATAATAATAAATATATTTCATCAATACTAAAGTGTAGTCTCGTCTTCACTAGCCATCTTAAAGACACAACTTAAATATCTGTGAGACACGACCCTTTACATTGAATCATAAAAACATAACAAGTCTTGAAAGAAGAACTAAAAAAATAAATACTATGCCCTTGGATATATGAGGACATACTTAGTCTTGAAAGAGTCGATTCCCAAGCTTGCCTTCAAACTTTCAAGTTGCCTCCAAGATATACTTATAGACTATAGAAGATTATGGGGTTAGTACAAACAATATAGTAAGTATGGCATATGCGAAAACATGAAAAAAGGGACATGCTAGTAGAAATATACTTTCATGCCAATTAAGTAACATATTTCATTAATATGGAGGTGAAATATCATATACATAATCATTTAGCACATAGCATAGAACATACACAATTTTTAAAATTTACAATCCACATTACAGTGAACCCATGAAAATATTAGAGTGAACTCATTTCAAGCCAACACGCAGTGAACTCAACAACTAGAAGTTTCCGTAACCAAGGTTATCCTAAGATTCACTAAGGTAAGACATGAAGGAACCACCCATACAATTCCTTCATTGCACACCCACGTGTCCCACAAGACTATACATTGTAGGCTTACTTCGTTGAGGTAACAAGTCCACATCTTATAACTAGACTTTAGAGGAAAATACTTGCATCTAGAACTTCACATAATTGCCCATTGTCAAGTGGAATTTCAAGTCACACAAAGTGCAATGCAAAGATGGCGTCCCATACTACTATCCCACTTTGTGGCCCTTGACGATTCCATGAGGTTAGGTACACCACATTAATCATTCATAAACTTCATTATATAAGACAGAACTTTAACATACTTTCTTAACATTAGAAATTAAGCCATATATCTGCATTTTCGTTGCATAATGATACATTCATACATTAGAGATAAAGACACACCAATACACCCCTTTCAAGTGTCTACTTGTGCTATGGATAAATAGCGTCCCACACCACACAAACCCTGAGTAGTACACTCTTTAGAGGACTTAGTTTATTACATTCTTTTGTGGGGAATTAGCTTTAACTGACATAAACCATGATAAATAGACATGGAAATCCCGACATTAACCCCTATCGGATGAGGGATCCCCACTTTCCTAGGGTAGGCTCATTCTCTTAGCTTTACATGGATTCCCAATAGCTACACGTTGCGGGCGCATAGTTAAGGTATAAGGAGATTGTTTCTAAGTAACTCATTCTCTACTAACGGGGAGTACTCATCTCAAGAGGTACATTGTATACAACATCTCAACTCACGAAGTGTAACCACCTCTTCTTCATATCCTCTCGGTGCTAAGAATAACTCCCCCACGGAGTCATAAACATTCGTTCGTATAGGTTAAGGAATAAGTTATTGGAAACCACATCTCAAATAAAGAAGGTTAATCCATCCATCAACCTATCATAATGAAGATGCTGGGAGGTAGTGAGGTTGCTACTAAACATTACATATTTACTCACGAAGAGTGTTCACCCCAAAACTCCCCTTTCACATTTTTTAGTTTCATTCATTTATTCAAAGTGTGAGTTTGTGTACATGTGAGCACACCTTTCACACAAGCACCATTTTCACAACATTGACTTCTAAACATGCTTACATTTTCATTCATCGTATTACACACCTTAGCATACTTCACATAAACATATACTTCTCTTAGACAGTTTCTAGCATACTTCAAATAGACATGTACTTCACTTAGGCATACTCTCTAAAATCATACCTAACAATCTTCATAAAAGACATCAACAAGAACATCATCATTATCATATTACTTCACATACTATGCCGTCATTTCCATTCTCAAAATTAATATGTAAATAGACATTCATATATTTCAATTAAACACCGCCACTAAAGGTGGACCATACCACTTAAGAGAAATTCATAATAAGAACTATTCAATATAACCAACTTACCATTCATCCATTCTTTCACCACCTATTCCCAATTTCTCCAACTATTTATCATTAAAATAACCCTTAGGGTCGTATATAAATCACAATAGAACCATATATAGAACATAAAACTAACACTCTCTAATCATGCTCATTAAACTCATTTCATAATCTAAGAGTTGATAAAAAGTATAAATATGTATTAATTGGGGTTTTGACATTATAATAATCATTTATCACTACAAAAAACTCATCTTAATCCATAAAAAATTTTCATTCAAGGACCCGTAATTAGAGTCAAGAAATAAAGAAGTTTGAAGTTTGAACCGTTTAAATCTTTTAGAAGTGTCTCCTTGAATGAAAGAAAGTTCAAGGATGACTACCATACCTCAATGAGAATAAACCCACAAATTTTGATGAAGACATCGACCAAAACCAGCTCTCCTATACCTTCCTTGAGTCCAAGCTTCTATGGGGTTTTGGGAGAGTTCTTTCTTGAGGGAGGGTTTTGAATATTTGAAATGAGGGGTCTTGTCTAGGTCTAGGACTTAAAACTTATTTAATATACCCAAATATCCTTAAAAAATAACCCAACGTTCACAAAATACTTGGGGTAAATTTAAAAAACACCCCAATCCTTGGCAGTCCGTCCAGCATCTTTTGCACGACCTCCATTGACGGACCGAAGAAATGATGCGTCGATTGAACAATGGCCAGTGCTGTTGGGCGTAGTTTGGTCAAGAGACTTGATTAATGGGGTCTAATATCCCAACACTAAGTGTGGGTCTACGTCCCCAGGAAATGGGGCGTCGTCGTGACTATTGTCTATAGGTCACAAGTCGTCGATTGCCCAGTTTAGCTTGCTTGTCAAGTCTTGGGTCCTCTTCTAGGAGCCCTTGTGGGTCCTAGGTTGGGTCGTACCCAGACGTTGAACCCCTAAACATGGTTTTATAGGTCTTACAAACCTCCACCACCAATTTCAACCAAAAGGAACACGTAAAACTTGCGAAAACACATAAGGACATACAAGCACATTCCAAGGCACATCTTCCGAACGTCATGGACGTTCTTGGACGTTTGACCTTCACACGTCACCAAACTGTATACAACTCCTAAGGACATCATTATAAACCTTTTTAGGACTTTAGAACCACATCACGTTCATGCTTGGCTTTAGTTCAACCTAGTTCGTTTTAGGGTGTTACATTCTCCCCCACCTTGAATAACATTCGTCGTAGAATGACATTAAACATCTTTAAGGACATCAAGGAATCAAATACCAGCACATAGAACCTCGCACCAAGGTCAAAACATTCATATAAAATGAACCAAACTTACAAGGAACACCAACTACGAAATCTTTAGGCACTCTAAGCAACATAACAAACTTGGAACAATTTCGACAATTTAAAGTGCACACATACTTCATCATTTTCATTTAATTTATGGAGTAAATACCTTCTAAAACATTCAACATGCTATAAAAAATCATTTTTATACACATTGAATATAAAAATTATGAAAATGCAGTTTAGTTATTTTTTTTAAAACTTTTTTACAGAGAATGCTAAGACCTTAACAATGAAACATGCTTAAAATAAAACAATTCATTATCTAGAAAATTTAACATGAAGGCATGAACATTTGAGAGACAAAATCATGTAAACTCATTTAAAGTAGAACCAGAAACCATAAGGAGTTAAGACTTACCTAGGCTCTCATTCCGGATTAGTTCCTTTCTTAGTTCCTAGTACAAAGAAATGATTCTTCCTTGGAGCATTAGGATCCCTAACACCACTAGGGTCTTGGTCGAACAATTTCCCTTTTGCCTTCATACTAGGGCAGTCCCTCATCCTTTGACCCTTATTACCACAAGCAAAGCAACCATTTGTTCTGACAAGACATTTACCCAAGTGTTGCTTTCAAAGTAGCACACCTGGACCTCTCAAAAGTATGGCCACTCCTTGGGAATTTTAGTTGGGAGACCTATCCTTGTTCCCTAAGGGAGACTCTTGATGATAGAACCTCTTCTTAGGTTTGGGTTGGACTTGTTCATTTGACCTAGAACTCTTCCCCTCTTGCCTTATTTCCCTAATCTTGGACTCCTCAATTTGTTGAGCATATACCATGTGTCTAGAAATATCCATATCATTAAGGAGCATTGACGTATGACACTCTTTATCCACGAAGATATACACTCTCATCATAAATTTGTTCATCCTAACCCTACGTTTATGTACTATGGTTGGGGCGTACTTAGAGAGTTGAGTTAATTTTAGAGAGTACTCTTTCACACTCATTCCCCCTAAAAGGAGATTCATGAATTCAACCATGCTCTTCTCCCTCCACTATAAGGAACGAACCTATCAATAAAAACCTCTTTGAACACTTACCAATCAACCGGACCATCCCTTAAGGGTCTCTCATTCCTCTATAGCTCATACCACACTTGAGACACATCTTTGAGTTGAGTAGTAGCTAGCTTTGATTTCTCTCTGCGGGTCACACCCATAAAATCTACCACCTTAAGTATCTAATCTATGAAGCTTTGTGGATTTTCATCCACCTTAGTTCCATGAAAAGTAGGAGGGTTCATCCTTAGGTAATCCCCAATTCTAGAAGGGGGAATACTTACATTAGGTTGAAGACCACCTCCTTGGTTATCTTGGGCAACCTAATGATTAGTGATGACTTGAGTGGAGCCTTCATGAGTCGGGTCGAATCCATAAGGGCTGCCCTTAGCTCCGCATTAGTCATATCCCCTTCAACAAATGGAGCTTGAGGACCTTAGGGCATAGGGGGTATTTGGGGAACATGAGGTGCTTGAGGCATATGAGGGGGAAATTCATCATTCCCATCCTCTTGGCCAACTACAAGGTCTTTCTCACCATAGGGAGGGATCCTCTCATTAACTACTCCTCTCTCCTTATTTCTCGCGGTTGACCTCCTTTTATTCATGTCAAATAGTCACTAGAGAAGATGTTGAGAAAGACATCTTATGGAGTTCGACTCAAAATCCCAACACTAGAATAATGAAGAAAAGTGAAACTTCTATCGCCTTATAGCCTCTCACACATGGATGTGTCGCGACTCACACTGATGAACAAGACTCTACTAGACGCGGCTTGTGAAACTTTAGACCTAAACTATTTCCAAAGAACTCATTCTCTTATACATAGCTTGTCACGACTCAAAAGTACCCCCTTGAATATGGGTCAACCCTTAAGTCAAAACAATGGTGTACTTGACCTTTCGGAGGTGTTGTACTAGCCTTCTAGCTATCATTCATCGCATAGGACATGAAAAGTAGTGTGGAATTAAAAATTTTCGCGACATAAATAATAATAATAAAATATCTTTCATAAATACTAAATAGTAGTCTCATCTTCACAAGCCATCCTAAAGACACAACTTAAATATCTTTAGGAAACCGGGCCTTTATATTGAATGAAAAAAAAACAAGTCTTGATAGAAGATTAAAGAAAAAAAGACTGTGCCCTCAAATATATGAGGACATACTTAGTCTTGAGAAAGTCAATTCACAAGCTTGCCTTCAAATCTTCAACTTGCCTCCAAACTATACTTATAGAGTATAAAAGGTCATGGGGTTAGTACAAACAATGTACTAAGTATGGCATATGCGAAAACATATAAAAAGGGACATTTTAGTTGAAATAAGCATTCATGTTAATAAGCAAAACATTTTATAATATGGAGGTGAAATAGCATGTAGATCATCATTTAGCACATAGAATAGAACTTACATAAATTTTAACATTTAAATGAATATTATAGTGAACCCATGAAAATACTAAAGTTAACTCATTTCAAGTTAACACACAGTTAATTAACCCCCTAGAAGTTTTCCTAATAAACATTTTCCTAAGTTTAACTAAGGTAAGGCATGAAGTAACTGCCCATACAATTTCTTCAATGCACATCCAAGTGACCCACAAGACAACCAATTATAGGCTTACTTCATTGAGGTAACAAGTCCAATTCTTATAACTAGACTTTGGAGGAACATACTTGCATATAGAACTTCACATAAGTATCCTTTCTCAAGTCGATTTGCAAGTTACACAAAGTGCAATGTGGGAATAGCATCACATGCTACTACTCCCACTTTGTGCTCCTTGAGGATTCCAAGAGGTTAGGTACAAAATATTCATCATTCATAAACTTCATTATACAAGACATAACTTTAACATACTTTACTACATTAGACAGTAAGCCACATAACTTCATTTTCATTACATCATGACACATTCATACATTAGAGATAAAGACACACCATGACTCCACTTTCAAGTGTCTACTTGTGCAATGGATAAATAGCGTCCCGTACAACCACCTACTCTAAGTAGTACAACTCTTTAGGAGACTTTGTTCATTACATTCTATTGAGGGGTATAAGATTTAACCGACATTGACCATGAGATCTAGACATGTAATCCCCACATTAACCCCTATGTAATGAGGGATCACCATTTAGATAAGTTAGGGTCATTCTAATAGCCTTTACATGGATTCTCCAATAGCTACACCTATGCGGGCGCATAATTAAGTGGTAAGGAGATTGCTTCTAAGTAACTCATTCTCTTCTAACTAGGAGTACTCATCTCAAGAGCTACATTGGGTACAACAACTCAACTCACAATGTGTAACCACCTCTTCTTCGTATCCTTTATTTTCTAAGCATAAATCTCCTACGGAGTCTTGAACATTCGTTAGTAGAGGTTAAGGAATATCTTATTGGAAACAAGATTTCAACTCAGGAAGGGTAATCCATCGCCCAACCTATCTTAGAAAAAACTATTGGGAGGTAGTGAGGTTGCAATTAAACACTACATCTCAAATCACGAATAATGTTCACCCCAGTGCGAACTTTAAGTTCAACCGACATAGATCGTGAGCATCATGAAATCCAGTGTTTACCCCATATCGGAAAGAGGTGGAATTGCCGGCCAAAGTGAAACCAAAACATGCTAGCGTATATAGGGAGTTGAACCCTGCTAGATCCCTATGTTGGCTGCATAGGTTCAAAGACTAGGAGATATAAGGAGACCCATACCTGTCTGGATGGAAAATCTCTCTCATGAGAATTATACGAACCTCTGCCTTCCCGAAAGAAGGAATCACCACTAATAGCTAGCCTATCGGTGCTCAATATAAAGTTCCATTACATTCATCTCATAGATCGTAGAAGCTGACTTCTAGCATGAGGAAATGATAGATAATTAGATGATTTCTCGTCTCATATTTAGTATTAAGTATATATTAACTTCAATACTTTTATAAGAGTATTCATAAAGACTGGTCTCTTCATTAACTTCACACTCTTATAGGTGCGTACGTTTTGGTAACATTTACTTAGACTCATTTGAGATTGCTGTCATATTTCACATTAGCCTCTTATCATATTTTCACCACATTCATTAGCCTTAGCACATTCTCCCTTCATAATTACTCACCCCTTTTTACATGAATGTTCATTTCATCATATGCCAATGCACTTGGCCTTTTAGTGCATTTCACACTCTTACTTAACCCTTCTGGGGTCAAATTATTCATCACATAAAATGATAGGTTCACTTACTTTATAAATGTATGATGGACTTATGAGTCCACACACACAAGCCATCAGACTTCATTCGTAATTTATCTAAGCGATTCATACTTACCTAAGGTTATGTGGTAAGTCTCTAAGTGATTCATACTTACCCAAGGTTATGTGGTACAACACTTATGCACCTTGTAAGTATGATAAGATCTCAGTTTTGATCCTTAAAGGAAGCATTCATTAAATCAGTTATTCACGTATGATTTATGTGTCAATACAAATCGGGCAAGGGAACCCAATTTCAAATCCCTTGAGCAACATTTAATCTTATATTAAACTTGGTGATTGTATTTTTCAGATTTGGGAGACCTTAGGTCGTTCCCCATCACCCCCATATATTTTTGTTTCTTTTCCCTCCTCTCTTTTCCGTTTAAGGCCAACAGGTTGTGGGATCGATCCCCCACAACTTTATTTTATTTCTCTGAGTTTATCTCTTAACTTTCTCACCTATCCAAGAGGTTGTGGGTTCAATCCCCACTAACCACATCTTATTTTTCACTTTCATTTTTCTCCTAACTCACTCATCTATTCAAGTGGGTTCAATCCCCACTAACCTCATTTATTTTTCTTACATTTTCTCCTAATTGTCTCATCTATTTAAAAGGTTGTGGGTTCAATCCCCACTCACCTCATTTATTTTTCTTTTCATTTTTCTTATGAAATTTTTATGTAATTTGCATTTGGTGAGGTATTGGGCTCAATACCCAATTACCTCACATTTAAATATTTTTTAAAATATAGCTCCTTGTCCAATACAAAACCCGAGACTAACATTTCCAGCAAGCTGGAAATTTGGTCATCTTCCGATTCATCTTTCTCTCATTTTTTTTGTTAATTCTTGGAGTATTTCATGTGACATTTATTCAGCAAAATTATACTCATATAAACATAACACTTTTAACAAATTCATACACGTAAATACAACATTTTAACATGTCGATTTCAGGTATCAAACCATGGCTAACTCACGACACACACATGCACAAACAAGTTAATGTAATTCATTTTTGATAAACATATCTTTCATTTCTCACATAATTTCCAAATACACATTCAAACACGTAATAACAACCATCCCTAAAATAATCTACCAGAAGTCATACCAACACATACTTTGAATCTTTCAGAGGATCTAATGACTAGGGCATGCAACGGGGACAACCTTAGTTTTTTTGTTGTGATTAGACTGAACCTTAAGGGTCTCTTGGGAAATGAACCAACAGGGAAGAAAACCCATACATGAAGTCGTTCAATGAGGTTCTAACGTGTTTCCAAAACCCCCACTAAGCCAACGTCTCACCACTGAAATCACAAGCACATTCCATCGAGAACTTGATTTTTTACTTTTCGTTTTTAAACTTATTTTGCTTTTGAGTTTGAGGGATCAAGTTCTTGAATGTGGATGAACTTTGTTATATTTTTGTTCTGTTCTTTTGTTTTGGAGATAGTTGAGCAAGAAAGTGAGAGAGAAGTACAGTGAAATGTGTGATAGTGTTTGCTTAGAATTAGGAGATTAGGTGGAGACTTTAGTAAAATTTGGATTTATCATTAATTAATCAAAAAATCTGTTCTTTTCCTTTTTCATAAATCATAAAATTAAATATTAATTAATTTAAATAATTCAATAAATACAATTTAATCAATTAAATCATTGCTTCCACTAAGGCTCGGACTCGGGTAGAGCTAGATTTTGCTTAAAGGGTCAAATTTTGCAACCTCTACCCGAATTGCCCCTTAACCATATTAATTTATTAATTATTTAGGATAATTACAATACTACCCTTAGACTGGAAAATACCATTTTACCCTTGGACCTTCAAAACTTAAGATTACCCCTTTCAAGTCCCGTTAAGACTCATCGGGGTGAATCCTAATATATGGGATCCCTACATGGCCGTAACCAACCCTGCCTAGCTCAACTAACTCACCAAGTTGGTTGGATTGGCTTGTGCATAGGTTTAGAGGTCTTGTTCTACACGCATCAAGCCATATTAACCTGGTCTAATCTCGGTATTCTAGATACGTTTAGGCATTATGTCGCATAGTCATTTTCGGGTTGTTACTGGGAGACCTATCCTTTTCCTCATGGGATACTCTTGATTATAGAACCTATTCTTAGGTTTGGGTTGGCCTTGTTCATCCGACCTAGTCCTCTTCCCCTGTAGCCTTATCTCTCTAATCTTGGACTCTTCAATATGTTGAGCATATAACATGAGTCTAGAGATATCCATATTATTAAGGAGCATTGCCGTATGGCACTCTTTCTCCAGCAAGCTAGACTTCCCATTACAAACTTGTCATCCTAGACATAGGTTGGCTACTATGGTTGGGGCATACTTAGAGTGTTTGGTGAATTTGAGAGAGTACTCTTTCACACTCATACCCCCTTGATGGATATTCATGAATTCCACCATCTTCTTTTGCCTCCACTTTAAGGGAAAGAAACTATCAAGCAAAGCATGTTGAACACTTCTAATCAACCGGACCATCCCTTAAGGGTCTATCATCCCTCCATTGCTCAAATCACACTTGAGACACATCTTTGAGGTGATAAGTGGCTAGCTCTGCTTTCTCTCTAGGGGTCACACCCATAACATCCACCACCTTAAACATCTCATCTATAAAGCTTTGTGGATTTTCATCCACATTAGTGATATGAAAAGTAGGAGGGTTCATCTTCATGAAATCCCGAATTCTAGAAGCGGGAGATTAGGTTGAGGCCCACCACTATGGTTTTCTTGGGAAACCAAATGATTAGTGAAGACTTGAGCTGAGCCGTGACGAGTCGGGTAAAATTCATAAGGGCAGACCTTAGTTCCACATTAGTCATATTCCCTTCAACAAAGGGAGCTTGAGGACCTTGGGGCATGGGGGCATTTGGGGAACACGAGGTTCTTGAGGCATATGATGGGAAACCTCCTCATTCACATCCTTTTGGACAACTATAGGGACTTGCTCACCACGAGGAGGAATCCTCTAATTAGCTACTCCTTCCCCATTCTTTTAGCGATTGTCCTCCTTGTATTCATGTCCTATAAACACAAGAGAAGAGGTTGAGAAATACATATTATGGAACTCAACACTAGGGCTTGACACTTGAATAATTATAGCCTCTCATCCATGGATATGTTGCTACTAACACTGATGAATAAGAATGTACTAGACATGGCTTGTGAGTCTTTAGACCCTAAACTATTTGTCATATACTAACATTGTCACAATCCAAAAGTACCCTTAGAATGTGGGACAATACTTAGGTTGGAACAATTGCGTACTTGACCCTTCGAAGATCTTGTACTAGCCTGCTAGCTATCATTCATCGCATAAGACATGGAAAGTAGATCGGAATTAAAAATTTTCATGACATTAATAATAATAATAATAAAATATCTTTCATAAATACTAAAGAGTAGTCTCATCTTCACTAGTCATCGTAAAGACAAAACTTAAATATTTTAAGGACGTGACCCTTTACATTGATTGAAAAAACATAACAAGTCTTGATAGAAGAATTAAAGAAATAAAGGCTATTCCCTCGGATATATGAGGACATACTTAGTCTTGAGAGAGTTCATTCCCAAGATTGACTTCAAACATTAAACTTGCCTCCAATGTATACTTATAGAGTATAGAAGAGCATGGGGTTCACACAAACAATGTACTAAGGATGACATATGCAAAAACATGCAAAAAGAGACATTTTAGTAGAAATAAACTATCAGGCCAATTAAGTAAAACGTGTCATGAATACGGAGGTGAAATAGAAAATATATCATCATTTAGCACATATGATAGAACTTACATAATTTTTATCATTTACAATGCACATTACAGTGAACCCATGAAAATATTACAGTGAACTCATTTCAAGACAACACGCAGTGAACTCACCCCCTAGAAGTTTCCATAACCAAGGTTATATTAATATTCACTAAGGTAAGACATGAAGGAATGTCCCACACAATTCCTTCAATGCACACCCAAATAACCCTCAATACTACCCATTATAGGCTTACTTCGTTGAGGTAAAAAGTACACATAATATAACTAGACTTTAAAGGAACATACTTGCATCAAGAACTTCACATAAGTGCCTTTCTTAAAGTGGACTTGCAAGTTACACAAAGTGCAATGTGGGAATAGCATTCCATACTACTATTCGCACTTTGTACTCCTTGAGGATTCCATGAGGTTAGGTACACAAAATTCATCATTCATAAACTTAATTATACAAGGCATAACTTTAACATACTTTCATAACACTAGGCATTAAGCCACATAACTTCATTTTCATTACATAATGACATATTCATACATTAGAAATAAAGACACACCAATACTCCCGTTTCAAGTGTGTACTTGTACAATGGATAATAACATCCCATACAACCACCTAGACTAAGTAGTACAGTTTTTAGGAGACTTAGTTCATTACATTATTTTTTCGGGAATTAGCTTTAACCGACATAGACCATGAGAGCTTGACATGGAATCCCGACATTAACCCCTATCGGATGAGGTATCCCCACTTGCCTAAGGTAGGGTCATTCTCTTAGCCTTTACATGGATTCTACAATAGCTACACCTATGCGGGCGCATAGTTAAAAGATAAGGAGAACGCTTTTAAGTAACTCATTCTCTTCTAACGAGGAATTCTTATCTCAACAGGTACATTAGATACAACATTTCAATTCACGAAGTCTAACCACCTGTTCTTCATATTTTGTTGGTGCTAAGCATAAATCCCCAACAGAGTCTTAAACATTCGTTACTATAAGTTAAAGAATAACTTATTGGAAACCTTATCTAAACTAACAAAGGTTAATACGTCCCTCAACCTATCTTAGGAAAAGCTGTTGAGAGGTAGTAAAGTTTGCTACTAAACACTACATCTCAACTCAAGAAGAGTGTTCGCTCCAAAATCCCCCTTTCACATTCTTTAAATTCATTCATTCATTGAAAGTGTGATTGCATGTGTACATGTGAGCACACCTTTCATATAAGCACCACTTTCATAAAATTCTGTAACACCCTAAAACTAACTATGGTGAGCTAGAGCTTTGTGATTATTTATTGAGTTAACTTTGTGTTAAAACGAGTTATATTAGTGTCCTTAGGCAATGTGTGAAGTTTGGTTATGTTTGGACACCAAACGTCTGAGAACTTCCATGACGTTTGCAATGTGCCTTAGAAAGTGCCTATGTCTTGACGTATTTGAGTGAGTTTTACGTGTTCGTTTTGATTAAAATTGATGTGGGATTTTCCTAAGAAATATATGACTTAGTATAGGGGTTTAACCTCCTGGTATGAATCAATTTCTGACCCAGGAGTGGACCTAGAAGTGGACCCTAACTCTAAGACATAAACTGCCAAAAACAGTGTCCATCGACGAGCCAGTCAATGACCAGTAAACCAGACGATGGATATTCGACCTGATCCGTCATTTTGAATAAAATCCGGAAGGTTTGGCAATTTCAAACCCAAATCATGATCCCTAAACAACGGGACGTCGAAGCATCGACTGTCCGTCGTTGAGAGGCGTCGTTAGTCGTCTGCAAAAGCTGTCTCATATTCTGCCTTAACTTGGGCTTTTTGTAAATTCACCCCAAGTCTTTTATGACCCTAGGACCATATTTTAGTATTTTTAAGGTATATTAAATTATTTTTAAGTCTTAGAGATAGATAAGCCCCTCACTTCAATATTCAAACTCTCTTTCTAAAAATAAACTCTTTTAAAGTCACCAATGGAGCTAAGACTCAAGGAGAACTAGGAGGGCTGTTTTTGACCTATCTATTCATCAAAATTAGTGTATTTTCTTATAATTGAGTTACGGTATTCATCATTTAAATTTCATGTATTCAAGGAGTCCCTTCTAATAAATTTTCAAAAAGGGTTTTCAACCATCACTTTTTCGATCTTTAACTCTAAATATGGGTCTTGCATGAAAACGTGTCTAATGAATCAAAAATTATTTTTATAATGTTATTTGGTGATTTTAATGCTAAAATATGAATGAAATCATGTTAAAGCTTTTTATCAAATTATGACTTAGGAAATAGGTTAAATGAGCTTGGTTTTGTAGTCTTTGAGCTTTGCCGTACTTGTGTTGTTATTGATGTTTAGCTGCTGCCCTAAGGGATAATTTATTATTAATTGTTGATTAAAATTTTAAAGGTGAATTAAGACTGGATAAAATGGTAAGTTGGTTATATTGTTTAGCTTTAATTTCGAAATGCTCCTAAGTGGTATGTTCCACCTTCTTGGTGGCGGTGTTTACTTTAATTGTATGAATGTGAAGTTACTTGTTTATTGTGAATGAGATCATTAAGGATTGTTATGTAAATTAAGATGATAATGATGTTATTCTTGATTAAATGTGCTTTATGAAGCTATTATGTGAAGTAGGCTAGAGAGTATGCCTAAATCGATTGTATGATTGTGGTGAAGCACGTAAAGTGTGTGATGTGATGAATGCAGGTACAAAGTATGTATATAAGTTAATCTAAATGAAATTATGCTTATGTGTAAGGTTTTCTCACATGTACACACACTCACACTTGAATGAATGAATGAAGCTAAGTTAAGTCAAAAGGGAAATTTTAGGGTGAACACTTTTCGTGAGTAGAGATGAAATGTTTAGTAGTAACCTCATTATCTTCCAAGAGCTTTCTAAGATCGGTAGGAGGATGAATTCCCTTCGTGAGTTGAGATGTGGTGTTCACTTATCCTTAACGTATAGTAAAATATTGAGAATGTATTGGGAGTTATATCTAGCACCAAGAGGATATGAAGGAGGCGTGGTTACACTTTTTGAGTTTAGATGTTGTATTCCAATGTACCTCTTGATATGATTACTCCTCGTTAGTAGAGCATGAGTTACTTAGTAACAATCTTCTTATCCCTTAACTACATGGCCGCATAGGTGTAGCTATTGGGAAAGCCATGAAAAAGCTAAAAGTAAGACCTCACTTTAGGCAAGTGGGGGGACCCTTCTCCAAAAAAGGAAGTATCGAAATTCCATGTCTATCTCTTTTGATCTATGTCGATTAAGATAACCACCACAAAAGTAATGAAAGTGAAAAGTCTTCTAAAAGAGTGTACAATTTAGTCTAGGTAGTGGAATGGGACGTTATTTATCCATTGCACTAGGAAGCCATTCCAAAAGGGGAGTCTTGGTGAGCCTTATATGAATTAAATGGACTAAGTCTCCTGAAAGAACATGCTACTTAGGGTAGGTGGTTGTATGAGACACTATCTATCCATTTCACTAAGTAGACCTTCTTAAAGGGGAGTCTTGGTGCTAAGCCTTCTAAAAGAGTGTACTACTTAGGGTAGGTGGTGGCATGGGATGCTATCTACTCATTGAACTAAGTAGGCATATTGAAAGGAAAGTCTTCGTGTGTTGCTTGAGTGTTCTTCTAATGTCTTGTAATTGGGTGCGGTCTTGTTCACCCGAGGTGAGTAAGCCTAACAGGGATAGTCTTTAAGGATGTATATGTGCACTTCCTTCATGTCTTACGTTGGTGAGTCTTAGGATAACCTTTGTTATGGAAAATCTTACGGAAATGAGTTCATTTCCTCTTTGCTTGGCCTTGGAAGTTCCCTGTTTTGAAATAGTTATTGTTCACTGTCTTGTTTGAAGAGTTAAGTGTAAATTTTGATATGCTTAGTATAAGGTGTCTCTTTTTGTTAAAATTATGAAAATCCTTCTCGAAGTGTTAAAGGATGTTTCTTATGTTACATTACTTCCATATTCTTGTATCTTTTGGCATGAAAGTGCATTTGTATAATTGTCTCTTTTTGCATGTTTTTGTACATACCATACTTAGTACATTATTTATACTAACCCCATACTATTCTATACTATATAAGTATAGGTTTGGAAGCAACATTGAAGTTTAGTGTAACAACCCTAAAAATGGATATGCTATGTAATGCTTAAAGTGTCTATAATGCCAACGAATAGACAGGGTTCACACGGATCGATACGTGTAGAACCAGACCTCGGAACCCTTGCTACATCCAATCCAACTAACTTTGGGAGTTAGTTGATTTAGGAAAGGTTGGTTCCAGCCATGTAGGGCTCTCGAATACGAAGATTTACTTGAAGAAGTCTTTACCTAAGGTTTGGAAGGTCTAGGGGTAAAATGGTATTTTTCCAGGCTAATGGTAGTATTGTAATTACCCTAAATATATAATTAAGTATTTAATTAATAAGGTGTACATTTCTTATGGGGAGCGAAGGCAGAAATTAGGCTCTTGATGTGAAGTCTTGCTCCACCCGGTTTAAACCTAGGTGGAAGCAATAAATTAAATTGTTTTTAATTTAAGTTGATAAATTAATGTAATTAATTTATTTTTATTATTTATTAGCTGATTTAAAATAAAAGGAAATCATATTTATTATAATTAAATGAAACCTTCTTTGGCTAAGTCCTAAACTAGACTCCTTAGCCTAAGAAAACTCTTCTCTCGCACGCTCATCTCTCTGTCTCACGTCTCTATCACTCTCACTCACATTTTTCTCTGCCAAATAACGTACAAAACAGTCGGTAAAACAAAGTTTTTCACACTCGAATAACTCACAATGAAAATTATAAATAAACAACTAATTAAACACATTTGGAAAATAGAGGGTTTTTCCGTCATGTTGGTGTTGAAGCTCTTGGATTTGGACGTGTGTTTGGAGGGGTTTTTTGGGTAGCAAGTCAAGTTTTGAACGTCAAAAAGGTATGGGTTTACTTCTCTCTTGGTACCTTTCCCTAGAGAACCTTTAATGTTCAGAATATACAGTCTACTAGGATTGTTCCCCGGTGCATGTCCCTGTCAATAGCTCCCATTAAATCATACGTTTGTTATGTTTGCTGGTAGAAAAGTAGGAGCGAAACATGTTTTCGTGATGATTATGTGTTTATATGTATGTTTGGAATTATGTGACTTATGTTAATGTTTCTTTAAATTTAACTACGTTTGTATGTGTGTGTTGCTTTGGCTATTGATCATGGTTTAGGAATTGAAATGGCATGATAGTTCTTTATATTTTATGCACAGATGTTGATGTAAATGTGATGTTCATATGAGTTGAAATGTGGCTGATTTGAGGGATAATCTTTTGTCTAAACGAATCCATGAAAACTCACCTAAAACGTTCTAAATGCACTACGAAATTCCCCTAAAAACTAAGGTGTAACTTGATGAAAGGATGCTGAAAAATTAACAGAAAATTTTCAGCTTCTACTGATGAATTTCGGCCAGCAAAGAGGGTTCAAAATGTTAAAAAAATGAACTAAAACACGTGAGGTCATGGAGGATTGAATCCGTGATCTCACCATGTTAAAAATCATGAAAATAAATAAGTGAAAAGAAATGTGGTGAATGGGATTCGAACCATGGTATTGGCCGGAAAATGTAATTTAAAAGAAAAAAAATAAGAAATGAGAGGAGTGGGATTCGACCCCACCACCTCTCAATCAGATTTAAAGGGGAAAAATAAAAGAAAAATAAAGGGTGAGTAGTGTGGGAATTGAACCCATAACCTACTAGGCAGAATAAGGAGGAGAATAAAAGAAGACTAAAGAAGGAGGCGTGTGGGAATTTAACCCACTACCTCTTAGGCAGATTAAGGAGGTGAATAAAAGAAAAATAAAGGGGGAAGCGTGTGGGAATCGAACGCACGACCTCTTAGGCAGATTTAAGGAAGAGAATATAATATAAAATAAAGATGGAGGCGTGTGGGAATCGAACCCATGACCTCTTAGGAAAATTTAAGGAGGAGGATAAAAGAAGAATACAGACAGGCTATGGGGGTTTGATCCCACAACCTCATAGTCAATTCGAAATAGATAAAAACAGAAGGGGTTGTGGGGGTTTGATCCCACAATACCTCAGCCAAGTAAGACGTAATTCAAAGGATAAGAATAAAGAGGAAACATTGATGTTGGGGCTACATCTAGGGTCCCAATGTCATGTGGACCAAAATACAATAAATTAAAAAAAATATAGATGTTGTTTAAAGGATTCGAAATTGGGTTTCCTTGCCCAAATTCCGTATAGAGGCCTTATTTATACGGGAATTAAATCTTCAAGAATAATGCTGCCTTCTTAGATCGAAATCAAGATCTTATCATACATATAAAGTGCATAAGTCTTGTACTACATAATCTTAGGAAGATATGAATTACTTAAAGGTACTATGAATGAAGCCTCATGGATTGTATGTATAGACCAGTAAGTCTAGCATTCGTTTAACTATTAGTGAACCTAAGTTGTATGTAATAAAATGATGTAACCCTATATGGGTTAAGTACGAGTGTAAAACACACTAAATGACCAAGTGCATTGTGATACGATGAAATGAATATTATGTAATGAAATGATAAAACCCTAAAAGGGTTAAGTAAGAGTGTGAAATACACAAATGGCCAAGTGCATTGGCATATGATGAAATGAACATTAACGTAAAAAGGGGTGAGTAATTATGAAGAGCAAATGTGCTAATGTTGATGAATATGGTGACAACATGATATTAAACTAATGTAAAATATGAGAGGAATCTAAAATGAGCCTAAGTAAATGTTACCAAAATGTACTCACCTATGAGACTATATAGTTAATGAAGAGACCAGTCTCTATGAACACTCTAATGAAAGTTTTGAGATTAACACATTTAATACTAATGATGAGATGAGAAAACATATATTGAGTTATGATGTCCTCATACTAGAAGCCACCTTCCATGGCATCTGAGTTGAATGTAATGGAACTTGATATTGAGCACCGTTAGACTAGGTATGAGCGGTAATGCCTTCTTTCGGGAAGGGAGGACGTTCACGTAACTCTCATGAGATGAGACTGTCTGGCATGCCGAGTATTGGACTTCTTATATCTCCTAGTTTTAGAACCTAGACTGCCACTATAGGGATCTAGTGGGGTTCAATTCCCATGTACGCTAGCATGTTTTGGGTCACTTTGGCCGGTGATTCCACCTCTTTTAAGTGTGGGATTTCATGGCAATGTATTTTATGATTCTCACATGATCTATGTCGGTTAAAGTAAAAGTTCCCAATGAATGAACAAGAACAACCTCAAATAATGTACATAATGAAATGAATGATACCAAAGGTGTTAGGATAGGATAATCAAGAGGTGAGTTAGATTCAAGTAATGACATTAGGTCATTCTTGGTCATTTCAAAATGAACCCGATAAAATTCTTAAACTACGTCCTAGGTATAACTGGTTTTTACACTGGCCCATGAATGAAATGAAATGAAGTACGTATGAATGAAGGCAACAGACTCTGTGTTTGCTAATAAGACTCCGTTATTGAGGTCACATATGTTGATCCCTCATTTTTTGAAAGTATTAATGTCAAGTGCATGTCTCATGGCATACGAATGAATGATATGAACAACATTATGTGTTATATGAATTATGACAGTTGATATGTGTACTCTGTTGTGTGCTATGTGCAAACCGCTAAGTATGAAGATGCATGTTACTCTCATGGCATAACTTTACTAATCCAAATTTGGAAAGCTCACTCACTTTCCTAATCTGAATTTGGAAAGCTCACTCACTTTCCTAATCTGAATTTTGCAAAATCCACTGACTTGACCTTCTACAATCATATTTTTAGGAAAGAGTTATTCTTACTCATCCATGTCCCCGGTGTGTGTTTGCATATACCTACGCTTATGAAAACTGTGTACTAACCCTTTACAACTCTACTATTTTAGGTGCAGGAGCAGGTGGACGCTGAACTATCCGGACCTAGAGCATTCATCTTAACATGGTAGGCCCTCATTGTTTCGAGGATGCTTGACCATTCTAGCTTAGTTATAGGATTGAGCTAGTGGAGTATGTTCAACTAGCATTTCTTTTTGCTTTTGTTCAGACATTTTATTGGTGCCATTTTGGTAAGTATACATTTAATGCTACATTAAACTATTTCTTTCATTTGATGATCCTAATGTTAGATGGTTGATGGTGAACAATTATGAATCTAATAGAATGACTAGTATGTATGTTAATAAACAAAAAGTTTCAAATTTTCCGCTAAAATTAGCCTAGACGAAGTAAGAATGATGTAAGTAGGGTCATTTGCGACCTCTGTGAGGTCAACGACGCCGGTCTAGTCTGCGGTCTAGTTTCTGCTCGTGACAAAGTTTGTATCAGAGCGCTAGGTTAAATTCTGAGGATAATAGGTTCACATCAACCACATCGTGTAGTTTGTAAGTCATGGTAGTGAAGTCCACCACTATCGTGAATTAGAAACTGCATTATGCGTAGGAAAATTTCCCTTCTTCTAATCTTATTGTGCCATATAGAATTTTGGATTTTTTGGTGTTAAGAGCATATCTAACGTCAACTATTGAAGTTTCCAAAATATAAATACAAAGATAAAAGAAGACGGGGAGATTGGAGGAGCGGCTTCTGAGGTAATTCATCTTTCTCCCCAGGCTCCAGCTGCTGGAATAAAGATGCCTGTTAACTAAGTTGGGTTGACAGATGGAGATATAAGGACAACTTTGGTATAGATTGCCCAAACTAGAACTTTACAAGCTCAAGCTATTGGGTTTGATTGATGTGGAGAAGTATGAGTTGGCATCCTACCAGCTAAAGGATGTAGCTCAATCCTGCAATAAGGTGTGGCAGGATAGAAGAGCCGTAGGAGGGGGCCCTATTACTACGGATATTTTTAAGATGGCTTTTCTAGAGCGGTTATTTCCTAGATAAATAAAGGAGGCTAAGGTTGAATTCATCAACCTTAAACAGGTCTCAATGTCTGTCGGGGATTACTCCCTGATGTTCGTAAGACTTTATAGCCCAGGAGAGGTCACCTTGTAGGAAGTGTGGCATACTGCATGGGGGAGAATGTATGATGGTCTCTGACGCTTGTTACAAGTGTGGCAAGCCGGGTCACATGGTAAAGGACTGTCCTAATATGAGAAGTCAAGAACAAGGGAATGAGAGAAATTAGTCTGATGATACAAGTGAAGAGGCTCCAAGAAGGCAACGATTCTTTGCACTAAAGTCTATGGGTGTAGGGGAAGACACTTCTGGTGAAGTCTCGGGTGCGTATCCTGAATTAGTCTTTCATGTATTTGACTGTTTATAGTGTTTATGCACTACGTTGAGGTTAATATGTTTGATTGATCATGTTGGTTGCTGATTTGTATGGCTTATATGTTAACTTATGTTGTATGATTTGATGAGACTAGTTTAGGAAAGAGTTCCATAGTCTATTAATGTAAAGCTACTAGTAGGTTTCAAGGATGTTCACCATCATGGTAATATGTGAGTCAGATATTCACCAACGGGGAGTATTGAATTACCTATGTATGCATACGTTCTATAGATGACTTACTTATTGTTACTAAATAGTAGTGCCATTCGGGGATGAATGTTCCTAAGGGGGGGGGGGAGAGATAATGTAACAACCCTAAAATGTATATGCTAGTAATGCTTAATATGTCTAGAATGCAAACAATTAGACCGTGTTCACACAGATTGATGCGCGTAGAACACGACCTCGGAACCCTTGCTACATTCAATCCAACTAACTTGGGGAGTTAGTTTAGCTAGGAAAGGTTGGGTCGAACCATGTAGGGCTCTCGAATACGATAATTTACTTGAAGGAGTTTTTACTGGACTTAAAAAGGGCAAATCGAAGGTTTGGAGGGTCTAGGGGTAAAATGGTCTTTTTCCACACTAAGGGTAGTATATTAATTACCCTAAATATACAATTAATTATTTACTTAATGAGGTGGATTAGAATTTTTGGGAGAGAGGGACGAAATTTAGATCTTGAAGTGAAGTCTTGCTCCACCCAGGTTCGAACCTAGGTGGAAGCAATGAATTAAATTGTTTTTAATTTAAGTTGGTAAAATAATGTAATTAATTTATATTTATTTTTTATTATATGATTTAAAATAAAATGAAATCAGATTTTTAGTAATTAAATAAAACCTTTTTTGACCAAGTCCTAAACTAGACTCCTAAGCCTAAGAAAACTCTTCTCTCCCACGCTCATCTCTTTCTCTCACGTCTCTATCACTCCCACTCACGTTTTTATCTGCGAAATATAGTACAAAAAAAATAGGTAAACCAAATTTCTTCACACTTGAATAACTCACAATGAAAATTATAAACAAACAACTAATCAAACACGTTAGGGTTTTTCCATCAAGTTGGTTTTGAAGCTCTTTGATTTGGACGTGTGTTTAGAGGGGTTATTTGTGCAGAAATTCAAGGTTTGAACGTCATAAAGGTATGGGTTCACTTCTCTCTTGGTACCTTTCCCAAGAGAACCCTTAATGTTCAGAATATACAGTCCGAAAACTAGGATTGTTCCCCGGTGCATGTCCCTGTCACTAGCTCCCATTAAATCATAGGTTTGTTATGTTTGCTGGTAGAAAACTAGGAGCGAAACATGTTTTCGTGATGATTATGTGTTTATATATATGTTTGGAATTATGTGACTTATGTTCACGTTTCTTCAAATGTAACTACGTGTGTATGTGTGTTGCTTTGGCTATTGATCATGGTTTAAGACTTGAAATGGCACGATAGTTCTTTATATTTCATGCACAGATGTTGATGTAAATGTGATGTTCATATGAGTTGAAATGTGGCTGATTTGAGGAATAATCTCAAAGGTGTAACTTGATGAAAGGATGCTGAAAAATTAAAAGAAAATTTTCAGCTTCTACTGATGAATTTCGACCAGCAAAGAGGGTTCAAAATATTAAAAAATGAATTAAAACAAGCGAGTTCATGGAGGACCGAATCCGTGATCTCACCATGTAAAAAATCATCAAAATAACTAAGTGAAAAGAAATGTGGTGAATGGGATTCGAACCATGGTATTGGTTAGAAAATGTAATTTGAAAGAAAAAAAATAAGAAATAAGAGGAGTGGGATTCGACCCCACAACCTCTCAATCAGATTTAAGGAGGAGAATAAAAGAAAAATAAAGGGTGAGGCATGTGGGAATCGAACCCACGACCTACTAGGCAAAATAAGGAGGAGAGTAAAAGAAAACTAAAGAGGGAGGCATGTGGAATCAAACCCACGACCTCTTAGGCAGATTAAGGATGTGAATAACAGAAAAATAAAGGGGAAGGCGTGTGGGAATCGAACCCACGACCTCTTATGCAGATTTAAGGAGGAGAATAAAATAAAAATAAATGGGGAGGCGTGTGTGAATCTAACCCACGACCTCTTAGGACGTTTTAAGGAGGAGAATAAAAGAAAAATAAATAGAGGTTGTGGGGGTTTTATTCCACAACCTCATAGTCAACTCAAAATACATAAGGAGAAATCGATAAAAAAAATAAAATGGGCTGTGAGGGTTTGATCCCACAACCCCACGACCAAGTAAGAAGTTATTCAAAGGAGAAAAATAAAGAGGAAGCGTTGATGTTGGGGATCGATCTAGGGCCCCAATGTCATGTTGACCAAAATACAATAAATGAAAAAAAAATTTAATTGTTATATAAGGAATTCGAAATTGGGTTCCCTTGCTCAAATTCCATATAGATGCCTAAGTCCTACGTGAATTAAATCTACAAGAATAATGCTCCCATCTTAGATTGAAATCGAGATCTTGGCATACATATAAGATGCATAAGTCTTGTACTACATAATTTTAGGAAGATATGAATCACCTAAATAAACTATGAATGGAGACTCATGAATTGTATGTTTAGACCCATAAGTCTAGCATTCATTTAACAACTAGTGAACCTAAGTTGTATGTAATGAAATGATGTAACCCTAGAAGGGTTAAGTACGAATGTAAAACATAGTAAATGGACAAGTGCATTGGCATACGATGAAATGATTATTATTTAATGAAATGATGAAACCTTAGAAGGGTTAAGTAAAAGTGTGAAACACACGAATGGCCAAGTTCATTGGCATATGATAAAATGAACATTACATAAAAAGGGGTGAGTAATTATGAAGAGTAAATGTACTAATGTTGATGAATGTGGTGACAACATGATATGAGACTAATGTAAAAGATTAGAGCAATCTCAAATGAGCCTAAGTAAATATAACCAAAACGTAATCACCTATGAAAGTGTAAAGTTAATGAAGAGACCAGTCTCTATGAACACTCTAATGAAAGTATTTAGATTAACACACTTAATACTAATGATGAGATGAGAATTCATTTATTGAGATATGATATCTTCATACTAGAAGCTAGCTTCCATGACGTATGAGTTGAATGTAATGGAACTTTATACTGAGCATCAATAGACTAGCAATGAGCAGTGATGCCTTATTTATGGAAGGGCGGAGGTTCACGTAACTCTCATGACATAAGACTTTCCGGCATGGGGGGTATTGGTCTCCTTATATATATACTAGTCTTCGAACATATACTGCCAATATAGCGATCTGGCGAGGTTCAATTCCCATGTACGCTAGCATGTTTTGGGTTACTTTGGCCGCTGATTCTACCTCATATTTGTGTGGAATTTCATGACACTGGATTTCATGATGCTCACATAATATATGTCGGTTAAAGTTAAAGTTCCCAATGAATGAATGAGGCCAACCTCGAATGATACACATGATGAAACAAATGATACCAAAGGTGTTAGGATAGGATAATCAAGAGGTGAGTTAGATTCATGAAATGAAAATAGGTCATTCTTGGTCATTGCACAGCGAACCCGATGAATGTCTTAAACTACATCCTAGGTATAACAAGTTTTTACACTGGCCCATGAATGAAATGAAATTAACTACGTATGAATTAATGAAGAAGACTCTGTGTTTGCTAAATTAGACTCCCTAGTTAAGGTCCCATATGTTGAGCCTTCATTTTTGGGAAGTCTTAATGTTAAGTCTAATATTCTAAGGTCTCATGGCATACGAAAAAATGATAGAAACAACGTTATATGTTATATGAATTATGATATGTGCTATGTGTACACTGTTGTGTGCTGTGTGCAAAATGTTAATTATTATGATGCATGTTACTCGTATGGCAAAACTTTCCTAATCCAAATTTGTAAATCTCATAAACTTTCCTAATTGGATAGCTCACTCACTTTCCTAATCTCAATTTGGCAATTCCACTGACTTGACAGTTTACAATCATGTTGTTAGGAAAGATCTATTCTTACTCATGCATATACCCTGTGTGTGCTTGCATATACCCATACTTAGTACAACTCTGTACTAACCCTTTACAACTCTACAATTTTAGGTGCAGACACAGGTGGACGCTAGAGCTACAACTTGATGCTAAAACTATCTGAACGTGGATCATTCATCCGGACATAGTATTCCCTCATGCTTTTGAGGATGCTTGACCATTATATTCTAGATTATTTATAGGATTGAACTTGTGGAGTATTTTCAACTAGCATTTCTTTCCGCTTTTGTTCAGACATTGTATTGGTGCCATTTTGGCAAGTATACATTTAATTCTATATCAAACTAATTCTTTTATTTGATGATCATAATGTTAGAAGATTGATGGTGAACAATTATGCATCTAATATAATGATTATTAGGTATTTTAATTTTTTTTTTCAAATTTTCCGCTAAAATTAACCTAGACGAAGTTAGAATGATATAAGTGGGCTTATTAGCGACCTCTGAGAGGTCAACGACGCCGGTCTTGTTGGGGTCTAGACTCCAGTCGTGACATTTAGAAGTCAAATCTTGGGAATGATTCTATCAGGAAAAATTATGTCCTCATATATTCGAGGGCACAATTCTTAGTTCTTTTAGTTTTTATAAGATCTTATTATGTAATTCTTTGAAATAAAAAGTCCTTTTCCTTATGATTTTTATGTCATGTATTTAAGATGGCTTGTGACGATGAGACTTTCTTAGTATTTATAAAAGAATTCATTTTTATATTAAATGTCATGAAAAGTTTTAAATGAGCACTACTTTTTCATGT
Organism: Solanum arcanum; assembly: GCA_027789145.1. Classification (NCBI taxonomy): domain Eukaryota; kingdom Viridiplantae; phylum Streptophyta; class Magnoliopsida; order Solanales; family Solanaceae; genus Solanum; species Solanum arcanum. The sequence continues at coordinate 39,401,139 of CM050935.1, read as the reverse complement.
GTTATGTAATGAATGGTTGTTAAAGAGCTTGTAAAAGACCTCAAAGGGTGAAGTACGCCTTGTGATGACCCAAGGGTTCTCCCTAACTTCTATGGGGTTCGTCCGGGTCGTGATAGACTTGGTACCAAAGCATAAGTTTATGGAAAATAGTTTAGGGTTTAAAAGTCTCACAAGCCACGTCTAGTTGAGTCTTGGTCAATGGTGTGATTCGCGACACATCCATGGACAAGAGGCTATAGGACGATAGAGTTTCATTTTCTTCATTACTCTTGAATCGTTCCATAAAACTTAACTCCATAAGATTTCTCTCTTGCTCTTCTCTGTACGGTTGTTTTCTAGGTGTGGTTTCTTGTTAAGGGAGATGTTTCTAAGTTTGAGGGAGAGAAAAGGTGATTTTTGATGCTTATGATGGTTTTGTGGAAAGAAGAGTAAAGGTGAAGGTTAGTTTTGATAATTGTGATGTGAATCCATTTATGACTATGTGTGATTTATGAGATTCAGAGAATAGGTATGTTAAATTGTATGGTGATGTAGTTCTAAGTATGGTAATAGTTGAAGTGATTGAGTGAAGTCCCTTTTGTTGAAAATGAGTTATCTTGTGACTATGTTCAACGATGGTAGGAAAGCTTTAAGGTGTAAATTTGAGAAATGTTGAGAGGATGTGAAGATTAGGAGTTGAGGGAAAGCCTCTTGTGTGGTTATATTTTCCTAGTTGTTCTTGTGATTTTGTTTTGATTCTTGTGTAGGTTTACTCAAAGGGGGAAATGTGGTATGATTATCTAGTGAGGACATTGTGAAGTTATGCAAGAAAAATGGTGGAGCTTATATAGTAAGATTTGATTTCCAAATGAATCTACCTAAATTGGTGGAAAGGTAAAGGAGGAGTTTTGTTTCATGAGATTGAGTTAAGTTTTGCCTAAGAGTGTAATGAGGGGATGTTTAAGAATCTTTGTCAAGGCTTGAATCCTAAGATGAGAGTATTATACTTGACTAGTAGAGTTGATATTTAGTCTTTATGTGCATGAGGCAAGGGTAGTGTGAGTTCATATCTTGTGGGAGGCATAATGGTTCTTTGAAGTATGAGACCTTGAAGATGGCTTTACCCTAACTGGGTGAGAATGAGTTGAGTAGAATAGGTGGTTTTGAGTATGAAGTGTACGAGTGATTTATCTTGTGTTGTATATGATTTTATATGACTTAAAGTCTAATTTAAAGAATCAATTTAAGGCTAACTTTTCACATGATGAGTCCTAGGTAAGATTGCATATAGTGTACTTAGTCCAAGAGAGTCCTCAAGGGTCACTAACTGGGAGTGGTAGTATGGGATGCTACTCTCACATTTCACTTAGTGTAACATACCAAGTATCTTTGGAGTAAGTTAATATGGTCTTGTCTCTCATATTGTCATGCCATCTTGTTAAAGTTTCTTGAAAGGTGCATTATAGAATTTTTCAGAAAGTAGCTTAGTGAAGTTTTGAGTTCACTCTAAATAAGTCCGAATTGTGAGAAACTTGCATTTTTTAATGAACAATGGTTTCTATTTGTTTAGAAATAATGTTTATAAGCATGTTTAATATTGAAGAAGGTAGTTCCTCCATAACTAAAGAAATCAAAGTGAGATTGAATTTTTGAAGTTTTGCAAAATTTCCTCTGCTACAGTGATGTGCACTGTGAAAGTCTTGATTTTTTGAAAAAAAGTTGCATTCTCTTGAATTGTAGTAAAAATGTATGTGAAAGTGTTTTATATGAGCTTGTTTAACTTTGGAGAAGGATAAGGGTGAGTTTTGAAATTGTGAAGTTGATGCAAAAGTTGCTTATGTTGCAAAGTGTGTGACTGATACGCTCAAACTTACTTCTCAAATAAGAAGTAAAGCGGTCGTGTCAAGTAAATAACCCAACTAGTGAGATTGGGATCGTTCCCACGAGGAAAATAGTCTAGACTTAACTTCAACCTGTTATTACTATTGTTTGGTCAATGACTTTCTTAGATTGTGAAAACAATAAAAGGGTGGTTTCTAATTCTAAATGAATGAAAATAACTAACACAATTGAAAGAGACACTTAACAGCTTTGAATGTTTGATTTGAATCAATTAATTAAATTAACTAGGGTTTACGTGTTCCCCACAGGTGCATAACTTGATAATTTTAACTATAAAAATTCTTTCCTAGTATCTTGCATGCAAAGTGATAAGTTATGTATTTCTAAATCCCTGGTCTGGCATCTAGAAAATCTCACTCCACACCTTGGTCCGGCTACGTGTGTTGCTTTCTTAACCCTTATATTTACCTCATATTAAGCATCGTATTCGATATTTTATTAAATTATTACCTCGTACCAATCAATACTGGCCTATTAGATAGTATACACTAAATCTATGTTAATAATTCTTTTCCTATTATCTACCTCCTTGGTCCGGCAAGAAGCATTAAGGCGAGTTCTAACGTTGTCCATCCGTTGAAAAGACTTCTAAGCGAAAGAATTATTAATACATGCAAGACACTATTCCAGAATTGTTATTTTAGTTAGGTTTTATGTAATTATTTGCGTATGGTTCCCACAACCCTCGTTATGGAGTTTAGTTACTCATAGTCATAATCACAATATTCAAATATATTAAATAAGAATTCATGTACTTACTTCAATGAGAAAGAGTAAAATTTGAAAGTTTGCTTGATTAATCACCACAAATCACCAACAATCAATGATAATCAAAAGTCTAACACTAATACAAAGAGTCTAATAATATGATGTCTAACAATCAAGAGTCTAACCTAACAGAGTCTAACTATATGGAGTCTAACCTCGAAAACGAGGTTTTTCGAACTATTTATAAAAAATAAAAACCTAATTAAACAAGGACTCTATTTGGTGGAATCTGCCAAAACGTGGCTGGGTCGACGGACCTCGTGACGGATCGTCGTGGTCACGACGGACCGTCATGGACTCCGTCGTCCCATACTTGTGCAATTTCTTCTACTGCTCTCTTCATTACCCTCGACGGCAAGTATGACGGACCGTCATAGGCACAACGGTCCGTCGAGGGTCTCTGTTCTAAAACACTTCAAATCTTGGAATCTGGGTACTGGGATTACTTCTCTGAACTTCATGACGAACCTGCAGGACGGACCGTCATAGACACGATGGACCGTCATAGACACGACAGACCGTCACAAGTTTCGTAACCCCACACTTGGTCAGACTTCCCCATCTTCCTTCAACAGCTGCACTACTCTGCCACCTACGGACCGTCACAAGCACGACGGACCGTCATAAGCTCCGTAGGTGGTCTCTTCTGCATTTCTTCTCTCAAAATCTCCGCATTCAGCTTTGGACAGTTTTCCTGCAAAATAAATAGAAACTTGTATGAGAATTTGCACAAAAAGGCTTTTAGACACACTAAACTTAAGGAAAAAGTATAAATAATACCGTGAAACCACGGTATATCACCACCCTCAACTTAAATTTGTTGTTTGTCCTCAAGCGACGCACTATGACTCAATACAAAATCTTTGTACAATAGTATCCATGTTTTATCCTTTGCAATCTTTTGACTATCAATCCCGATTAATCTCATCAAATCTATGCATGTTATCACCATTAGGCTTGAATTATGTGGGATCAGAACATGACACAGACTCACCATGCACTAACACCTATCCTCTTCAATTTCTCAGTAAGGTGCTAACAATTCCGGTATTGCAACCAGTGTCCTCACTTCAAAACAAAATCCTCATTTTTCACACAATGATTTCAATTTGAGTATAAGGATTACTTTTCAATACTTGTTCTCAAAACAAAGTCACACTGATTCATACCTATGCCATAAGCTTGCACATATTTTCAATGCCTTAAGTTCGGTATACAACCATTAGGATCACGATAGGACTTTCTGGGCTTGTAACATAGGCTCAGGGTCAGGTAGGGTATATTTAGGTATACTTTAGTGACTTTTTGCACTCCTTGACATATCGGCTAAACCTTCCACTTTCTATCATTTTTTCTTGCCCTGTTTCTCATATTCTTTCGCCTTGCTATTTTCTCTTCTTTCTTCATTTGTGTATGTGACTCTCTTCTTTTCTTGCTTGTATTTTTTGTATGTTTTCCTTTTTTTCTTTACCTTTATTTCGACTAATTCTTGAGTCACTTTAATTTTGTTCTTTCTCTCTCTTTGTTCTTTGAACCCCACTTTCCAGAGCATTCCTCATAATAGCCACCCTCAACTCATGGCTTTGCCATGAGTTAAGGTACACAATACCCAAAGTTGGTTCAGGGCCATAACGAAGGTTGTTTACTGCATTAGCCACCCTCAACTTATGCTTTTGGCATAAGCTGAGGTGCACATGTCCAAAGAGGGACCAGGGCCAACACATCGTCCCTAGAAAAGATCAGTTGGGGTAAAAAAGAAAGGTCTAATTTAAGCTCAGATCATTTGGATCAAAGAAGGATAAATTTCATTTGGTTTCTTTTATTTAGGCTAGAAATGGGCTATACTGAATAAAGTCATATGATCCTTTCCTAATTGTCTATTACAACTTACTTTTAGCAGGACTAACCAGGCAAGTTCTAGCTCACTTGACATTTCATTACTATACCAGATTATCAGACACCTAGTTCAAATTTTAGACTTAGGGTAATGCAATGATGTACCCCTATGTCATGGTTAGGGCCACACAATTATCGGTTACTATGCCTAGTCATGCATCATGTTCCAGTTTATCAGGATATCATTTTAGCCATCATGCTCCAGAATTAAACTATGTACAAAAGATATAGACATGCCGGTTCAACAGAAAAAATAATCAATCTTTTGGGGAAAAAGAACACAGGCAAGAAAACCCCAAAAGAGGATAGATAGTGAATTGGTCTACTCAGACTTCACCCTAACACTCACTTTCCATTTACCCCACCCCCAACAAAAAAGCATGTAATTGTCCCCAATGCATAAAAATTTTAAATACTAGAGTGGTAGGTGAAGCAAACCTGTGGCGCAAAGCGCCGTCGATCAGCAAGCCGGTGGGTCCGTTTCCCCGGAACCCACGTCCTCTGCAATTTGGACACCCTCAGTAGTGTCCTCAGCAACAACCAAACTATCAATAGTGCCGCTTGCTATCTCCACAATTCGGGATCTAGACGCCCCAACCGCTAACTATGATGCCTTCATCTGTTGCGCCTCCACCTCAACAAGTGAGGTTCTCCTCGCAGCCTCCATCTTTCGGCGCTCCTTCTTCCGTGCTTGCGCCTCGTCCTCTGCTTGACCCCTACGCCTCTTGGCATGCTCTCAAGGTGGAGGTGGTGGAATATCTGAGGTGGTGAATAGGGCCGCTAGCACTATGTCCTCAGCAGGCTCGAAAGAAGGGGCCTCATACTCCGGCACCCTAGCCTCTAAGATCGTGTCGATATCTGCACGAATACTGTCACCTGCAGCCTGAAGAGTCGACACATCCACCGGAGGGGCTAGTCGGGCTATCACCCTCAATTCAAAGGCGTCCAAGCGCTGGTTAACCTCTGCGATCTTCCACTCTATATACTGTACCATTTTCCGCTCTAGGCGCTCTTCTGACTCAGTAATAGACTTCTGCATCCATGGCTGGATATGATGCAGAAGTGTAGCCATTTGCTCCTCTTATTTTTGGACCCTAGCAAGCCGGACCAGTTCCAGTAGAGGGGCTGTGCGAGAGGAGCTCGGGGCAGTGCTACTACCCGGTATAGACTCGACCGGGGTAGTGTCAGTGGACGTCGGCTATGTAGCCGTGCGGGCCTGGGCTACCATATCAGCAAGATCATCATAAAGTGGGGGCAGCTCTGGACGGGGCCCTCTGCATGGAGCAATTTCATTGGCCTCGTCTCTGATGAGGCCGACGTCAACAGTGCCCTGCGGGGTCTTGAGCTGATCTACGTGCCATATACGCACACCTGCGGACCTGCAGAGAGCAAATATCATGCACGGGAATGGGTAAGTAGTAGTGACCTTGAATGCCCTCTCGTGCATGACTGTTTGTAGAAGCCACGCGAAGTCCACCTCAAACCCGGCTATCATCGCCGCCATCAACACTGCTCGATCCCTTGTTACGATATTATAAGAAGTTGTGGGGGAAAGGCAGTGACGGACAAGTAGCCACAAGAACTTTGTCGTGAAAGTGAGGTTGGACTTCTTGATGGCCCCCTTTGCCTAAGTCACCCAGTCGGCACTCTCTCCATCAACTGACAGGTGCAGGGCCATCCACCTCTTGGTGGTCTCTCTCAGTAATGGCTCGCGCAAGAAATGGCCATTTTAAACTATCTGCCAGCGGTAGTCGAACTCGGCAGTGAGAGGGGTCCGAGTAGCATCAACACCCTCAGATAGAAATCGGCGGATGGCGGCGTGGAAATGTCAACCTCAGACGCCTTTACTCGGACATGCTCCAGTGGGGCCTGTTTAGCAGGGGCAGCCCGCCTATCTATCTGCAATCGGAGAGTCACTATGTAGGATGCATAGAACTCTTGGACCATTTCTTGACTGTAACGTCCCAACGGACGTGCTGTCAACTCCACGCGATGCCTGGTGAAGAGATTGTGGATCTCAGGCATCATCGGGAGGCTCCCTGTAAGGACCCGCTGCTCCAAGGTGAATGTTCGAGTCATCACTCCTTTATCAATCAGGAACTTGGCGTCGGAGTAGACTTGAAATTTCCCGTCGACACACCACCGGTTGGGCTGGTCAGTGTCTTGGGTGGGGACCTGAGCTTGTGAGCCTGATGTAGATTCTGAACTGTCAGCCTCATCAGACGAGGCCGACGCTGCAGCGGTGGCGGGAACCTCAGTAGAGCCGGAGGCTTCCTCGGACCATGTTACTCCTAAGGAGCCAGATGCTCCTTCTTCATTTGTGGCTGACCTAGAGGGTGTGACGGTCAGTGTGCGCTTCTCATCACATTGAGAGGTAGTGACTATGCCAGACGACACCTTTTTGGGTGTGGCTCTGGGAGCACGTGCAGCACGGGAAGGGGTGGAAGTGCCTGGGGGCACATACTCAGGGTCACGCTCATCATCAGAGCGAATGACCATGCGGGCAGACGGGGCCATAGTAGATAGTACTTGTAAAGGATCAATATTAGTACGAGTAGTGGCAAACAAGACAAGCAACACCATACCAAACAAAATATTGAAAATAGTATGTCATTTATATAGAAACAGTGACACACGACGGGCCTGGTGACGGCTCTTCGTGACAATGACGGACCGTCATGGGGTCCGTCGTGTATTACTTAGACTATGTATATATGGAGAACCTTGAAGGAGAGTCTCTGAATAGTATGACAGTATGTGCAGGACGGACCATAACAGGTACGACGGTCCGTCGTAGGACACTTGGAAAAAATATGGAGACCCATAGTAGAGGGGTCTCTGACCGTCATGACGGTCATGCAGGAAGGACCGTCGTGGGTATGACGGTCCGTCACATGTGTCCGTTAAAGGACACTTAGAAAAAGTGAGAGACCCTTAGAAAGAGGGTCTCTGACAACCAGAACGATTGTGCAGGACGGACCGTCGTGAAAGATGACGGTCCGTCAGATGTGTCCGTTTGGGGACACTTAGAAAAAATTAAGAGACCCTTAGAAAGAGGGTCTCTGACAACCAGAACGGTTGTGCAGGAAGGAGCGTCGTTGGTATGACGGTCCGTCACATGTGTCCATTGAAGGACACTTAGAAAAAATGGACAGTGGAGATTTAGGGCTTTTGGAATGGAACCTTTGACTGTCCGTTGTGGGCGTGACGGTCCGTCGTCGGGGTATCGTTCTGTAGATCAGTGACAGAACAGGGGGTACCCCATGCATCCCTGATGAACCCAAATCAAACTTGTAGTGTTTTGGACCTACATGTGTCTAACCCAACTACCTAGGAAACTAGCAATGCAAAAGCACCTATGTCTAGGGTTGTAAACATTTTTAAACTAAGCTAATACTAACTCATAAACGAAAATGCAATATAAATGAGTAGACATTAGAGACACATACCTTAGAATTGGAGAAAAACAAATGGACAAGTACTCGGTGATCAGGCAGACACCCACAACAGTAGCTCCGACTAGTACATTAACACTTTTAGGGTTTTGGAGAATTGTGGGGGGAGCAATGATCGAGGGAGAGAATGTGGAAGTTGAAAAGTGAGGGAAATGGGGGGAATATGAAGGAATGGGGGTGAAATGAGGGGTTGGGGAGTTTAAACGGTCTAATTTTGAAAAAGACTCCAGCCGGGTCGGGTCGGGTATGACTCATTAATCACGCGACGGTTCCCCAACGACGGTCAATCGCAGTTGTGACGACCCGTCGTTGGTTCCGTCGTGGGTCATCTAGTTTGAAAATAATAGAAAGACGTACCTGGTACGACGGAGGCATACGACGATCCGTCACAGGCACAACGGTCCATCGATGTATCCGTCAGTGACTGCTGCAGAGTAATTTTCTGCAGAATTTCCTGGTGATGTGCCTGCAAATTTAAAAACCCGTTAGTAGAAAAATGCTACCATTACTAAAAAGACTATCAGTACTGGGTTGTCTCCCAACAAGCGCCTGATTTAATGTCACGGCACGACTGGGACCCTTGATTACTCAGACTTCATCAAGATGGTATGCCTCTATCACTTCATTCACTGATGCTTTATGCCCAAAATAGAGTTTTATTCTATCTCTATTCCTCTTAAACCGCACTCCCTCCTTGTCTTTTAACTCAACTGCTTCATGAGGGAATACTTGGGTTATCAAGTAAGGGCCAGTCCATTAGGACTTGAGCTTTCTTGGAAGATAAGGCGACCCAGAACTGTCTACAAGCACCAAATCCCCAAACATAAACTCTTGTTTTGCAATTTTTTGTTCATTCTCCTTCTTCATCTTTTCTTTGTGGGATATGGCAGATACCGATTGGAGCTCACCACTCTGCCTCATGGTCGTACAAATGTTGAAGGTCGCTTCTTCATTATTCAATCGAAATGTCATCTTTCCCTTCTCCATATCAACTAATGCTCTACATGTAGCAAAGAATGGCCTCTCAAGAATAATAGGCACTTCCAAATTGACCTCACAATCAAAAATAACAAAATCAGCTGGAAAGATGAATGACTCCACTTTTACTAGCACATCATGGAGTATCCCTATAGGCCGTTTGACTGTCCGATCAGCCATCACTAGCCGTATCGCAATGGGTTTTGGATTCCCCAAACCCAATTTCTTGTAAATCGAGAGGGGCATGAGATTTATGCTTGCCCCCAGATCCCATAATGCTTTCGTAAAATATAATGACCCAACTGTACAAGGAATAGTGAACGCACCAGGATATTCTTTCTTTTGTACGAGGGATCTTGTAGCAATAGCACTACAATGCTGAAGTCTATCATCATCCTCGAAAGTGACCGATCTTTTCTTGGTGACCAGATCTTTCATAAATTTTGCATAACTGGGCATTTGTTCTAGAGCTTCTACCAAAAGGACATTGATAGAAAGCTGCTTCAACATTGTTATGAAACGCTGATATTTACAATCCTCGGTCTTTTTCAATAATCTCTGAGGGAAGGGTGGTGGTGGCCTAGGCATGGGAGTTACCTTGATAGGTACTTCTGCATCTTTTCCATTACTTTCCTCTGCTTCACCACTAACCTTTACCATATTATCATTATCCTTTCTCACATTTTCCTCAGTAGATGACATAGTTGGGTTGATGGTTTGCTTACCACCTCGAGTAGTGATTGCCATACCGTGCGCATCATTCTTTGGATTTTGGACAGTGTTGCTAGGAAGAGTGCCTGGTTGCCGTGTGTTCACTGTCGCAGATAATTGGGCCATTTGCAATTCGATATGTTTAATCGAAATTGCATGTGTATCAACTTTTTTCCCAATACTAGCTAAATCACCCCTTAACTCTTAAATGTGCTCATCACTAGCATCGAACCTCCTCATCATTTTGTAGAACATATCCTCAACTCGCGCCATACTATCTCCACCATCCCTAGGAGTAACTATACGATTTTGAGGAGGGACATAAGGCCCATTCTGTCGTTTCTATTAGCAAAGTTACCCCTTTTAAAGTTGTTGTGGCGATTGTAGTTTCCATCTCGGACATAATGACCCTCACGATTGAAATTACCATAGTTCCGACCTTGGTTCCCTTGACCTTGGTGCCAATTATCCTGATTTGAGCCTTGGGCGCTTGGTCGGAAACCCCCCATCTGCTCATTTACTGCATAAGTTTCCTCAGCATAATAGCATTCATCATTAGGAGGTGGTGGTTTAGCCAAGTAGTTGACTGCATTTATCTTTTCTGCACCCCAGTGACATGTTTTAATACCAACCCAAGCTCAGTTCTCATCTGAGCCAGTTCTTCAAGAATCTCATCTGTGGCTGGGTTGTTAGTGGACTACATTGCGAAGGTGTTTCTCCCTGTATTAGACTTCCTAGTACTCCAAGCTTTGTTATTTCGGGAGATTTTCTCTAATTTTTCAGCAATCTCACCATCAGGACACTCCTCATAAGATCCACCTGCTATAATGTCCAACACCTCTTTATTGTTATCATCCTGTCCCCGATAGAAGTATTCCTTCAGTGACTCATCATCTATACGGTGATTTGGAACACTTCTCAAGAATGAGGTGAATCGATCCCAAGAACTACTAACTGACTCTCCTGGTAGTGCCACAAAGTTATTCACTCTGTCTTTGTGGTTTAGTTTCTTGGAGACCGGATAGTAGCGTGCTAAAAAGTCATCCCTTAGTTGGTTCCAAGTGAAGATTGAGTTGTATGGGAGCTCAGTGAACCACATAGCAGCCTCTCCCGTCAGTGAGAGAGGAAACACTCTGAGACCTATTACATCTAAATCCAAATCAGGCCTCCCTACACAGCTTTTACACATTGCCCTTACCTTAGCTATATGGGCATGTGGATCCTAAGAAGGTATCCCTGAAAACAAACCTCTGGCACTGAGCATTTGCATCAGTCTACTAGTTACCACAAAAGTGTGGCCTGTGGGTAGAGGAGGAAAAACCAGTGGCCCATCCGAGTCTGCTATGTTATCATAGCCTCTGTAGTATGCTTGGGGCCGGGGAATGGGATTTTGTCTCCTCTGTTGGTGTTCAGCCGGAGCATCGGGTAACATCTGACCATGAACATCAACCGGAGCTGGGATGTTTTGGTTCGGATTATCATCATTTATTCCCAAGTTTCGATTCAAATTGCGTAGTGTAGGCTCTAACTCGTGATCGTAGGGAAATAGGGGTTCTCTTCCTCTCTGTGTATTTGGCATACAAGAAGGATAGTTCTAAAAAAAATCAAAAACAATAAAACAAAGTAAAATCAAGAAAATATCAAGTAAACTATAGTAATATGTTCAAGTTAATCTAAAATCTATAATCCCCGGCAACGGCGCCAAAATTTATACGCTCAAACTTACTTCTCAAATAAGAAGTAAAGCGGTCGTGTCAAGTAAATAACCCAACTAGTGAGGTTGGGATCGTTCCCACTAGGAAAATAGTCTAGACTTAACTTCAACCTGTTATTACTATTGTTTAGTCAATGAATTTCTTGGAAAGTGAAAACAATAAAAGGGTGGTTCCTAATTCTAAATGAATGAAAATAACTAACGCAATTGAAAGAGACACTTAACAGCTTTGAATGTTGGATTTGAATCAATTAATCAAATTATCTAGGGTTAACATGTTCCCCACATGTTCATAACTTGATAATTCTAACTATAACAATCTTTCCTAGTATCTTGCATGCAAATTGATAAGTTATGTATTTCTAAATCCTTGGTCCGGCATCTAGAAAATCTCACTCCGCACCTTGGTCCAGCTACATGTGTTGCTTTCCTAACCCTTATCTTTACCTCATATTAAGCATCATATTCGATATTTGACTAAGTTATTACCTCGTACCATTCAATACTGGCCTATTAGATAGTATACACTAAATCTGTGTTAATAATTCTTTTCATATTATTTACCTCCTTGGTCCGGCAAGTAGCATTAAGGCGATTTCTAATGTTGTCCATCCGTTGAAAAGACTTCTAAGCAAAAGAATTATTAATACATGCAAGACACTATTCTAGAATTGTTATTTTAGTTAGGTTTTATCTCATTATTTGCCTATGGTTCCCACAACCCTAGTTATGGAGTTTATTTACTCATAGTCATAATCACAATATTCAAATATATTAAATAAGAATTCATGTACTTACTTCAATGAGAAAGAGTAAAATCCAAAAGTTTGCTTGATTAATCACCACAAATCACCAACAATCAATGATAATCAAAAGTCTAACACTAAAACAAAGAGTTTAATAATATGATGTCTAACAATCCAGAGTCTAACCTAAAAAATTCTAACTATATGGAGTCTAACCTCAAAAACGAGGTCTTTCAAAGTATTTATAAAAAATAAAAACCTAATTAAACAAGGACTATTTGCTGGAAATCTGCCAAAACGCGGTTGGGTCGATGGACCTCGCGACGGATCGTCGTGGTCACGATGGACCGTCATGGACTCCGTCGTCCCATACTTGTGAAATTTCTTCTGCTCCTCTCTTCATTACCCTCGACGGCAAGTATGAAGGACCGTCATAGGCACAACGGTCCGTCGAGGGTCTACGTTCCAAAACACTTCAACTCTTGGAATCAAGGTACTGGGATTAATTCTCTGAACTTCATGACGGACCGGCAGGACGGACCATCATAGACACGACAGACCGTCACAAGCTGCGTAACCCCACACTTGGTCAGACTTCCCCATCTTCTTTCAGCAGCTGCACTACGCTGCCACCTATGGACCGTCACAAGCACGACGGACCGTCATAAGCTCCGTAGGTGGTCTCTTCTGCATTTCATCGCTCAAAATCTCCGCATTAAACTTTGGACAGATATCCTGCAAAATAAACAGAAACTTATATAAAAATTAGCACAAAAAGGCTTTTGGACACACTAAACTTAAGGAAAAAGTATTAATAATACCGTGAAACCACGGTATATCAGTGACAGCGTGAAATTGTGCTCCTTGTTAGATGGTACCTTGGATATTATGTTTGATCACAATTATAATGTTTTATGTGTTTCTAAGTGAGTCCTCGATGGTCTTAAGTTGTTAGTGTCATTGAGGACGAATGTTGTTCCAAGTGGGGGCGAATGTAACACCCTTAAATGAACACTGGTGAGATAGAGCTTCGTGATTATTTATTGAGTTAACTTTCTGTTAAAATGAGTTATATTACTGTCCTTAGTTAGTGTGTTAAGTTTTGAGGTCAAACGTCTGACAAAGTCCATGAAATTCGCATAGTGTACCTTAGAAAGTGCATGTGTATCTTGATGACATTGAGTGAGTTTTACGTGTTCGTTTTAATCATAATTGACGTGGGATGTTACTAAGACATAGTTGACTTAGTATAGGGGTTTATAGCCTTGGTACGATTCCATGTAGGACCCATGAGGGCCCTAGAATGACCCCAACTGTAAGACAAAAACTGCAAAAAACAATATCCATCGACGAGCGAGTCGACGACCACTAGACTAGATGACGGATCGTCGACCTGGTCCGTTGTTTTGACATGAATGCCTGCAGGTTTAGGAGATGCATACCCAAAACACGAGCCCTCATCAAGGGGACGTCAAAGCATGAACTATACGGCGTTGAGAGGCGTCGATGTTGGCCTGCAAAAGCTATCACGTCTGCTGCCTTGACTGGAGGTGTCTTGTAAATTCACCCCAAGTATTTTATGACCCCAGGACCATATTTTTAGTATTTTAAGGTATATTCAATTGATTGTAAGTACCGAACCTAGACAAGGCCTCTCAGTTCAATATTCAAACTTTCTCTCTAAGACAAACTCTGTCAAAGTCACCATTGGATCTAAGACTCAAATAGAACTAGTAGGGCTTGTTTGGACGTGTTCCTTTATCAAAATTAGTTTATTTTCCTATACTTGAGGTATGGTATTTATCCTTGAACTCGTTCATTCAAAGAGTCCCTTCTAATGAATTTTCAAAAAGGGTTGTACCCTAACTTCTTCTATCTTTAACTATAAATATGCGTCTTGCATGAAAGCATTTCTAATGATTCAAAAATGATATTTCTAATGTTATTTGGTGATTTTAATGCTAAAACTTCAATGTAATCATGTTATAGCTTTTTATCAAATTATGTCTTAGGAAATGGGTAAAATGAGCTTGGTTGTGTAGTCTATGAGCTTTGTGTTACTTGTGTTGTTATTGATGTTTAGCTACTTCCCTACGGGATAATTTATGATGAATTGTTGATTAAAATTTTATAGGGTATGGACGATTGGATAAAAGTGTATGTTGGTTACGTTATTTAGCTTTAATTCGAAATGCTCCTGAGTGGTATGATCCACCTTCTTATGGTGGTGTTTACTTGAATTGTACTTGTTATGTGAAGTAAAATGATAACGATGTTATTTTTGATTAAATATGGTTTATGAAGCTATTATGTGAAGTAGTCTATAGAGTATGTGTCACATCTGAGGAGCACCTCTAGAAGTAACATGACGTACTTTACCTCTCGAAGGTCTTATACAAAACCATAGTTATCATTGATCACATTGTCATAATAAATTTATTAGAAAATTTAAAATTTTCGTAGAATATCATAGGCTATAAACTCATTTAATATATATAAAACATCATATTACATACTTAGACTCAACAACATTAGAGTACATTAGGGACACGACCCTTAAGACTTAATGCTTAACTTTACAATATTTAAGAAACTTTATAGTAAACTAAACATTAGGACATCCTTGGAACTTAAGGATTCGTTTCCTTGAGCTTGGAAATCACATATAAAGCTCATCAGTCATATAGACATCCTTTATGCATCCATAACCTATACTTTGTGTAAAAAGTAGAGAAGAATTGTATTAGTACAAGAATGCACTAATTATGGAAACTATGTAAAAACATGCATTTCAAATGGACATTTTCGTGAAATCATACTTCTTGCCTTTTTGAGTAAATCTTCAAAAAACCTTTATCCAATAGAATTTATATCATTCACATCTTTTATATAAAAATATTGTAAGGACATACAACATATAAGATCATAAGTAGAATTTTAGCCATAATTGAGGTCACTTTACAGTGAGCTCCTTTACCTTAGCAGTGAAACCTTGTTCTTTTAACTCATTAACCTTCAAAGTAACCCCCAAGTGATACTTGGTGCAATTCATCCCCTTAATGTCACAAATAAAGCATACATACAACCTACATAAGCTAACACATGTCATTATATAAGCATAATACATTATAGGCACTTTTAAGTCAACACTCAATTGCTTTACAGTAAGCTACTTCAATTTGTACATATTTTTACTTCTTTTCATATACATCATTATAAGACCTTGTTCATGACCCCAATCTTATTCTACTAGTGCAATGTACATGTGAAGCCCCATAACCTCACACATACTTAGTAAACCCATCATGAGACCACAAACCTTAACATTCAATTTATACATCAACATAATAAGTGAAGAGAACATTATTTATGTCAACAACCTTCATCATATAGTCAATAAGACACATAGTGCATATAAGGATAATACCACATTACCTAGAATCATACCATGCAAATCTTCATAACAAGCAGACAAATACTACCATATTACGCATAAAGACTTACCCATAGTCATACACATTAAGTCACCTTCCTAGGACTTCCTAAGGAGTTACTTGTGCAATGTCTAGATGGATTCATTACTTCCACCTATCCTAAGTAACCTTTATTAAGTCCTCCTAGTTAGGATCCTAGTCATTTACGTTTTACTTTTGGGGAACTATAGCCTTGACGGAAACTAAGACCATGGGTGCTAAACATGGAATTTGGTGTTGTAGAGACTTAAACCAATGGAAGGTGTTTTTAACTAGCCAAGGTAGAACATTAACATATGCTAGCATTTTAGTTGATATAACATTGATAGATCCTATGTGGCAAGAAAAGTTATGGAATTTTGGAGAATCATGGAAATATAACTATAATACCTTTTTGGGTCATGAAGCTAACCACCTCGTGAAGTCTATGGTGACCTACCTTCCTACTATGGGAAGGGACACCCCGCATCTTTGTGTTCACTCGGTGCTTAGCTAAATTACCTTTATTAGAAAACCATTATTACATTGCTTTTATAAAAATATGCTTTAAAAGATTGACTCCATATATCCTTAGATCATAGTTCATAGATGAGAGTTCATCAACCTAAATCATGTGAGAAACACTTTCACATGAACATAGTATTATCATTAGCACTATGTAGTTTAGGATACACTTGAGCACACCTCTCAAGGCTCCTCTATTGACTAGATCCTCATTCGTGTGTGTGTGTATACATATATGTGAGCAAACATTTCATATAACACATTAAGGTAACACATGTTCATACATTCATATTCATTCACATAGAAACTAAAACTAAATTATCCTGTAAAGGCACACATGTTCAATGCATAGGAAAAATCCCTTACCCTTGACTATACAAGTACACCTATCAAGTCATCCTAGTTAAGGAAACACATATCATACTTTCATAGACACTAGTGAATATGAGAACTGCCTTTCATTTAGGCACCATCACCTATACTACTTGTAAGCTTGTATGATGTGTGAGTGTGTGTGAATCGGTCAATATGATCACATAATGGCTCTCAACAAAATATTGTGGCATCCACACTTTTATTCCACATTGTACTTTTAAGGATAGACTACACAACACCATTTAGCATAGGAGGCAAGACAATCTTCACATTTCATTCAACACTCCTAATCTTAGCTATTCACACATTCTCATAGGGATACATGGGTAGGGGTCATCCATCCTTAATACTTCATTAAAGGCATCACCTACACATGATCTTAACATAACTATTTACATACTCATAGCAAATAGTAACATAACCTAGATTAACAACTAAAATAGTAAACAAGGCACTAGTTACCCATAAGGTGATCATCATAACAACTCATCCATATATTCATCAATTTGCCTTCAAGGACATTGTCAAATCATATACAATGACAATAAAGTAAACACCGCCACCACAAGTTGACCATACCACACAATGCCATACAAGGCTTTATCAACATTACTATACAGAAGCAGAGAAGTAGAATAGTAGAACATTTCTTATCAATCCTTTAACCTTCCGTCATCATTAACCATTAATACCCCTTTAATAAATAATTCAAGTATAGGAAAGTTGATAGAGGTATAATAACATAATCCAAAATCATACATCAATCACAACAAGAATGGATTCATATTAAGTCCACTACATCATTAATTTATAGAATGTCAAGGGTAGTTGATTTTTTATCAATTCTTTTTCACTTTGATTTTCAATTAGTCATGCTCACAATTAAGCAATAATACACATTAGAAGGCAGTAGTTAAAGATACCATGACTTAGACGAAATCCTACTACAATTTGCCAAGAGATCAAAATTATAGGTATCATCATGGAATTACAATAGAGAGGAATTAAGGATCAAGTATTCAAGCATCAATCCATATTGGATACCAGCACATAATTCATCATTATAATATAATATATGCAGTATATAAATTAAAAGTAACTCTAAACAACATCATGAACCAATTACCATGGAATCAAGACACAAAGACCTACGTTAGTACTTCATAGAAGATAGGAGAACATGCATCAATACTACCTAATATTAAAGCCTTGATCGATATTGTATCCATTACATATGATTAATAATATTTATACATGATAGGCAGTATATAAAAATCAATTTAACATAATCAAATTCCAATTTTATACATTGTACTATCAAGATTACAGTGAATCATGGACATCTAAGCTAAGCATGTCCCAATATTCATACATTGATCCACATGGATCCTTCATAATCAATTCATAATTAATTAACATAAATACCAGTATATTTAGACAGTTTAATGTAAGAGAATCGCAATTCAATTATTAACAAGCCATGATCACAATGCCTATGCAAGGGCTAAATCGATTTTGGGAAGAGACATGGGTCCATAATGTAGTTTGATTAAAAATAACGTTAAAATCAATACATTAACATCAATTCATCATTAATAATCCATTAAAAATGTTTAAATAAAGAACCCATGGCTAGATTGAATAATAAGAAATTTGATCATGAATCTTCTTTTAAAACATTGAGAGAACTCACCAAGCGAAAGGTTACTTAGAGATGAAGGATTACCCTACCTTTTTATATTTGAAATAAACTAAAAACTTGTTAAGAACCCATCATAATCCAATCTACAACTAGAGAGAATTGGTTTTGGAGGGAAGGTTTATTTCGTGAGCATGGGATTGGGAATGGGTTGGTCATGTTTTCGATTACTTATATACACCCAAAAATAGGTAAATAATTCTATTAGGGTAATTTATGGACGTGGTTTGAAATTCCCATTCACCCCCTTTAGTGGGCAGTGCGCAGGCAACAGTTGCACCAACCTGCATCGACGGACCCAATCGACTGGGTGTTGGTCCATCGACGGGCCATTCTATGCCCTCCGTCGATTGGGTATGAGGATATTATATGGTCAAGACTTCCCCAGGTTAAGTAAACATCAACCCTACGCTTAGACAGGAAGTCATTAAACCAATGGGACGGGGAATGAGCTCGTCGATTGACACTGCCAAAGCACTGTCTCGATAGCCCTTTGGTCCTTCTTGTTGGTCTTTTTGTGAGGCCCTTTAGAAGTAGTGACCATACATTTCGTACATAAATAAAAACAATAACAAGTCAAGGACATTCCATGCAAGTTTCACCCAAAATGCACACATAAAATACGCCAAAACATGCTAGGCCCCATCAAGACATACTTGAACGTCTCAAGGGATAACTTTCGAACACCTTGGATGTTTGACATCCAAACCTCATGAAAATCCATATAATTCCTACAAAACATAATTATAAATAATTTTAAGACTTCATAATCATGACAGACAAGATATAAACAAGTATTGACACATGAGACATAAAGGTGACTAGTCGTCGAACGTTTTGGTCGTCCCCTGACATTTGACTTTAAAATCACCTCAAATTTTACAGGATGCCTTAAAACCATATTATAATTAATTTTAGGAACTTATAATATTAATAAAAACATTTTAGGATCTAGACACCCTAACTCATGTTGGGGGTCTTACAGTATGCCTAAACGGACTATATGATTATGTGAAGCATGTAAAGTTTGTGATGCGATGAATGAAGGTCTAAAGTATGTATAGGAGTTAATGTAAATGAAACTATGCTTATATGTAAGGTGTGATAACTTGAATGAATGAATGAATCTATGTTAAGTCAAAAGCTATGTTTTTGTGTGAAGACTCTTCGTGAGTTGAGATGAAGTGTTTAGTAGCTTCCTCATTATCTTCTAAGGGATTTGTAAGATCGGTAGGAGGATTAATGCCCTTAGTGAGTTGAGATGTTGTTTTTACTAGTTATCGTTAACCTATAATATAAAAGAATGAGAATATGTGAGGAGTTATGCCTAGCACCGCCAGGATATGAAAGAGAGGTGGTAACACTTTGTGATTTGATATGTTGTATTCCAATGTACCTTTTGAGATGATTACTCCTACTTAGTATACAATGAGTTACTTAGTAGCAATCTCCTTATACCTTAATTATGCGCCAGCATAGGTGTATCTATTCGGAAAGCCATGTAAAAGCTAAAAGTAAGACCTCACTTTAGGGAAGTTGGGGACCGTTTTCCGATAAGGGAAGTATCAGATACCATGTCTACCTCTCATGTTCTATGTCGGTTAAGATACCCCCACAAAAGTAATGAAAGTGTTAAGTCTTCTAAGAGATGTACTACTTAGGGTAGGTAGTGGAATGGGATGCTATTTATCCATTCCACTAGGTAGGTATTCCCTAAGGGGATTCTGGGTGAGCCTTAAATGAATCGAATAAATTTATACATTGCACTAAGTAGACCTTCCGAAAGGGGAGTCTTGGTTCTAAGACTTCTAAAAGAGTTTACTATTTAGGGTAGGTGGTAGTATGGGACGCTATCTACTCATTGCACTAAGAAGGCATTCCAAAAAGGAAGTCTTGATGTGTTGGTTAAGTGTTATTCTAATGTCTTCTCATTGGGTGGGGGTTTGTTCTCCTGAGGTGAGTAAGACTAAAAGGGGTAGTCTTCATAATCAATTTGGTGTCTATTAAAGGAGGTATATGTACACTTCCTTCATGTATTGCCTTGGTGAGTTTTAGGATAACCTTCGTTAGGGAAACTCCTATGGAAATGAGTCCACATCCAGTTTGGTTGGCTTTGGAAGTTCACTTTTTTGGAATAGGATAGTTCACTGTAAATTTTGATAAGCATACAATAAAGTGTCTCTTTTTGTTAAAATTATGGAAATCCTTCTTTAAGTGTTAAAATAATGTTTCTTATGTTGCTTTACTTCCATATTATTGAATGTTTTACTTAATTGGCATGAAAGTGTATTTATATTAAAATGTCCCTTTTTGAATTTTGTTATATTCCATACTTAGTACATTATTTGTACTAACCCCATACTTTGGTATACTCTATAGTATAGATTTGGAAGCAAGGTTGAAGTTTAGAAGGTAAATATTTGGAAATATTTTCTCAAGAGAATGTATGTTTTCATATATTCGAGGTTATAATTATTAATTCTTTTAGTTTTGTAGAAGTTCTTATTATGTAATTCTTTCGAATGTAAAGGGCTTTGTCCCTATGATTTTTATGTTGTGTCTTTTAGATGGTTTATGACGATGAGACTTTCTTAGTATTTATAAAAGAATTCCTTTTTATATAAAATGTCGTGAAAATTTTTATTTCCGCTTTACTTTTCATGTCTTTTGTAATAAACGATAGTTAAAGGGCCTGTACAATACCGCAAATGGTCAAGTACGACTTATGATGACCCAATAGTTCTCCCTAACTTCTAGGGGTTGCTTGCTGGTCTGACAGACTTTGTATCAGAGCATCAGGTTATGGGAAATAGTTTAGGGTCTTAAAGTCTCACAATCCACATCTAGTAAAGTCTTGGTCATTGGTGTGAGTAGCGATACATCCATGGACAAGAGGCTATAGGACGACAGAGTTTCACTTTCTTCATTACTCTTAAATCGTAAATAGAAATTTACTCCATAATATCTCTCTCTTCTTTCCTTTGTCCGGTTGTTTTGTAGGTGTAAATTCATTGAAAGGGAGACGTTTCTAAGTTTGATGGAGAAAAAAGGTGATTTTGATGCTTATGATGGTTTAGTGGCTACAAGAGTAAAGGTGAAGGTTAGTTGTGAGAATTGTGATGTGAAGCCATTTATGAGTATGTGTGACTTATGAGATTGGGAGTATAGGGACGTGAAATTGTATGGTGATGTAGTTCTAAGCATGGTAAGAGTTGAAATGGTTGAGTGAAGTAACTTTTGTGGAAAATGATTTATCTTGTGATTATGTTCAATGATGGTAGGAAAGCTTTTAGGTGTAAATATGAGGAATGTTGAGAGAATGTGAAGATTTTTTAGGAGTACAGGGAAACCCTCTTGTGTGTTTAATGTTTTCTAGTTTTTCTTCTGATTTAGTTGAAATACTTGTGTAGGTTTACTCTAAGAAGAAAATGTGGTATGATTACCTAGTGAGGAAATTGTGAAGTTATGCTAGCAAAATAGTGGAGTTTATATTGTAGGATTTTTAATTTCCAAATGAATCTACCTTAATTAGTGGAAAGGGAAAGGTGGAGTTTTATTCCATAAGATAGAGTTAAGTGGTGTCTAAGAGTTTAATGAGGGGTTTCTTAAGAATGTTTGTCTAGGCTTGAATCCTAAGAGGAGAGTGTTATGCTTGACTAGTAGAGTTGATACTTAGTCTTCATGTGCATGAGTCGAGGGTAGTGTGAGTTCTGACTTTTTGAGACGCAAAATGGTGCTTTGAAGTATGAGACGTTGAAGATGGATTTACCCTAACAGGGGGAGAATGAGTTGACTAGAAAAGGTTGTTTTGAGTATGAAGTGTATAAGTGAGTTATCTTGTGTTTAATATGAAGTTAGATGACTTAAGGTCTAATGCTAAAGAAGAAAGCTAAAGCAAAGTTTTCACATGATCAATTCTAGGTAGGATCGCATGTAGTGTACTTAGTCCAAGAGAATCCTCAAGGGTCACTAAGTGTGTCACATCCGCGTTTACCCCGTAGACGTAACCGGCGTCGTTGTCCTCTTTGAGGACTAAGACTAGCCTCTTAGTTTACATCAGTACATTCATACGTTAAATTTAAAGGAAAATTTATAATATTTCATTTAATTTTAATTGGAGGTTTACATAGACCACTATATATATATCGAATATACATAGACCCTTTTTATATGAAGGTTACATAGCCTTCTACACTTATTGAGGTAAGTATAAATATATATATATATATATATATATATATATATATATATATATATATATATATATATATATATATATATATATATATATATATATATAATAGAACATCGTCTTCAAAGATTGTGTCATCTCACAACCATCAAACACGATTAGCAATTTGGGCATATCCCTAATATCAATGTAAAAATATCCACATATAGGCTTTATACAGTTTGTACTCAAATGAAAGGAGATAGAATGTAAGATTCATAGAACTAAACAACATAATCTCGATATTAGCATCACCCTTGGAAAATGAATACCAACCCTACTTGGATGATCAAAAGATTCAAGCCTTCTTCAAGTCGCCTTCCAAGACACTTCAACAACCGGAAACTAAAATGTTCAGGAAAAAGGAAGAAATGGGGTTAGTACGCCACTTGTACTATGTATGAGACCATATGCACACATACTTTGAAATAATTCTAAGAAAAGGGACATTTTGTAATATATGCACTTCCAAAATAAAAACCTTTATGCACGTTCGACAAGACAATACCAATAATTATTACATATTCATTACGTGATAGGCATGTACCTTACAAGGACTACAACATCAAGTCTAGTCAAGTCGTCCATACATATCATATAAGTAAATACATACTCAATGTAACTCTATCATCAAGTCATATCAACAATAAGCATGAACAAGAGTACATTTCAACATAACCAAAGCAAGTCAATTTACCCATGAACCCTTATTAAATCAACAAGTGCAATGATCAAGTAAAGCCCCATAACCTTACTCAATCAAGTAACCCAACAAGAATCATGACAAACATCCTACTTCACATTTCATGGCACTTAGGTGTACATATCATCTTACTTTAAAAATATAAACCAACACATATTCATAAGTGAACTAATCAACATATAGTATCAACAATGTACAAGTTCATCATATACATTTCATATAGCTTATAACCATTTTCATTCATACGAACATTCTCCTAAGACACCCCTCAAGGATAAATAGTGCAATGCTTAGGTAGAGACGCATACTCCTACCTAGACTAAGCTAAACCCCTTAGGTTATCATAGTTAGAGTTAAATCCTTTAGTTCATTTTACCTTTTGGGAACATCTTCCCCTAACCTACATAGACCACATGAGCTAGTGTGGAATCCGGTGTCATAAAACCCTACACCTACAGAAGGCGGACTACTTGCAAAGGAACTACCAAAATATGAAACATACTAACTACGTGGATCCACTAGCTAGTATTCCTATGGGGGAAACATAGTTCAAGAACTAGGAGATATAATAGGGACCCTCTTTATGCTACATGCATTGTAGTCTCCAATCTCAAGAGTACATTAGTGATCCTACCTTCCCTATGTGGGAAGGGACACTCCTCACTCTTGTTTACTCGGTACTAAGCTAGAGTCCTTTTTTGAAATGTCATTAAGCCTTTATTATCAATCATAGCTTATTTTAGGTCATAGGGTGTAACCCTTGTATAACATCATCATCGGATCTCAATAAGAATTGCTTGATTATAAGTCCTTTCATTAGAATTCATATAGGTGAGGTTAGCAAATTTTTATTTTTATTCATGATAAGGCACATTGGTAATCATCACCATCCTTATAAAATTTACATCTTAATGAACCTCACAATAATAATCAAGACATTTCAATTCAACATCATACCACCCTTTCAATCCTAATACAAGGCATACTCCAACACAACATCATGAATTAATCATAATTAACCACAATTTGAAGTAAACGATAGAGGTCATAAGACTTACCAAGTCTCCTTCAAATTTTATCATCAAGGTCTTACCATAAACACTAAATTCAACCCAATTTGGGTATACATAATCATAAATCAATACTCAACAAGATAAAAAGACTATAATAATCACTACATCACAATTCAATACTATATCATATCTTAAGACAAGATACTTAGATCAATTCACTTCCTAACCTAGATCATCTTCTCAAGACTAGCATGAAAGACTACAATTCACTCTAATTTTTTCATAATTAGTATAACAACATCATCTAATATTAATTCGACCAATAACCAAGTTAATTGAATCAAAACACAAAATAATTTATATCAACATCAAACCTAGGGTTAAGGGTTGACTGTTATCTTCTATAACTAGACCAAACCATCAAGGTATGATAATATTAGGTTAGAATACATGTTAATCAATTCATAATATAAAATTCAAAACATAAAAAAACAATTCATAACGTAATTTTCGAGGTTGAGAAAAACTCACATGAAAACTCAAATTTTGAAAATATTTTGAAGGAACCCTTTGAGGAAAGAGGTATAAAAGGTGAATTAGATCCCATACCTCAATATTTGATGAAAATTTTATGGTGAAATAGTCCCTTTACAACCCCAAAATCCATCCCCTAGCTAGACATCATGGACTCTTCCAAAAGACAAAAAGAAGAAAGAAGGAAGAGAGTTTGTTTTGAGAGCTGTAATTACAGTAAAGGGGTTGGGGTATTTATATGGTGAGTTAATTAAGTTTATTAGTCTTCCCTTAATAACTAACTAATCACCAAACTGTTTAATTAATTAGATAAATCACACTTAAAAAAGTGCAGGAAAATGGAACCTTACAGATGAGACCCTGAACAACGGTCCGTTTGAGAATCGACGATCACTGTGCCCTTCTGTGCTGCACATCCGCCATTCTTATCAGAGACTATGAAATTGTATCCCTTAAAGGAATCGTCTAAGTGTTGATCGAGGATTAACAACGACTCTCCGTTGATCGACAAAGGGATCGTCGATGCCCTCTCGTGGGTGCACACTGTCCAGGCATATTGGACTCCATTTGCAAGGGTCCTCGTCAAGGTCCTTCGTTGGTCCTTGGGGAGTCGTACCCATATGTTTCAACCATGAACTAACTTAAACACATGTTAGACACCCTTCCAGCAATTTTAACCATTTTTTGACTCCGAAAAGCTAGTGAAATAGGCTTCGGCATTATAGTACCTCGTAGAACTACTTTACGAACGTCATGGACATTCTTATACATTTTGGTTTGTAGACTCATAAATGACTTGTAAAAATTAAAATAAGACTTTAAAAAGTGTCTAGAAATTATGAAACTTATGTTAGCCGTTAAGACACTTCTTGGATTTTCGAAGTCTTACATTATCCCCTCCTTAGGAACATTCGTCCCCTAATGAAACTAATAATCTTTAGAAGGAAGAAATAGATGAGACTAGAAGCCCAACCAACAACAATACATAGCAACATAAATCATATCACTTACACAAGGCAATTCAAAACTTCAATTACCAAAAATAAGGCTCAGCATTACATTGTAAGGAATATCCATCTCACAACAACAACATGATCTCAACATGCTCTACATGAGTCAATTAAGCCATAGTTAAACTTACAAACATGCTACATATCATTTCATAAAGACTCATGATATCAAAATGCACAAGATAACTCAAAAAAGCCAGAGAGCAAAATTTCAATTTTAAATGCACAAGTTCACTGTAAGTCACTGTAAAGCTATTCAAAAATGCACATTTTTTAAGACTTCACAAAAAATCAAAGAAAACTCAATTTTAGTAATTATTCTTAGTCTTGGTAAGAACTAGTAACATTAATTATCAAATAGATGAAGGCAACGGGGCTTCATGTCGGTCTTTGCCTCCCATGTTGCACCCTCAACTAGGTGATTCTTCCATAACACCTCTATGGAAGCCACATCATTATTCCTCAAATTCTTGACTTGCTTATCAAGAATTTGAACAAGAACTACTTCATAAGAGAGGTTATCCTTCACACCAAGACCCTCAATAAGAAGAATAGACTCGGGCTCACCAATAAACTTCTTAAACATGGAAATATGGATAACCAGATGAATTAAAGCCAATTCACTAGGAAGTTTCAAATCATAGGCAACCTAACTAACCCTTTACAAGATTCCATAGGGACCCACATAACGAGGACTCAAATTCATCTAATCACCTCTTTCATATGTGAAATTTTTTAATACACCTTATCACCTTCCTAAAACTCCAAATCCAATCTCCTATTTTCGGATAAAACTTTTGCCGACTATAGTCCATTTGCAATCTATTTCTTATGATATAAACTTTCTCCAAAGTCTTATAAATCAAATCGGGACCAATAAGCGAAGGCTCACCCACTACAAACCATCCAATAGGAGAGCTACACCGCCTACCATACATGGCTTCATAAAGAGCCATGGAGATGGATGAATGAAAACTATTTTAATAAGCAAAGTCCACCGAAGGAGAATGATTATCCAAATATACTCAAGGTTTTGAACAGTACGCTCAACTTGACCATCCATTTGGTGATGAAAATCGGTACTCAACTTTACCTTAGAACCCAACCCTTCTTGGATTGACCTCCAAAACCAAGATGTGAATTGTGAACCCCGATCCAATATGATGTATAGTGGAATACCATGGAGACACACAATCTTATCTATGAATATCCTAGCATAATCTTCCTCCAAATAAGTAGACTTGACGGGAATAAAGTCAGTGGAGTTGGTCAACCTATCCCCAACCATACATATAGAGTCATATTGCTTTTATGTCCGAGGTAACCCACTACGAAATCCATGTTGATGACTTGCCACTTACAAGTAGGAACTTGGATTTATTCTAGTAAGCCACCCGACTTTTAATGTTCAGCTTTTACTTGTTGGCAATTCAGACAATTAGCAACAAATTCTGTTATGTCATTCTTCAAACCTTCCCACCAAAATAGTTCCATAAGATCATGCTACATTTTTGTTGTACCCCGATGAATGGAGTAGCGGGACCCATGGGCTTCTTCAAGGATCCAGTCCTCAACTCATCTACCTTGGCAACACACAATCTTCCTTAGTATCTCAAAATGTCATCTCCTAACAAGAATGCCTCATTAAGCTTGCCAAGGACCAATTCCTTCATCTCCATCAATGATTTATCAAGGTGTTGTTTGGACTTTACCTCAACAATCAATGATGACTTAGAGTTATGATGGACCACGAAACAACTATAGAATCTTCTAATCTCAAACCCAACCTAGCCGATCTATGAACATCCTTCACTATGTGTTTCTTTTCTTGTTTTATGTGAGAAACACTACCCATAGTCATACGACTTAGAGTATATACACCTACATTGTCCATGACGAGGTGATAGAGGCCATTCATATCATAATCATTCAATAATTTTAACCACCTTCTTTTTCGGAGATTCAACTCCTTTTGGGTAAACACATATTGGAGATTCTTATGGTCGATATAGACATTAAAATGGACACCATACAAATTATTTCTCTATATTTCAAGGAAAATACCATGGCCTCTAAATCAAGATCATGAGTTGGATAGTTTATCTTATGCACCTTTAGTTTCCTACAAGCATAGGCAATCACCTTCATATGTTGCATAAGCACAGACCCTAAACCCACTCAGGATGCATCATGAAACACAAAAAAAACCTTTGTGCCCTTTGGTAAAGTCAAGGAGCGTAAGTAAGCTTATCCTTCAACATTTGGAAACTTCTATCACATGCTTCCGACCACTCAAATTTGTTACACTTTGGGTCAAAGTAGTCAAGGGAGATGCAATGGACGCAAAACCTTCCCAAAACCTCTGATAATAACCCGCTAAACCCAAGAAAATCCTAACGTAAGTTGGAGTCAATGGTCTAGGCCAATTTTTCACCGCCTCTGTTTTCCTTGGATCAACTCCATCATTAGAGATGATATGACCAAGAAATGTCAACCAAAACTCAAATTTGCTATAGTTGGAAAGCAATTGATGTTCTTTAAGTACATGCAACACCACCCTCAAATGGTTCTTGTGATCAACCTCATTTTCCGAATGTACAAATATCTCGTCAATGAAGACAATGACAAAAAAATATAGGTGATTTTAAACCACTCTACACATAAGGTCCATTAATGCAATCGGAGTATTAGTGAGACCAAAGTACAATACAAGAACTCATAATGACAATATCTAGTCCGAAATTCAATCATTGGTATACCCTAACCTCTCACCCTACCTGTGACGGACTGTATTATGTATATGCTAGTTACATTCATGTGATACTTGACATAGACTTATGGTGTAGGTGAGAGATCATGTTTCTTATATGGTTAATGTTGGTTTAAACTTGCTCAGAAGGTGATGTAACGCCTTGCACATTTCAGCATGTGTATTGCAATTTAACTTTGACGAAAAGTATTTATGTAGATATAGTAAGGTGTAATTGAGCTTAAAGTTAAAAGTTATGTGCTATGTTGAGAACAAGGGATTAGCATTCAGAAATTGAATTATAATAATTGAGCTGCTTGGTTGGCTTAATTTAAGCTAGCAACTGCATCACCTACTTAAGCTATAATATAGTAAAAGGGCCAGGTGTGATGGACCAGATTTAGGATTATATTAGTAACTTGAACCGCAAACCTATTAAATGAAAATAAAATTTGAATGAAAACCAAGAAGCCAAATCTGCAAGGCCCAATATAGATAAAGCCCAAGTGAAAGCAACTGGGTGCATCACCTAGTTTGACCTTTTGAGCTGCTTGATGTGCACAAGCAGATGCATGACCTACTTACCAATGAGTGGATGATAATGGACCCCATAAAAGGAGGTTCTAGAGGATATTTTTGTGGTCAATAATGCTCTATACCTATCCAATATGAGCAGATATTCTTCACCCATTTTAACACATAATAATAAAATTTAACTCGAGCTCTCTCTCTCTCTTTTCTCTCAAGGATTAAACAAGCAGCCTTAAAGTTTTCTAGGGTTCTTGAAGAAACCCTTATATTTGCAAACCAAGGTAAGTTAAAACTCAAAAATTAAGCTTAATTCTCCAATGGATGATTAGTAAAACATGTTATTCTTGCTCTAATATAACCACAAAGGAAGAATATTTAAAGAAACTAATGCTCACTTCCTTAGTTATTAAAATACTTTTATTTCTACTTTTGTTCAAGTGTGAAGAGAAGCAGAAGTTCTAAAAGAATTCAAATTATAAGGAGGCAGAAATTAGGGTAAGGTGACTACTCCATTTTTGGTCTTCCTTATGTATGAGTTAGAGTGACGAATTAGTGGTGTGCTTTCAAGAATAACTCAAGGGGGTGGTGAGTTCGATACTTGGTTGTATGATAAAGAATATTTGGGGTTGTACTTACTGTTGGCGCAACTTGGTTGATCTTAGGAAATGGTTGTTTTATGTATGTGAAGGACAGAGAATGAGGGTGTGGTGATACACCTTATGTTAAGGGTTGTATGGGCTCATTATCAGTCAAAGTTACCTACTG
The DNA here is from genome assembly GCA_027789145.1 of Solanum arcanum. Classification (NCBI taxonomy): domain Eukaryota; kingdom Viridiplantae; phylum Streptophyta; class Magnoliopsida; order Solanales; family Solanaceae; genus Solanum; species Solanum arcanum. The sequence continues at coordinate 39,371,403 of CM050935.1, read as the reverse complement.
TTTTACAAGGCTCATGGTGTGATAGCTGATAATTTTAGTTTACCGTCACTTAAAATGTAGATTAAAACAAAAAAGGGAGGCTGAATCATGATAGTATATCAGTCCGAGGATAAGGTATGTAAGTCCATTAGATTCTATATCCCTTTGGCATAAAATCTGACACCTGCAATTCATATGAATGAATTGAATCTCATAAGTTCTATTCCTAGAAAAGGAAACATAGTGGCAGCGCACTATCTTAAAACAACTAACAATGTTTTTCCCTCTCCTTCGTTCATAGAACTACTTCATTATCTGTACACTATTTTATACTTGTGTTACTATCCTCCATGTGCTGGTATAGAAATGGTTATTTCAAAACCAAGTATGTGAATCCTCCTCTTTGTTGTTTGAAGTCAATTCTGTCATTAATCTCTTAAAGTAATGTGTTGATGTTACATAGCTCCTTATGTCATTGCTATTCCTTGAAGTATGATTTTCATGTCTTCTATTACTGCTCCATACTTCCATATCTCCAAAATAATTATGACTACCAAAATAACATCTCAAAATAGTTATGAATTAATAAACAACAACCTCAAAGATTAAGGAATCTAAGTGAAGAAATTTATATAATTACGGGTGGCAGGACAAGGGTGAAAGCCTAGCATGGGTTGGTCCCAACTAGTATATAAGGGTGGCACCTAAGGGGAAAAAACATAGCATGGGTAGATCCCTATTGGTATAGAAGGGTGGCACCTTAGGGGCGAAAGCCTAGCATTGGCCGATTCCAAGTTGTGTAATTATGAATACCGCATCCCAGGGGTTAATACACCTAGCATGGATCATCCTCTTCTACCACTGATCAGCTGGTCACTTGTATCACATGCCCTACAAAGATTATTACATACAAAAAAGTAAAGAAAAGAATGTAACTTTCTTGATCACACAAGAGTATGAAAAGCTGGTCTTCTCTCCTAATCTATGTACACATATGTTTCTATTTGATTTCATTTTGATCTCTCGATAACATATGCTATTGCCTTACATATTCAGTACATTTTTTTGTACTAACGTCCCTCACGGGGGATTCTTCATTTCATGCTGCACGCACATGTATTTCAGCTAGTAGACCTCTTTAGTAGGAGCACATGAAACTCTGCTACTTTTGGGTGAGTTCGAAGTTGATGCGGAGCTTTATTGAGTGTTTGGTAAATTCATTTGGGTATTGTATCGTAGTTAAAGGTAAGGCGGGGTCTTTCCCGACCTACTCAAGTGTTGTATATTTTAGAGGCTTGGCAGACGTATGTACATGGTTCAATTGTGTCTTAAGGAGTTATGGCCTCACTACACCATTTTCGGCCTACAGCAACACAAAGTAAGTCTAGCCTAAACTAGCAAAAAATTTGGCCTTTGAGAAAATGCTACACTTTTGGACATTCAACAACACTTTTTAGGGGCTTTCTAAAAGAAATGTAACCTTTGACATTAGCAACACTTTTTAAATGTTGCCATCTTTGGCAACACTTATAAAGAGTAGCCAAATATGTATAAGGGCACGCTTTGAAGACGTGCATTAGCAACACCTATTTTTTGTTAGACTACACTTAAAAGCAATGCCTTTTCAGATTTATTGGTCACACTTAAAAAGTGTTGCCTTTTATTGGTCATCTATTGCAACATTTATAAAGTGTAACTTTATATCTCATCTATTGCAACACTTATAAGGTGTTACTTTATATGTCAGCGATAGCAACACTTATAAATTGTTACTTTATATCTCATCTATAGCAACATTTATAAAGTGTTGATTTTATATCTCATCAAGAGCAACACTTACAAAGTGTAACTTTATATCTACCTAAAGCAACACTTACAAAGTGTAACTTCAACATTTATAAGCCTACATGTAGCACAAATATATATAATATATTTACATACATACAAGTGACCTAAAACACAAAATGAACTAATTAATAATTAAATTAAAGCTAAATATATTTCAAATGAACTTCGAGAAATATTTCATGTACAAACCAAACATTGAAAGTGATTGATTAAAGATCTCTAATATCAACAAGTTCCAAAAACCCAAAAGTGTCATTTAAACGTATATGAAAACAATACAAAAATTTCTTCATCTTTTGCCACAATGGATTGAGTTTACTTCTAGCCAAATTCAATTTCAATTACCTGGATTTTCCTTCACATTTAAAAAATAAAATTATAAGTTTGTGAATTAATTGTGGAAGTGCATAATCAGATAAAGTTCATTGTAAGACAACCAATCCAAATCTAAATACAATTTCAATGCAAAAATTACACATTATAAGGACTACAACATTTGTGCAGTCTTCTGTTGTTGGCTCTCAAAAATTAAACTTCAAAAGTTTAATTTGTCTAGTCTTCAGTTGTAAACTTCAATGTAAAAATTACACACAAGTAGTTCAAACAAACCAGTGATGACTACTTGAAACAAGGTTCATAACATAAGTTAGAAGTGTCCACAAAAATCAATACATAACAACATGACATGATATTTTCATAGAACTGCAGCATAGTGCAGCTGCTGAAGGAAGATGGGGAAGTTTGACTAAGTGTGGGGTTATGGAGACCACAACGGTCCGTCGTGACTGTGACGGTCCGTCCTAGAGGTTCGTCATGAAGTTCAGAGAAGTAATCCCAGTACCCATATTCCAAGAGTTTAACTAAGTGTGGGGTTACGGAGTCCATGACGGTCCGTCGTGATTGTGACGGTCCGTCCTGCAGGTTCATTATGAAGTTCAGAGAAGTAATCCCAGTACCCATATTCCAAGATTTAAAGTGTTTTGGAACGTAGACGCTCGACGGACCATCGTGTCTGTGATGGTCTGTAGGTGGCAGCGTAGTGCAGCTGCTGAAGAAAGATGGGGAAGTCTAAGTGTGGGGTTACGGAGTCCACGGCGGTCCGTCGAGTCTATGAAGGTTTGTCCTGTAGATTCTTCATGAAGTTCAAAGAAGTAATCCCAGTAATTTCAGTACCCATATTCCAAGAGAAGTAATCTCTAGGGCAAGTATCATCAGTGAACAAAAAATACAGACAAGAGAAATGTTTAGTAAGAAGAGAAGGAATTCTATAAAAAGACATAAGCAAAATCTTGAACAAGGCAAAGATTTAACAGACAGTGAACAAAAAATCGAGGACCAGCCTGCAAGAAAATCCCCTGCAGATTTTCCTCTCCAATTTTCTCTGCCTTGTCTGTAGTTTAAACAAGTAACCATTAAGGATCTATCAAACATAATAAATCTACCCACAAGATCTTCTATTAATGGTCAAGCTCTAGATGGTTTCTCTACCCTACAAAGGAAAAGGTTTGCAAACCATTAAACTCTATACTAATAACAATAGTATTATAATTGTCTAGCACTTAGATATTTTAATCACAGGCTGTAGCACATTAATGTGTTAGCCACAGACTCCTCAATTGCACAATACTAAAAGAACAGTTATTCAACTAAATATTCGAATGCTTAAACCAAAAACAAAAACATTCTTAACAGTTATAAATTGGTGGACTAAACTTACACAAGTAAAAATAAATTTTGAATTTCATTACCAAGAACATCAACTAAACTAGAAGAAAACAATATTGACACTATTAACAGAGAATTTTAAATACAAAATACCTTTTGAAGAACCAAATCTTGAGCTGACCCCGAAGAAAATGGAAGATTTGTTCCTCTTACAGCTTGTGCACTACTTGCATCAATAAGTGAAGCAAGGTTAGATCCAACACACCCTGGTATATCTTGAAAATTCAATCCAGGGTTGTTTTGTAGTAATTGAGTGAATAAATGTCGCATTTCTTCTATCAATTCTTCCTTTAAAGAAGTGATTTCATCGGCATTCTTTTGTTTTAGATTGTTAAGTTCCTCATATTTCTTCAAAGAACTTGTTGTCACTGATCTACCATAGAACCGAAATCGACCAGGCTGCTCCTTTCCAAACACTGACCTAAATGCATCATCAGTTGTTTCCCCAGAACTTTGGCGATTTTGAAGTTCAGCCTATTGAATAAAATTGGCATCCATAGTGAATTGTAAGTACTATTTCATTTCCAATCCTATGATAGTGATCAAGAATTAAAACATTATGAAAACTTTTCATAAAAAATAATTAAACAATTTCGACAAATAATTGATATCTCCTTGAACTTGCATAAGAAGAAAAAGAAGAAGAAGAAGGCATACGTGATTAAAATTTAATGTAGTCAAACTCCCCACAATATAAATGTTAAGTCTGAATAAAGTTCACTAATAATCCTCTTTGAAAAACTTACTATTTCAATTTGGGTATCAGCCTGGATTTCCTTTCCCGTCTTGGTACGAGTTGCAATAAATATTTCAGGGTTTGATGGTTCTTCGTTGTTGTCTTTGGCTGCACGCTACAGATTATATCAAAAGAAATTTTAAAAAATCAGTAAGTTCTTATGAAGTACAAAAAATGAAAATCAAATTTTGTATGAAATGTCAGCTAAGTATTAGCAATGCCACGCATACTCTAGCAAAATTAATAGGTCCCATTCGATGCCTCCGCTTTTGTTTTTTCCAGTTTTTAGAATTCATCTCGCATATAGCCTATTGTTAAAAACAAAGAGATAATTGAATTAATATGTATAAAAAGAATAGATATGACACAGAATTAGTCGATGAGTGGAAATGCACCATTTTAACCTTACTTGAACAGTTGGGTGTTTCCAATACTCGATCAACTGGCGGAATTGATTATGTGGAATGCCATCAGGACATTTTGCTAGCATATCCTCAAGGGTACTATTTTTATCAAAAAAATTCTTTTTAATTTTTTGCTGGTGTCGCCTCCAAGCATCACGAAGACCAGTAATCACCCACTTCTTTCCTTCTACTGGAAGTAGAAATTTGGACTATGCAAAATAAAATATATTTAGTTTCAATAAGTAAAAAAAATATGAATTCTCAAGAGTGGTTGTTTTTACATTGACGTATTCCCACATGCGCTTTTTAGTATCATTTGGCACCACATGCGAACTAGTGTACATCAAGCTGATGAATCTAGGATTCCTTGCAATTGTTCCTATAAAGTTGCTTAATTGTGACACTATCTTATTAGTTGGTCCCACCGCTTGTCCTTTATCAAATGTCACCTCCTTTCTTTCTTCCAAATTTCTTGCATGAATATCCTTGCATGTTGTATGTCCTCGAACTTTTTTTTGCTTCAACATTTTTAGATTGATGTAACAAACATGAAATAAGATATTTCTTTTATATGAGTTCAAAATCTTACAAGGTTTAAAACATACCTTTTGTACTACAATCAATGTCAATTTCCTCTTCTTGTTCTACACGATCATCCAATCCTTTGTTATGTTCATTAATAATAGGAGTATGCATAAATTCGACATCAATTGTTGTGTTGTTGTCACGTTTTGTTTCATCATCTTTGTGTATCCCTTGATCTTTTAGAAACTGATCAAGAGTACTAGCTGGTATGACCGTCTTCCTCTTTACCTGTTAGCAATTCGGTAGATCAAGAATATCATGTCGTGCCTCTCCATTGCCTAGTGTTGTTCCAGTCGCATGTGCTGAAGCAGTAACATCTTCATTGAAAGACGTATGGAACCTAGAATTATTCATAGGAAGTTTATTTCCATTATCTTGAATGGACTCTTCAAATTGAAATAACCTCTGTTTAGTTTGTCCTTTCCCTGCAATCATACGTGAGGTTCTAAGCTCTTCCGTTGAAGACGATTGAATGACTGATTTGTGCCCAAGCAATTTACTCTTTCCTTGTTGTGGAATGAAATCCTCAAAATTCTTTCTTTTATGTGATATTGGTGCCTGCTCTTTCTTAGCTTTATCATTGCGTTCATTTGCAAGTTGTTCTCTCTTAATCTTGAATTTGTTGGCCAATTCAGCACTTGATCGGTATTACATATCAACATCCAGATTCTTCAATGGACTTTGAGCTTTGTTTGGATTCAAACCCGTTTTCTTTAGCATTGCTGATTGATTCATTGTTTTTGCTTTTTTGAAATCTCTTCAATTTGTTTCCCAATAGTAAGTAAACCTACAAAATAATAAGATTGTTTTAGTGAAAGAAGTAGCAGGACGGATTCAAATTTGAAGAACTACATGAACAAACAGAAAAAACTGATAACATATGAAACAAGATATTTCAAACAACTGCAGACGCGACTGTATGCCATTATTATTGTTCCCTAGTTGAACAAGTTTGTTAGCTATTCGCATCACATGTCCAATGTTTCCAATCCTGGGTGGGGTTCTTTCCTCAACAGAGGCCGTTGGCTGCATCCACATTTAAAAATTGGAGAGCTTTTTATTACTTAAATTAATAAAAGGTAAAAAGTTGTACCTCTCTTGAAGCGACAAACTCGGGACAACGACCAAACTAGAAGCAACTTCAAACTACAAAGTTGAATGCCTCTAATGCCAACTGCCTGATAATGAAATGAAACCAGAAAGTATATGAATAACAAACAACCAAATCAAGCAAAAATAAGATAGAAGTATAGGTTCGTCAATAAAATAATAATCAGATAAGAAGGCAACATATTACATTCCACAGATTAGATATAATAATGTATTTTACAAAAAAAAAACTATTATATTACAAAAACAGTGAGTGAGCACTATATGATCATCACAAAAATAATGAAACTCATGGTTTGTCTTATTCAGACTCTTCATCAGACTCGACTTCATCATCAGACTCATCTTCATACTCATCTTCAGACTCGTCTTCAAACGCATCTGAAAACTCATCTTCATACTCATTTTCAGACTCATCTTCGAACTCATCTTCAAACTCCTCTTCATAATCGACTTCAAGTTTTTGATTGACAAATTCCTCCACAGGCACATAAATGATTGTTTCTGGTAAATCAGTCCTTGTTAAGAGTACTTCACCATTATCTTTTGGTATAGATGGACCCTTCGAATGTTCAGATGGCTCATTTTCATAACTTAGTGGGAGATTAGATTCAACTTCATCACCCATGTTAAACAAATATTTTGGAACAGTCTTCATAACATAATGTTTATCTTGATCATATGGATCTTGCACATAAAAGCATTGGTGTACTTGAGATGCAAGCACAAAAGGCTCTTCCTGAGAGCATCTCTTGTTAAAGTAGACATAAGTAAGGCCATAAAAATCTTTTTCAACCTCATACCAATCGCACTTAAATAAAACAACCTTCAAATGGCTGTAATAGTTTAATTCAACCATATCAACTATTTCACCATAATAAGTCAAATCTGCAGCAATCGGATTTTTATCCTTTGAGCTTATAAAGCTTGTAATTGAGGCAATTAGTGTAACACCACTATTTTGTGTTTTACGCCTTGCATCACGCTGCCTAACATGGAATTTATATCCATTTATGAGATACCCACAATATCTTTTTGCAACAAAATTTGGTCCTCTAGACAATTGTTTTATCAAATCAGGCACATCCTCTTGCAAAGCACGAGTTTCAAACCATTGAGAGAAGTTTTGACAATGATTCTTGGCTTTGCTCCATTTAGATCTTCGTGACTGATTATTAACCTCTTGCTCATGATCTCTACAAAACATTTACTATATTTGTTAAAATAATAAATTAAATAAGATAAAAATTAATTATACAAAAGGAATGCTATATTCAAATTAAGGTATCTAATATATTCTTGAACATAGTCATAATTTCCCAATAAGTATGCATATGCCTGACTTAGTGGTTGTCATCTAAAATGATTGGATCAGTTTTCTTTGCTCCTAAAGGAACTCCTTTGTTAGAAAACAAACTCATAGGTTCTGCGTCACTTGGGTCGCATTCATCATTGTTTCGCACTCTCCTATTAAATCAGGTATGCACACCCCGATGCAGATATTTTGAGAATAAATTCATGCAATATATTCCCACTCGTGTCTCTGCTATGCAACCTTCTGGAAAAAGCCTTTTGCGAATGTATGATTTGAATGTACCCATTTCTCTTTCAGTGGAATACATCCATCGATTTTGCACTGGGCCGCCTAATCTCACTTCATTCACCAAATGAATAGGCAAATGAATCATGATATCAAAAAATGAAGGAGGGAAAATTCGCTCCTACTGATTTACTGTTTCTATGATCTCTACTTCTAAGCAATCCAGTTCCTCCAATGTGATTACTTTTTGGCCCAAACGATGGAAGAAGGAACTTAGACGAATCAAATGAATAGCCACATGATCAGGAAGAATGCTTTTAATTGGTATTGGAAGCAAGTAATGTAACATGAAATGAGCATCATGGGTTTTATAATTAGACACGTTTCTTTCATCCAAGTGCACACACCTAGACATATTGGAGGCACTACCATCAGATAGCATGGCTGTCTTTAAAACTCCACAAAAGATGGATTTCTCTCCATTCGTCATTGAGAAGCACGCCTTTGTAATCTTTGTTCTCTTACTATCTTCTGTATCTTGTGGATGAAGGTTCTTCCTGATTCCCATATCTTTCAAATCATACCGTGCTTTTACATGATCCTTTGTTTTTCTTGAAATATCCAAAAGAGTTCCAAGTATGATATCAACTACGTTCTTCTCTATGTGCATTACATCAAGGTTGTGACGTAACAAGTTGTACTGCCAGTAAGGTAATTCAAAAAAAATTGACCTTCTTTTCCATGGGCCATCATTTAATCTCTTTTTCTTCTTCCCAAACACATTTTCAAAATCACGTAAGCTATTAAGAACATCAATTCCCTTTAATGGAGATGGAGGAGGCGTAAATTCAGTTTTTGAAAATTGAATGATCTTTTGTTTGATCTCCATGGATGATCTATCGGTAGAAAAACACGATGATCCATATAGCACATTTTCCGACTATGTTTAAGATAGCGAGAATTAGTGTCGTAGTTACAAAAAGGGCAAGCAAATTTTCCTTTTGTACTCCAACCAAATAACATAGCATATGCAGGAAAATCACTGATTTTCCACCTAAGAGCTGCCCGCATTTGAAAAGTTTCATTTCTGGAAGCATCATATGTTTCAACCCCAGAATCCCATAATAATTTGAACTCGTCTATCAATGATTTTAAGTAAATATAAATTTCATTTCCGGGTGATCGCGGTCCAGGTATAAGTAAAGAAAGTATGGAATATTCAGATTTCATGCACATCCAAGGCGGAAGATTATAAATCATCAACATAACTGGCCATGTGCTATGTGATATACTCATGGTTAGAAATGGATTGAATCCATCATTTGACAAGCCAAGTCTCACATTGAGACAATCTTGTGCGAAATCTGGATGCACCCTATCAAAGTCTTTCCATGCTAGACCATCAGCGCGATGCCTTAACTTTCAATCTTTAGAATGTTCCTCTTAATGCCACCCCAAATAATCTGCCGTCTTTGAGCACATAAATAGCCTTTTGAGTCTAGGAATTAATGGGAAATGTCTCAAAGTCTTTGCAGAAACTCGATGTTGTTTTTTTGAAGACTCAAGCTCACTATCAACTTTAGGAGCTTGAATATATCGTGAAGCTCCACAAGTATGACAAATTTCGTCATTCGTTATGATCATTCCTGAACAACATGCAATCATTTGGACATGCATCAATTTTATCATAATCCAGACCAAGATTCTTAAGTATAGACTTGGTTTTATTTTAAGACTGTGGAATGTTCAACTCGGGCATCGCCTCTTTTAATAACTCTAGAAAAGGAGTGAATGATTCATTGCTCCATCGATGTAAACACTTCAACAAATATAAGCGAAGTGTTAATGATAATTTAGAGAAACCTATACAACCAGAATATACTTCTGGGTTTGCCTCTTCAAGTAAGCTATAGAATTTCTTGGCATCTTCATTTGGACCATCATAAACTCCTCGAGCCTGTGCAACATCTCTAAATTGATCATTCAACAACCCATCAATATCATCACACGAGTAATCCATATAATCATCAACATTCAACTTGGTATCCCATTCCCCGTGATTGATCCACCTAGTATAGCCTTTAACGAATCCATGGCATATTAGATGATCATACACTACATTCCTTCGGTTCGAAAGAATATTACAACATTTCGCACATGTATACAGAATTTTCTCTCCATGAGGATCTCCATAAGAGTAAACAAAATCTAGAAATGATTCAATGCCATGAATATACTCTTTGCTATACCTTGCTAAATTCATCTAGTCCTTGGATGGGATATGTGAACTCTTAGAAGAATATATCAATATTTAGTCTTTCAACAATAATCATTAACCAGTTAAGAAATAAGTTATAAAAGTCACGAGTAATCTATCAGAATCATGTGTTATGAGATGACAAAAGTTTCTTACCTAGTCATGAAGCTTTCGCTATGTCAAATCAAACCTTTCATCCTCCACAAATTTTTTTCAATGTTGATGATACTATAAATGAAAAAATAAGTACAATTAATAGGATATACATAAATCTGTCCATAGATAAATGCGGATATTTTGAGCGAAGAAATGCATAAGAGACCACCTACGGAGCTTGTGACGGTCCGTCGTGCTTGTGACGGTCCGTAGGTGGCAGCGTAGTGCAGTTGCTAAAGGAAGATGGGGAAGTCTGACTAAGTGTGGGGTTACGGAGCTTGTGACGATCCGTCATGCTTGTGAAGGTCCGTAGGTGGCAGCGTAGTGCAGCTGCTGAAGGAAGATGGGGAAGTCTGACTCAGACTAAGTGCGGGTTACGGAGACCACGACGGTCCGTCGAGTGTGTGACGGTCCGTCTTGCAGGTTCGTCATGAATTTAAGAGAAGTAATCCCAGTACCTATATTCCAAGAGTTTAGGTGTTTTGGAACGAAGACCCTCGACGGACCGTCATGCTTGTGACGGTTTGTAGGTGGCAGTGTAGTGCAGCTGCTGAAGGAATATAGGTAAGTCTATGTGTGGGGTTACGGAGTCCACGACGGTCCGTCGAGTCTACGACGGTCCGTCCTGCAGGTTCTTAATGAAGTTCAGAGAAGTAATCCCAGTACCCACCCTTTCTGTGAGTGCAATCAATTGGAATTGTTGAAAAGTGAATCAAGATCATAGATCCCCTGTTACCACCCCAAGGCAACCTAAGAGAGAACGAATGGCTCTAGCAATGTCAACCCAGGAGAGAACTCTTACGGATTTTGTATAATCGGAATCCAAGGAAATCTAGTATATGCAGACACACAAAGCATATGCAACACGGCAAATATTGAAGCTGAAATCACAGCAATTTGGAAAGCACTAAGTTATTGCAAGAGGTGTGGGATCACAAATGCCATTTTAGAGACTGACTCGCTGAGTCTCAAGAAGATGATTCAATGAGAGTGGAGGTTAACTTGGAATTAAATTGATAAGATAGAGGAGATGCATATGATTATGGGAACAATTCGAATTCAGATAGTACATATATTTAGAGAAGTTGATCAATTAGCTAATTGCATCACAAACATATCTATTAACCAAGAAAACAGGCAGCAATATCACAGATTTTAAGATCTACCTAGTAGTGCAAGAAAGATCTTAAACATGGACAAGCAACAGTACAACAATCAGAATAGGAACAAAGAAAATCTTACGCATTTGAAGAAATTAACATGAAAAGCAAAGGAAGAACCACGAAGTCACCTATTTACAAAATCATTTGTGGCCAAGCAGGGGAAAAGTATTGGTTTACAAACCAACAACCCCCACCTGAAGATAGACCGATATTTGATATCTGACAAAAGAAAAGAGATCATCTCAATGTGCAGATTGTGATATATTAGTCATGACGTAGCACAACAAATCAAAACCTGATGGTTCTCTTCAATGTGCAGATTGTGATATTCAACTATGTGCACTACTATTATTACAACAACAACAAAAAAGTGTAGCCCCACGAGTGGGTCAGGGAATACAACAACATACACAACATAATTAAACAAGTGGAGTAATTGGATGGTAGAGTTAAAATGCACCAAAAACTATGAGGAACACAACATTACCTTACTTCAGGCAGTGAACTGGAAGGGGACGAGTAAAAAATCGATCTTCTCCATGAAACTTGAACACTAACAACGGATGAGAACTTCGGACAGAATCTCGGAGTTGAACAAAGCTTGGGAAAACTAATTTGCGAAATGAGTTTGAAATCGTGTTCTTAAGCGAGAGACTTGAGAGAAAAGTGTAGCTTGAATTCATCATCTTTCCAACAACCCAAAAGCATTCATTCTTTCTAAACACAAAATAAAAAATCAAACACTTCAGCTAACATATTGAAAAAGTGAATCGTACTTACTATTGAAGAAATCGTTATTGGAAAAAATGTCTTGAGCTCGTCAGCTCTTCACCTCTTCATCTCTGTTTCAGCTCTTCACCTCTTCATCTCTGTTTCAGCTCTTCACCTCTGTTTCAGCTCTTCAATTCTTCTACTCTTCACGTTGTTCTTCAGCTTTCTTCACGTTTGTTCTTCAGCTCCTTCAGTTGGTTCTTCAGTTCCTTCACAAAATCAGAAAAGTTAAAGAGGAAGAGGAAGGCTGAAGGAGGGAGTAAAAATTAAAAAGTCAAAAGTTAAATTTATGATTTATTAATGTTTTTTTGGCCAATAAAAGTTGGAGGGAGAGTTGAAAATAATTGGAGGGAGAGTGAAAAAATTTAATGTTTTAGTGAAAAATTTTAAGGCAACACTTATAAAGTGTTGTTTTTTCAATTATAAAAATAGGACATTTTAGAAGTGTGGTCATATATGTAAATAGGTGTTGCCAATTATATCATATTTTAACAACACTTATAAAGTGTAGTTTATCCCATGAAAGAGTACGCTTTAGAAGTGTTGCTAAAATTAATGTAGCTAAAAGTCAAAATCATTGGCTACACTTTAAAAGTGTTCCCAAAAGTATTTTAGGAAACACTTTATAAGAGTTGTCAAGATTTAGTGTTGCCGTAGACCTAAAATGATGTAGTGCCTCAACGTCCAAGTTTTGTAGGTAAATATTTGACCTACTTATGTTGTTTTGTATCGCTACATTCTAGGTGAACTTTTTGAAATTGTTATAGTTATATGCAAAGTAAGAGCAGGTTGTAGGTTGGTTATCTTGGGACTTTAGGGCATCGGGTGCCTGTCCGTCTTAATGGGTTTTCAGGCGTGACAAAAGTTCTATCAGAGAAGGTTATCCTAGGGAGTCTAAAAAGTTGTGTCTGTGTAGATTCTTTCTTATGGATGTGCTGTGCACTACATCTATAAACAAAAGGGTACGAGACATATAGGAGTTGTCTCATTTCTTTCATTTCATAGTTTGTGCGATAGAACTAGTGTTGTAGGTGAATCATATCTTATTTCTAAATTGTTTTATGATATCAAAGATCTCTGTTACAAGAAGGAGTTAAAGTACTGGTAAACGAATAGATGTGGCTGCCCAAGATGGGAGTAACTAACCTCCACCAAGTCAAGCTGTTCAATGTGGGGCATAAGATGAGTATCTATCACAGGCTTCACCGACGCCTCCATATCCTGAAGAACTATGGAGGGAAGATGAACCTCAGGAACCCCCTATCAATGGTATCTAGCAAGATTTGAGGAATGAAACCCAATTATTTACTCGTACAGTTTTTGGTCATATCCAAAGGCAAGGAGGTCCAGATAAAGGTACTAGTGGTGTAGATAGATCAACTGGAACACAGATACATAATTATCTTAAATTGGACCCTCCATCATTTACCGGGTCAAATCCTAATGAAAATCCGCAAGACTTTATAGATATAATGAAACACACTTTGGATATTATGCATGTAAGTGGTAAAGAATCAATTGAGATAGCTGCATACAAAATAAAGGGTGTTGCTATATTATGGTATGAAGCTTGGAAGCAATATAGGGGAACAAATGCATCAGCTACGTGGAAAGAGTTCAAAAAGGCAATCCTTGATCATTACTGCCAATGGAGATCCGAGAGTCCCATGTGGATCAGTTCTTAAATCTCCACCAAGGAAATATGAGTGTGAGATAGTATAGTCTCAAATTTAATTCCTTGGCCAGGTATGCTCCTAATGTAGTAGTTACTATGGAACATAGAGTTCATCGATTTGTGGATAGATTAGATTCATATCTTTTTAGAGACTATATAAATGCATTCTTGAATAAATATATGGATATAGCAAGGATGCAGGTTTTTACACAAAAGTTGGAAGATCAAAGGCAAAGAATAAGGACCCAAGAGTCAGAACATGCAATTCTAAGAAGGCCAGATCCATGGGGAAGTTTACACAATCCCAAGGTGAGTTTAGGCCTTGGTTCTCTTATAAACCACCTAGGTTGTCATCTTTATACTCTAAAACTAGTGATCCACCACAATTCCAAATGTTTAACGACAATCAATTTGGAAAATAAGTGAAAGCCAAGGCTCATAAATAGTTAGTCATGAAGAGCAGGGAAGTACAAGCCAATCAAGGCCTCCACGACAGCCTTGTAAATACTGTGGGAGGAATCTTCTAGGTGCATGCAGTTTTGGGACGGATGTTTGTTTCTTGTGTGGCACACCAGGGCATATGATAAGAAATTGTCCTCATAAGAGAGTGGGTGGCGTTGCACAACCAACTAGATCAGTTGTTGTGTCGACATCATCAACCCCTTCTTTAAGTAGGGGAGTATATATGCCTCAGTTTGCGGTAGAGGATCAAGGGGAGAAGCTAGTTCTAGTGGAGGTCAGAATCAAACATATGCACTAAGGGATCGACAAAATTAAGAAGCATCGCTGGATGTGGTTACAGGTACATTGTCCATCTTTTCACATATTGTATATGCGTTAATTGATCTGGGGTCTACACTATCATATGTTACACTATTGGTTATTGGAAAGTTCAAATGAACAAAATAATTATTAGTGAAGCCATTTGAAGTATCTACCCTGAATAGTTAGTCTATTATAGCTACTAGGGTTTATCGTAATTGCATTGTAACTACTTATGTTCGTCATACATTGGCTAACCTTGTTGAGATAGGAATGGTAGATTTTAATGCTATAATGGGTATGGATTGGTTAGCTTCTTATTAGTCCACAGTAGATTGCTGAACTAAGATAGTGCATTTCCAGTTTCCAAAAGAGGTAGTCCTTGAATGGAAAGTTAATATTGGGGCGCCAAGAGGTAAATTTATTTGTTATATTAAGGCAAAGAATATGATTATCAAAGTATAGATATGCCATATTGTTAGAGTGAAAAATATAGATGCGGAGCCACCAACCCTTCAATTCCATTCCGGTGGTAAATGAATTTCCAGATGTGTGTCCTGAAGATGTTTAAGGTTTGCCTCTAGAATGAGAAGTAGAGTTCGACATTGATGTGCTTCTAGGTACTCAACCTATCTCAATTCCTCTGTAGATAATGGTTCTGGAAGAATTACGCGAGTTGAAGGAGCAATTAAAAGACTTATTAGAAAAAGCATTCATAAGGCCTCATATGTCCCCATGGAGAGCACTAGTTTTATTTGTACGCTAAAAGGATAACTCGTCAGGGATGTGATTGACTACCGACAGTTGAATAAGGTAACGATTAAGAATAATTTTCCCCTCCCTAGAATTGATGATTTGTTTGATCAATTACCAGGTGCTAGGTGTTTTTCAAAAATAGACCTGAGGCCAGGTTATCACCAAGTGAGGGTCAAGGACAAAGATATATCCAAGACAGCTTTCCGAACACAGTATGGTCATTTTGAGTTCTTAGTCATGTCATTTGGGCAAACAAATGCACCAACAACTTTTGTGGATTTGATGAATAGGTTGTTCAACCCATTTTAAATGAGTTCGGATAGTGTTCATAGATTACATCTTCATGTATAAAATATTAGAAGAGGATCATACTAATCACTTGCGGTAGGTTTTACAAATTCTCTGTGATCGTAATTTGTATGCAAAGTTTTCTAAATGTGAGTTCTGGTTGAAATCTGTGGCATTCCTTAGTCATATTGTATCTGAGGGAAGAATAAGGGTTGATAACCTTAAAATAGAAGCCGTGAAAAATTGTCCAAGACCTACAAAACCTATCGAAATTCGTAGTTTTCTTCTATTGACAGGTTATTACAGAAGGTTTGTTGAAGGATTCTCTTTCATGGTTGCATTATTAACAAATCTAACACTCAAAGAAACCAAGTTTCAGTGGAGCGATGAGTGTGAAAGAAGCTTCCAAGAGCTGAAGAGTAAATTAACTTCTACACCTGTGTTGGTAATTCCAGAAGGTACAGAAGGCTATGTAGTGTACTGTAATGCTTTGGGTGTGGGCTTAGGTTGTGTATTTATGCAGCATTGAAATGTTATATCTTATGTCTCAAGGCAGCTGTGGTCACATGAAAAAATTTATCCAACCCATGATCTAGAGCTAGCAACAGTTGTGTTTGCTTTGATAATAAGGCCACTACTTTTATGGAGTTAATGTTGAAATATACATTGATCACAAAAGGTTGCAATATATCTTAAGTAAAAGGACATAAATCTGAGGCAGCGAACATGGCTGGAGCTATTAAAAGATTATGACAATGACATCTTATATCATCCTGGTAAAGCTAATGTAGTAGTTGATGCTTTAAGTAGTAAAATAATGGCAAGCAATTATGAGAAGTCTGTGAAAAAACAAGGAATGACTAAGGATCTGTGCCAACTAGTGAACTTGGGCGTTCGCCTTCTTGAGTCTCAAGACGAAGGGGTAATTGTGCAAAATGCAGCAGAAATATCATTAGTAGTGGAAGTGAATGAGAAGAAGTACACTGATTGAAGTATTTTACAA
The DNA here is from genome assembly GCA_027789145.1 of Solanum arcanum. NCBI lineage: Eukaryota > Viridiplantae > Streptophyta > Magnoliopsida > Solanales > Solanaceae > Solanum > Solanum arcanum. The sequence continues at coordinate 39,354,645 of CM050935.1, read as the reverse complement.
CTTAAAGAGAATGTACTACATGGTATGACAAAGACATTTGAGCTTACGAAATACGGAGTACTTCGATGTCAAAATAGATTGTGTGTACCTAATATAGATGAACTAAGAAAGAAGATCATGATGGAATCACATAATTCAAGATACTCTATTCATCTAGGGGTAAACTAAAACGTATCATGACTTGAAAGAAATGTATTGGTGGGGGCACATGAAAAAGAACATTGCAGAATTCGTGGCTCAGTGTCCAAATTTTAAACATGTAAAAGTAGAATACCAAAAACCTGGAGGTTACATGCAACGTATAGAATTTCCAATTTGAAAATGGGACATGATCACTATGGATTTTGTCACTGGTTTGCCTCGCTCATTCTGGAAGTTTGACTCCATATGTATAATAGTTGACAGACTTACCAAACCAGCGCACTTCTTGCCAGTGAAGACTACTTATACAGCTAAAGAGTATTAGACGTTGTACATTGAAGAGATAGTTGGACTATATGGAGTGACAATCTCTATAATATCTGATAGATGAGCTTAATTCACTGCAAATAATTGCACGTCGTTTTAAAAGAGTTTGGGAACACAAGTTAATTTAAGTACAACCTTCCATCCTCAAACGGATGGCCAAGAAGAACTTACAATTCATACACTTGAGGATATGTTGCGAGGTTGTAAATTAGATTTCAAGGGTAGGTGGGATGATCACCTACCACTTATTGAATTGTCGTATAGAAATAGCTACCAGTCGAACATTAAAATGGCACCTTATGAAGCTTTATATGGTCGAAAGTGTAGATCCCCAATTGGCTGGTTTGAAGCAAGTGAAACTAATTAATTTGGGTCACATCTTGTTCATCAAGCTATGGAAAAAGACAAAGTGATAGAGCAGCGTTTAGAAACAGCGCAAAGTCAACATAAATCATATGCAGATATTAGAAGGAGAGGACTAGAATTTTCAAAAAGGGATTGGGTGTTTTTGAAAGTGTCTCCAACGAAAGAGGTAATGAGGTTTGGTAAAAAGGGAAAGATGACTCCACACTATATAGGTCCATATAAGATTATCCAAAATTTCGGCCAAGTAGCCTATGAGTTAGAGCTACCACAAGTGCTTTCATCAGTTCATCTTGTGTTTCATGTCTCAATGCTTCAAAAATGCGTAGGTGAACCATCTTGTATTATTCCTACTAAAGATGTACAAGTTATGGGAGATCTCACTTATGACGAGGTATCCATTGCTATTCTAGATCGACAAGTTAGGAAGTTTAAAAAAAGAAGTAGCTTCTGTAAAATTACTATGGAGAAACCAACAAGTATAAGAAGTTACATGGGAAGCGGAAGAAGCAACTAAATTGAAGTATCCTCACCTCTTCCAGACTGGTAAGAAAGATCAAAATGTTTGTGGAGGCATTGACAAGTAAGTATAAGTTTATATGTTCAATATGATTAGTAGTAGTACTAACTTAGACTTGAATTTTTTTGGATTTAACAACATTGCTAACAATCGAGGACCATTGTTTTAAGGGGGAAGGATGTGACGACATGTGTTATGTATATGATAGTTCTATTCTTTTGATACTTGAGATAGACTTATAGTGTAAGTGAGGAATCAGAATTGTTATATGGTTAGTGTTGGTTTAAACTAGCTTGGAAGGTGTAACGCCTTGCACGTTTCAACATGTGTATTGCAAGTTAACTCTGATAGAAAGTATTCAAGTAGATATATTAAGATGAAATTGAGCTTAAAGTTATAAGTTAAGTGCTAAGTTGAAGAACAAGAGAATAACATTGAGAAATTGAAATAAAATAATTGAGCTGCTTGCTTGGATTAATTCAAGCTAGCAGCTGCATCACCTACTTAAGCTATAATATAGTTTAAGGGCCATGTTTGGCGGACCAGATTTAGGCTTATATTAATGGATTCTCACATGAAGCGCAAACCTATTAAATGAAAATAAAATTTTAAACAATGTGAAAGACCCAATATGGATAAAGCCCAAGTGAAAGTAACTAGGTGAATCACCTAGTTTGACCTTTTTAGTTGCTTCATATGCACAAGTAGGTGCATCACCTACTTAACCAATGAGTGGCTTAAAATGGACTCAAAAAAGTAGGTTCTACAAGATATTTTTGTGGTTAATAAAGCTCTATACATATCCAATATGAGCATATATTCTTCACCCGTTTTAACATATAAAAATAAAATTTAAATCCAGCTCTCTCTCTCTCTTTTCTCTCAAGGATTAAACCAGCAGCCGTAAAGTTTTCTAGGGTTCTTTAAGAATCCCTTATATCCGCAAACCAAGGTAAGTGAAAACTCATGGTTTTAGCCTAATTATCCCATGGATTAATAGGAAAACATGTTATTTATGCTCTAATATAACTACAATGGCAAAATATTGCCAGCAACAACTGCTCACTTCCTTAGTTATTAAAATACCTTTATTTTTTCTTTGGTTCAAGTGTTAAGGGAAGCTGAAGTTCTAAAAGAATTCAAGTTATAAAGAGAAGTTGCATAAATTAATGTAAGATGACTGCTCCACTACTATCTTCCTTATGTAAGAATTATAGTGAGGAATTAGTGGTGTGCTTTTATGAAGAACTCAATGGGGTGGTGAGTTCAATACTTGGTTGTATGATAAAGAATATTTGGTGTTGTTCTATGTATATTACTATTGGCGCAACTTGGTTTGATATTGGGAAAAGGATGTATAATGTATGTGATGGACAGAGAATGAGGGTGTGGTGATACACCTTATGTTAAGGGTTGTATAGGCTCATTATCAGTCAAAGTTTGCTACTGTTTTACAAGGCTCACGGTATGATAGCTTCTAATTTTAGTTTATCATACTTAAATTGTAGATTAAATCCAAAAAGGGGAGGCTGAATCGTTATAGTATATCAGTACGAGGATAAGGTATGTAAGGCCTTTCGATTCTATATCCGTTTGTCTTTAATTCTTACACCTGCAATTAATATCAATAAAGTGAATCTCATAAGTTCTATTCCTAGAAAATGAAACATAGTGGCAGCGTACTATATCAAAATAGCTAACAATATTTTGCACGCTCCGTAGTGCATAGAACTACTTCATTATCAGTCCACTATTTATATTGGTGTTATCATCCCCCATGTGTTGTATAGAAATTGTAATTGGAAAAGCAAGTATGTGAATCCTCCTCTTTGTTGTTTGAAGTCAACTGTGTCATTAATCTCTTAAAGTAATGTTTTGATGTTACATAACTCCTTATGTCATTATTATTCCTTGAAGTATGATTTTCATTTCTTCTATTACTAGTCCGTACTTCAATATATCCAAAATGATTATGACTAACAAAATAACATCTCACAAGAGTTATGAACTGATAAACAACAACCTCAAAGGTTAAGGAATCTAAGTGAAGAAATTTCTATAATTACGGGTGGCAGCCCAAGGGCGAAAGCCTAGCATAGGTAGATCTCAACTGGTACATAAGGGTGGCAGCTCAGGGGTCAAAGCATAGCATGGGCCGATCTCTATTGGTTAGAAGGGTGGTAGCTAAGGGCGAAAGAATAGCATGGGCCAATTCCAAGTTGTGTAATTATGAGGACCACATCCCATGATTTAATATGCCTAGCATGGTTTATCCTCTTCTACCAATGATCATCTAGTCACTTGTATCACATGCCCTACAAATATTATAACATACAGAAAAGTAAAAAAAAAAGAATGTAGGTTACTTGATCCGACAAGAGTAAACACATGAGGTCTTCTCGCCTAAGCTAAAGCACTCATATGTTGCTATTTTATTTCAGTTGAACTCTCGATAACATATGTTATTCCCTTTCATATTCAGTACATTTTTTTGGAACTAATGTCCCTCGTGGGGGATGCTGCATTTCATGCTACAGGAACATGTATTCGGCTAGTAGACCTCCGTAGTAGGAGTACACAAAACTCTGTTACTTTTGGGTGGCTCCAAGTTTATACGAAGATTTATTGAGTCTTTGGTGAATTCATTTTGGTATTGTATCATAGTTAAAGGTAAGGAGGGGTTTGTCCCGGCCTACTTTAATCTTCTATCCTTTAGAGGCTTTGTAGATGTATGTACATGGTCCCGTTATGCCTTAAGGAGTTGTGGCCTCAATGGCCATGTTTTGTATAAAAAATTTGGACCTACTTATGTTATTTTGTATAGATGCATTCTAGGTGAACATATCACAGTTGTTATAGTTATATGCACGGTAAGAACAAGTTGCAGGTTGGTTCTCTCGAGCCTTTAGGGCATCGGCTGCCTGTCCGTCTTAATGGGTTTTGAGGCGTGTCACAAAGGTAGTGATACCACTATCTCATGTCAATCTTAGAAAAGAAGGTTGCTCATTGTAGTTTATCAAACAATTCTTTTATACAAGGGAGCAGATAATTTTTCTTTATTGTGACTTTAATGAGTTGGCTGTAAACAATACACATTCTTTAGGACCCATCCTTGTTCTTCACAAACAAAACCGGGGCACCCCATGGACAAATACTAGGTCTTATGAAGCATTTTTCTTGTAAATTCTTGATTTGTGCATTTAAATCTTTCAATTTGGTCGGAGACATACGATAAGGAGAAACTAAAATGTGATTTGTGTCCGGTAGCAAATCAATACCGAAATCAATTTCCAATTCGAGAGAATACTAGGAAGATCATTAGGAAAGACCTCTAAAAATTCACTCACTACAGGGACCGACTCAATGGGATGAATTTCAGAGTCTAAATCTTTGACTCTTAAAATATGGAATAGACAAACTTTAGAGATCATTTTGGATGCTTTTAGACAAGAGATGATACAACCTCTAGGAATAAAATTTCCACCCTTCCATTTTACAACAGGTTCATTTTGAATGTTAAACTTCATCACCCTTGTCCTACAATTAATAGAGGCAAAGCAAGCATGCAACCAATCCATACCCAATATAATATCAAAATAAAACTTATCAAGTTCTACTAGTTCAACATAAGAAACTGTATTAGTCAACATTATAGGACAATTTCTATAAATGTTTATGCAAAATATCAGGCAAAATGTCAATTTTTTGGCTACTAGAGAGGTAATAAATAATAAAGTAGAACCGGGATAAACTAAGACAAAGACATCAATATAGAAGACTTTCAACATACCGGTCACCACGTCGGATGAAGTCTCTCGCTCACCTCTACTACCGAGAGCATAGAAGCGATTCTTCTTTAAACCGTCATTTTAACCACTTTCTTGAGCTGGACCACTAACATTGTATTGACCCCTCACATTAGGTCAATCCCTAATATTGTGTCCCCTTTTACCATAACAAAAATAATTGTCCATGCCCTTAAGGCAATCACCATAGTGCTTCTTGCCACACTTTCCAAATGTTGACTTCGCGGTTGGTGAACTAGTGCCTTTCTCTTTCTTAGTCTAAGGGTTAGCTGCCCTATAACCACTAGCCTTAGGAAAATTGGAAGGAACTTTATTAGAAACCCGCTTCTCAAATCTAAGTTTGTCTCGTATCTCAAGCCTATTCTTTGAAGAACCTCCATGAAAAGATCTTGCCCGCATAACATCACTACTCTCCCTGTTAGGCCTTGGATCTTCCACATGTTTAGAATGAAACATAAGACGGGAAATGTTGATGTTGTCATGTAGCATAGCCGAATGACACTCTTCTTGCAAATCATCTGACACCCCCGTTACAAAGAGCTCATTTCATCTCTAGGATCGAAAGCCAAAAAAGAAACATATTTTGAGAATTTTGTGAATTTCAAGGAGTACTCATGAAGACTCATACCTACTTGGCGAAGGTTGATGAACTCCACCAGTTTAGATTCCCTCAACTTCCTTGAAAATAACCAATAAGGAAAAGCTTTCTTGAAGATCTCCCAAGTCACCAGACCACCCCTTAATGGCCTATTATCCCTCCATTCAACATACCATGGTTGAGACACATCCTTAAATTGGTAATTGGCTAACTCGTCAATCTCACTAGTAGAAAAACCCATATCCAAGAGTATATTATAGACCTTATCAATTAACTCTTTCGGGTCTTCTTCAACCTTAAACCCATAGAAAGTAGGACAATTCATCTGAGCAAAATCCCTTCAATGGGAAGCCATTGTAGAAACTTGTTGATTAGGATGATGTACAACCTCCCGGTTAGCTTGGGTCGTCATAGCTTGGGCTTGGGTGGTGGTGACTAGTGCTTGTGTAGTAATGGATTGGAACATTTGGAAGAGAGTGAACCTTATGTTTTCATCAATCAAAGGAGGAGAGTTCGCTCGGGCTTGTTCATCATTGTAACCTTCCTCAATAGGAGGAACTTGATCACTACGACGAGAAGCTCCGGCATTGGCAATCTATTCTTCAAGCCTTCATGCCACATTCCTTCAAGTATTCATTTCCTATAATAAAAACAATAGGATTAGATGCAAAAGCACACCATAAGAATACTCTAATGGCACAATATTAGACTTCCAAGAAAATGAGATTTTTTCCTAAGCATCACTTAGGTTCCTATCCATAAGTGTGGCGCGCTTCACCATTATGAATACAAAATTATATAGATGTGGTTGAGAGCGAAATTGACTCAAATATAATTCAACCTCATGATCTGATACCAAGTTTGTCATATCCAGGTTTACCCCCTAGACATAACCGGCAGCGTCGTCCTCTTTGAAGACTAAGACTAGCCTCTTAGTTTACATAATTAAATTTATAGGTCAAATATAGTGGAAAATTTAAAAATTTTAATTTTCTTCAAATTGGAGGTTTACATAGACATCTACATACACACACACACACAACACACAGACACACACACACACACACACACACACACACAAAAACACACACACACACACACACACACACACATATATATATATATATATATATGTATACATATATTTGTCGAGTATACATAGACCCTTCGTATAGGAAGGTCACATAGTCTTCTACTGTTACTGCACGTAAGTATACATATAAGATATAACATATTCTTTAAAGATTTTCTCATCTCATAACCATCTAACATGATTAGAAATTTGGGCATAACCCATACATTAATGTTAATTTAGCCACATATCATCTTTATAAAATCCTTACTCAAATGAAAGAAGATATTTTGTATGAGTGTTAGAACTAAACAATATTATAAGCTCGATATTGGCATCGCCCTAGGAAAATGAGGACCTACCCTACTTGGATGATCAAAGTATTCATGCCTTCTTCAAGTCACCTTCAAAAACACTTCAACGACCAGAACCTAAAATGTATGGTAAAAGGAAGAAATGGGGTTAGTACAACACTTGTACTAAGTATGAGACCATATTCACACATACTTTTAAATCATGCTAAGAAGAGAGACATTTCATAAAGTATGCACTTTCCATTTAAAAATCTTTATGCACATGCAACAAGACCTTACCAATAATTATTGCATATTCATTAAGTAATAGACATGTACATTAAAAGGACTACCATATCAAGTTTAGTCAAGTCATCCATACATATCATATAAGTAAATACATACTCAATGTAACTCTATCATCAAGTCATATTAACAATAAGCATGAAAAAGTGTATAATAAAAATGTCAATCAAATAACTTTTTCAATGGAGTATAATAAAAATCAAAGATATATAATGAATGTGACATCATGTACAAAACTTAGTGCAAAATATACAAACCAACTCGGAGTGAAGCCTTAGAAATTATGGAGCCTGCGTACAAACTTGGTGAAATTTTTGAGGGCTTTCCTTGAAAATTTTGCCCCTGTTTTAGCTTAAACAACCTCCGGTATTTATTCTTGTACTATCTCCTTTGTAAAATTTTTGGAGACCTCCTCAATAAAGTTTGCCCCAGTTTCCGTTTTCAAATTATGGAAAGATTACAGGGAAGATGACCGAGCTTTTATGGCGCTTACATATCCCGTTGAAGTAGGAATCGGGTCAAACATAGTTCCAACAAATTGTAACTCGAATAGAGAGTGGATTGAGATTATGTATGTTTTAAAACTAGCTGACCAAGAGTGGTTTTGAATGACTGGGGACCCAAGCGGACAACTTAGGCTGGAACACACGGCAACCATTGAATGAATGACAAAGCAATAAATTATCTATAATTCAAAAAAAGGGTTGAGTATAGAAAAGTTCGGTCTACGGTTCCACAAAATCGTTCTTCAATATACTATACATATATGTTGAGAAATGCAAATGCAATGACAATATACAATAAATAATGTATGAATACTTAGTAGAATATGCAAATAATTAACAAGATATACAAGATATAATGAATAACTCAATAAAAGAATAGTGTCCTCAATTTTAAAAAGCGAACTCATAATGGTTATAACCTCTATATCCCTAGCGGAGTCGCCATTCTGTTAACATCCTTTGAATGGGAGCAACGTCGCGGTGACTCAATTAAAAAAGAGTTTTCGAAAAAGATTTAGAAAGCGGTTAAAAAGGGTAAAATGAGTTTAAAGGGATTAAAGAGAGTGACACCTATTTTTTGGAAAACGAGGAAACCAATAATTAATTAACTTAAAAGAAATGCCTACGAAATCAATTTGATTCTTGGTAGGGGTTCAAGTTATTCTGAAAGGAAGGGGTTAGACACCCTTTGAAATCCACAATTGTGGTTCCAGACTGAGTTCATTTTTCCAAATTGAGGATATAATAGTATTATAGAAGTAATATAAATATTCAATAAACACTAGTAATGAAATTAACATGAGAAACGGCCTGAGGTTTGCCTGACGTCAATATTTACATAATAATGAATAAAAAATATAATTCGAGCTTTTTGAATAACTTCATGGGAAGCAATTTTGTGTATCTGTAAACACACTTAGTAAAAGTGTTAGTGATAAATAAATAAATATGAATAAAAATGAATATATGAATACTAACTAAAAAATAAAATTCCGGCTTATTAACATGGGAGGCCTTGGAAATCGACGATAATTTCTTCATCTGCCAATTCCAACAACTAAAATATATAAACTTAAATTAAATTTCTGTCTTTTAAAATGGAAAAGCCTCCGAAATCGACGGAGAGTTTTTTCATTGACCAATTTATTTAACATACCATATATTATATTTTCCAAACAAAATTTAACAAAACAGGTAATAAACAAACATAAAAACCAAGGAAACCAAAATCTAACAATCATAATAAAGCATAAAAGTAAACAAACGTCAATAAAAGAATGATCAGAAAACATTATTAATTATCAAAGTTTCATTCTAACAAACCCATATTTATATATACAATAAAAAAACAATTCAATAAAACACAATATCTAAAACTTAACCTCAACCGAATGAGAAAACATAATAATAATAATAATAATAATAATAATAATAATGATAATAATAATAATAATAATAATATTAATAATAATAATAATAACAATAATAAACATAATAATAACAACCACAACAACCAACAGTAACAAGACTAGTAATCCTACTACTAATAATAACATAGTAATAATAATAATAATAATAATAATGATAATAATGATAATAATAATAATAATAATAATAATAATAATAATAATAATAATAATAATAATAATAATAATAATAATAATAATAATAATAATAATAATAATAAATACAACATTCCATCAACTTAACTTATAACCAGATTGAATCTTATTTAACCAAACTAATCAAATATCTAAAAGCAACTTAAACAAAGAGTTAAATTTCATAAATGAACATCAACGTTTCACAAATGAATTAAAAAAATGATAAAAATAAAGTTATTAACATATCCAAAATCACTAGGTATCAACAAACATATTAAACTATGGAAAAAAATTGAGTCAAAGTTATCCCGAACGAACTACAGGTAATTTTGATAAATGAACAAAAATAAAAATCCAAAAGATAATAATAATAAACATTGTCTGGAGTTTAAATCACTCCGGTCAGATCTGAAATGGAAAAGAAAATGCAAAGTAAAATAGTCATAAGATTAATGCAAAAGATTACCCTTTTACCGAAGTCATGTCGGCATCGCAGTGATCTTGTTTTGTTTGCACTAGTGTGATTAGAGCTTCGTTTTTGTTGCTTGTTCGTTGGATTCCACTGATGGTGGTTGGGTTATTGGCCTGCTGGTTGTTTTCCTAAGCTTCAACGGAGATGAATAGAGCTTGGAGCTCATTTTAATGGCACCTAGATGCCTACAAAAACAAAAGAAAAATTTTTAAAGGGAAGAGGGAATGGGGGATTGACAACAATTACTATTGTGGAGGGTCTGGAAATGGTGCTTTTAATGGAAAGAATGGAGAAAATAAATGGGGTTTTAGTGGTGCACTCGCCGGAAATTCGACGGAATTTCGGTGACTTTCCGGAAAAATAACAAACCCTAAAAAGAATATCTTTTTAAGGCTAGAAATCTGAAATTAACCCCTAAAATTTATCCACACCAAAACCTAATGGACAAACAATTTCATATATAAGGAGTTGAAAACTATGGGCCCAAGTTATGGGCTTGAAGTTGTGATCCAAAAATTTTTGATTGATAAAATATCTGTGTATGTAAATTGTATTCGGATTTGAATGAATTTTTAGAATGTGCATAGTATCAAATGAATATTAAGAATGTAACAGAGAAAAGATAAATATGAAAAATATAATAAACGCAATCAATTACATGTAAAAAATAAAATTTAACAGAAATAAATATTTTATAAAAAATGAAAAAATCTTTGAACGACAAAATAATTTAAACATAACAATCGATAAAAATCCTAATGATTTGAGAAAGAGAATGATTATTGACAAATTTTATTAAAATGACAAAAATATGTATTTTGAACTATTAAATATAAAATACTCAAAACTGCATTAATTTTAAAAATATCAGACCAAAATTTGGTGTCAAGAATAGCTCAATAAGAATTGTGTGAGTATAAATCCTTTCAATACAATTTATATAGGTCAGGTTAACACATTTTCTTTTTTTTTAAGAACACACATTGGTAATCATACCTATGCTTATAACATTTACATCTTAATCAAACTTACAATCATAATCAAGACATTTCAATTCAACATCATACAAACCTATCAATTCTAATACAAGGCATACTCCAATACAACATCATAACCTAATCATAATTAACCACAATTTGAAGAAATGATAAAGATCATAAAACTTACAAACTCTCCTTCATAGTTCATCATCATGGTCTTACCATAAACCCCTAATTCAACTTAATTTGGGTAAACATCATCATAAATCAATAATCAAGATGAGAACAAGGCTAGAAGAATCACTATCTCTTAATTCAATACTAGATCATAACTTAAGACAAGATACTTTGGTGAGTTCACTTCCTAACCTAGATCATCTTATAAAGAACTAGCATGAAAGACTAAAATTAACTCTAATAATTTAATATTTAGTATAAAAACATCATCTAGTAGTAATTTCACCAATAACCAAGTAAATTAAATAAAGTACAACCTAATTTATATCAACATCAAATCTATGATTAATGGTTGAGGGTTATCTTCTAGGACTAAACAAAACCATTAAGATATATAAATATTAGATTAGAATAAATGTTAATCAATTATTATAATCAAATAAAAAACTTAAACAAACTAATTCATAAAATAATTTTCTAGATTGAAAAAAATCCACATGAAAACTCAACTTTTGGAAGTATTTTGAAGGAACCCTTTGAGGAAAAAGGTCTCAAAGATAAATTATATCCCATGACTCAATGTTTAATTAAGATTTTATAGCGAAATCGTCCCTTTACAGTTCCCAAATATCTTCCCTAGCTAGTCTTTAATGGTGTATTCAAATAGAGAGAGAAAGAAGAGAGTTTGTTTTGAGAGTTGTATTTAAACTAATGGGGCTAGGGTATTTATATTGGGGGTTAATTAAGTAAATTAGTCTTTCATTAATCCCTAAATAACCACCAAACCCTTTAATTAATTAGTTAAATACAATTTAAAACCCTGCAGGAAAATGGACCCTCACAGACGAAACCCCGATCGACGGTCTGTGAGTCGACGGTCATTGTGCCCTTCCATGTTCTACATCCATCGTTCTAATCAGAGACTATGAAATTGTATCCCTCAAATAATTGTATAACTGTTGATCGAAGTTTGGTAAAGACGCCCGATCGATCCACACACAGATCGTCGGTGCCCTCTCGTGGGTGCACATTGCCCGGGTAGTGTTTGACTCCACTTGCAAGGGTCCTCCTAAAGGGCCCTCGGTTGGTCCTTGGGGAGTCGTACCCGGATGTTTTGACCATGAATTAACTTAAACACATGTTATACACACTTCCACCAATTTTAACCATTTTTCCACTACTAAAAGATAGTCAAATAGGCTTACGCACTATAGTACCTCCTCAAACTAGTTTCTGGACGTCATGGACGTTCTTAGACATTTTGGTTTGTAGAATTCATAAATGACTTGTAAAAATTAAAATTGGTCTTAAAAAAGTGTCTAGACCTTATGACACTTATGTTATCTCTCATGTTAGGTGTCTACCTCTTGAATTTTCGAAGTGTTGCAAAGTGGGAATGATAGTATGGGATGCTGCTCTAACATTCAACTAAGTGTAACTTACGAAGTATAATTGCACTAAGTTAGTATTCTCTTGTATCTCATATTATATTTCAATCTTGGTAAGGTTACTTGAAAGGTGCATTATAGAGTTTTTAAGAAAGTGACACAGTGATGTTTTGAGTTCAGTATAAAGAAGTCCAAATTTTTAGAAAATTGCATTTTCAAGGAACAATGGTTTCAATGTGATAAGAAATAATTTTTATAAGCATGGCAAATGTTGGATAATTTTGTTCCTCCATAAGTGAATAAATGAAAGTGAGATTGAATGTGTAAAGTTTTGCAAAGTTGTCTATGCTACACTGATGCTTATGTGAAAATCTTCATTTTTTGAAAAAAAAAATTATTTTTTCTATTGTTGTAAAAATGTGTGTAAAAGTGTTGTATATAGAATGTTTAATGTTGGAGAAGGTAGTTCCTCCTTAAAAGAAGGATAAGGGTGAGTTCTTAAACTGTGAAGTTGATGCAAAAGTTGCTTATGTTGCAAAGTGTGTTATATTGTAAAATTGTGCTCCGTGTTAGTTGGTGCATTGGATATGATTTTTTGATCATTATTGTAATGTTTTATGTGTTTCTAATTAAGTCCTCTATTTTCTTGAAGTTCTTAGTGTCATTCGATGACGAATGTTGTTCCAAGTGAGGGAGAACGTAACACCCTAAAATGAACTAAGGTGATATAGAGCTTCGTGATTGTTTATTGAGTTAATTTTGGGTTTAAAATGAGTTATATTAGAGTCGTTAGGCAGTTTTTCATGTATTTTTATGTTTGGAAGTCAAAGGTCCGAGAACGTTCATGACATTCGCAAAGTGTGTCTTAAAAAGTATTTGTGTGTCTTGATGCATTTCATTGAGTTTTTCATGTTCATTTTAATGGAAATTTATGTGGGATGTTCGTAATACATAGAAGACTTAGTATAGGGGTTTATTTTCTGGGTACAACTCCATCTAGGACACATGAGGGGCCCTAGAATAGGACCCCCACTATAAGACAAAAACTGCCAAACACATTGTCAATCGATGAGCCAGTCGACAGCCAGTTGAGTAGACGTCAGCTCGTCGACCTGGTCCATCGTTTGGACATGAAATCCTGCAGGTTTGGGATAGGCATATACAAACCATGAGCCCTCATCAACGGGACGTCGAAGCATTGACTGTCCGTTATTGAGGCATCGATGATGGCCTACAAAAGCTGTCACATCTGCTGCCTTCACTTGGGGTACTTTGTAAATTCACCATAAGTATTTTATGACCCTCGGACCATATGTTTTTTTTGTTATATTAAATTTGTTTTTAGTCCTATACCAAGATAAGTCCCCTCACTTCAATATTGAAACTTTCTCTCTAAAAACAAACTCTCTCAAAGTCACCATTTTAGCTAAGACTCAAGGAGAACTAAGAGATTCTTTGGACTTATTTATTCATAAAAATTAGTGTGTTTTATTCTAATTGAGTTATGGAAGTCATCCTTGAATTCTCTTCCATTCAAGGAGTCCCTTCTAATGAATTTTTAAAAAGGGGTTTCAACCCTAACTAAATCTATCTTTAACTCTAAATTTGGGTCTTGAACGAAAACATTTCTAATCATTCAAAAATAATGTTTCTAATATTAGTTGGTGATTTTAATTTTAAAACTTCAATTCAATCATGTTAAAGATTTTTTTTAACAAATTGTCTTTCGAAATGGGTTAAATGAGCTTGGGTTTGTAGTCTTTGAGCTTTGCCTTACTTGTGCGGTTATTGATGTTTAGATATGACTCTAATATCTAATTTGTGATGAATTTTTGAATAATTTTATAGGTGTAGTAACATTGGATAAAAGGGTAAGATGTTTATGTTGTTTAGCTTTAATTTCAAAATTCTCTTGAGTGGTATGATCCACCTTATTGGTGGCGATGTTTACTTGAATTGTATGAATGTGAAGTTAATTTTTTATTGTGAATGAGGTCATGAAGGATTTTTATGTTAAGTAAGATGATAATGATGTTATTCTTGATTAAATGTGTTTTTTGAAGTTATTATGTGAAGTAGGCTGGAGGGTATTCCTAAGTGGATTATATGATTATGTGAAGCATGTAAAGTGTGTGATGTGATGAATGAAGGTCTAAAGTATGTATAGAGGTTAATGTAAATTAAATGATGCTTATGTGTAAGGTGTGCTCACATGTACACACACACTCACACTTGAATGAATGAATAAAGCTAAGTTAACTCAAAAGGGAAGTTTTTGGGTGAACACTCTGCATGAGTTGAGATGAAATTTGTAGTATCAACCTCATTATCTTCCAAGAGTTTTCCAAAATAGGTAAAAGGATGAATACCCTTCTTGAGTTGAGATGTGGTGTTCACTAGTTATCGTTAACCTATTGTATAAAATGTTGAGAATCCGTGCGGAGTTACGCCTAGCACCGAAAGGATATGAAGAAGAGGTGGTTACACTTTGTGAGTTGAGATATTATATTCCATTGTATCTCTTGTGATGAGTACTCCTCGTTAGTGGAGAATGAGTTACTTAGAATAGGTGGTGGTATGGGACGCGCTATCCATCCATTGCACTAAGTAGAACCTTCCTAAAGGGAAGTCTAGGTGCCAAACCTTCTAAAAGAGTGTACTACTTAGGGTAGGTGGTGGTATGGGACACTATCTAATGTCTTGTTATTGAGTGGGGGCTTATTCTCCCTAGGTGATTAAGCCAAATAATTGTAGTCTTGAGGATCATTTTAGTGTGCATTGAAGGAGGCATATGCGCACTTCTGTCATGTCTTACCTTCGTGAGTCTTAAGATAAACTTGTTAGGGAAGTCCTACGGAAATGAGTTCACTTCCTCATTGGAAATACCTTGGAAGTTCACAATTTTTGGAGTTAAATGGTTCACTGTAAAAATTGGAAAGTTACTGTAAAAATGCTTTCTCTTGCTAAAATTATGGAAATTCTTCTCGAAGTGTAAAATTATGATTCTTATGAGGTTTTACTTTTATATTCACGAATGTTTTAATTAATTAGCATGAAAATTTGTTTTTACTAAAATATCCATTTTTGCATGTTTTTGCATATGTCATAGTTAGTACAATATTTTGCACTAACCCCATACTTTCTATACTCTATAAGTATAGGTTTCTGGAAGCAAGGCTGAAGTCTAGAAGGCGAAGCTTAGGAAAATTCCTGTCAAGACAAAGTGTGTCCTCATATATCCGAGGGCATAATTCTTATCCTTTAGTTTCTTTATGTTAAGACTTATTATGTATTTCCTTAAATGTAAAGGTCCGTCTCCTTAAGTTAATTATGTCGTGTCTTTAAGTTGTCTTTTGAAGATGAGATTTCTTAAGTATTTATAAAAGAATTCATTTTTATATCAAATATCTTCAAAAGTTTTAATTCTACAATACATTTCACGTCTTATGTAATGAACGATAGTTAAAGGGCTTTTATAAGACCACAAAGAATAAAGTACGCCTTGTTACGACCAAAGGGTTCTCTCTAGCTTCTACGGGGTGCTTTCGGGTTGTGAAATAGGTTTTCCGAAAGGGGAGCCTTGGTGAACATTATATGAACTCAACGAACTAAAGTCTCCTAAAAGAACGTACTACTTAGAGGAGGGGGTGGCATGGGACGCTATCTATCGATTTCACTACGTAGACCTTCCGAAAGGTTAGTGTTGGTGATACAATTTCTAAAAGAGTGTACTACTTAGGGTAGGTTGTGGTATGAGACGCTATCTATTCATTGTACTATTTAGGAATTCCGAAAGGGATATCCTGGTGTGTTGCTTGATTGTTCTTCTTATATCTTGTCATTGCGTGGGGCTTGTTATCCCGAGGTGAGTAAGCCTAAAAGGGGTAGTCTTGAGGATAACTTTGGTGTGTATTGAAGAGGGTATATGTGCTCTTCCGTCATGTCTTACCTTGGTGAGTCTTAGGATAACGTTAGTTAGGGAAACTCCTATGTAAATGAGTTTGTTCCTCTTTGGTTGGCCTTGAAAGTTTATGTTTCGGAACAGGAGTAGTTCACTATAATGTTTCAATAGTCTACTGTAAATTTTTATAGGCTTACTGTAAAGTGTCCCCTTTTGTTAAAATTATGGAAATCCCTCTCGAAGTGTTAAATGATGTTTCTTATGTTTTTTTACTTCCATATTCTTGAATGTTTTCCTTAAATGACATGAAATTGTATTTATATTAAAATGTCCCTTTCTTCGTGTTTTTGCATATGTCATACTTAGTTAATACATAATTTATACTAACCCCATACTTTTATATACTCTATAAGTATAGGTTTGGAATCGAGGTTAAAGTTTAGAAGGAAAGGCTTGGGAAAGATGTCCTCATATATTCTAGGAGATAGTTCTTAATTTTTTTTGTTTTGTATAGGTTCTTATTATGTCATTATTTCAAATGTAAGGGGTCGTGCCCCTATGATTTTTATGTCGTGTCTTTAAGATGCCTTGTGACGATGAGCCTTTCTTAGTATTTATAAAATATTTCCTTTTTATTTTAAATGTCGTTAAAATTATTAATTCCTCACTACTTTTCATGTCTTATGTAATTAATGATAGTTAAAGGGCTTGTACAATTCCCAAAGGGTCAAGTATGCCCTGTCATGAACCAAGGGTTCTCCCTAACTTTTAGGGGGTGCATGCGGGTCGTGGCACATTGACATCTAAAACATGCCTACATCTCCATTAATCATATTACACACACTAGCATACTTCACATAAACATACACTTGTCTTAGACACATTTTCTAGCATACTTCAAATAGATATGTACTTCACTTAGTCATAGTCTCTACAAATCATACCTAACAAGCTTCATAAAAAACATCAACCGAAACACCATCATTATCATATTACTTGACATATTATGCCATCATGCTCACTCTCTAAATTCATATGTAAATACACATTCATACATTTCAAGTAAACACCTCTATCAATGGTGGACCGTACAACTCAAGAGCAATTAACAAAAAGAACTATTCAATATAAAAAAAAATTACCATTCATCCAAGCTTTCACCATCTATTCTCAATTTCTCCAACAATTTATCATAAAAATAGCCCTTAGGGCAGTACCTAAAACACAATACAACCTTATAAAAAACATAACCCTAATATTTTCTAATCATGCTCATTAAACTAATTTCATAATCTAAGAGTTGATAAAAAGTATAAAGATTGTTTCATTAGGGTTTTGACATTAGAATCATCATTTAACACTAAAAAGAACTCATCTAAATCATTAAAACCTTTTCATGCAAGGACCCATACTTAGAGTCAAGGAAAAAATAAGTTTGAAGTTTGAACCCTTTTAGAAATCTTTTAGAAGTTGCTCCTTTGATGAAAGGAAGTTCAAAGATGACTATCATACCTCAATGAGAAGGAACACAAAGATTTTGATGAATAAATCGACCACAACAAGCCCTCCAACCCCTTTTGAATATTTTAAATAAGGGTTCTTGTCTATCTAGGACTTAAAACTAAATTAATATACCCTAAAGACCCTATAAGTATCATCCAAGGTTCACAAAATACTTGAGGTAAATTAACAAAACACCCCAAGCCTTGGCAGTCTGTCCAGCAGCTTTTGCAAGACCACCATTGAAGGACCCAAGCAACAAGGAATCGATTGAACGACGGCCCGTGCTGATGGGCGCCGTTTGTGTCAGAAACCTGATTCATGAGGGATAAGATATCAACACTATGCGTGGGGCTACGGCCCCAAGCGATGGGGCGTCGTCTTGGCTACTGTCCGTAAGTGAGAAGTCGTCGATTTCGTAGTTTTGGCTGCTTGGTTTCCAAGTCTTGGGTCATCCTCTAAGACCCCTTCTGGGTACTAGATGGGTTCATACAAAGAAATTGAAACCCTAAACATTTTAATCTATATCTTAGGAACCTCCACCACAAATTTCAACAAAAACGAACACGTGAAAGTTGCTAAAACACATAAGGACACCTAAGCACATTCCAAGGCACATCATCTAAACGTCATGGACGGTTGACCTCAAAAAATCACCGAAATTTATACATTGACCAATGAAAAAATCATAAAACATTTTATTACTTTATAACCTCATGATACTCATGCTTGGATCTAGTTCAACCTAGTTCGATTTAGGGTGCTACAAAGAGATAATCAGTGGTACAATAGGAATCACCTGATAAAATGTTCCAATCTGCATCATAAAAGCCTTCAAGTACAATATGATATTTTTAATAGAACAAACAAAAATTTTTGGTTCCAATTATATATGTCATAACTCTTTTTATTGCAAATGTGTCTTTCTACTAAACAAACCAAGTGCTCATATTGCTCATGCAATATCAGGCGTAGTGCAATCAGTCACATATCTCAAATATCCGATTATTCTATCATATTAGTTTTGATTTATTACATTATTTTTACTTTCAATAGGAAATAAGTTAACATTTGAATCAAAAGGATTAGGAACATACCTGCAATAAAGAAAATTGTATTATTTCAAAATTTTCTAAAAATAATGTGACTGTGCAAGAAAAATTCCATTATATGATCTTGTTATTTTTATTCCAAGACCAAAATTTGGCTCAGCAAGATATTTCATATCGAAATGACTTTTAAGAATATTTTTAGCTTCACAAATAACACTCATGTTAGAGACAAAGATAAACAAATTATCATCATATAGACAAATAATCACTTGCGAATTATTCCAAGACATATGAATATGCACTTACCACACTCATTTGTTTTCAAGTCATTTTAATCATGCATGAATCAAACTCTTCATGCCATTGGTTTTGTGCCAGTTTCAAGCCTTATAACAATTTAGCAAGTTTACACGCTTTGGCTTCTCATCCTGTTTCAACAAAAGACTCGGGTTGATCAATAGAAATTTTCATTCAGGTCTTCATTTAGGAAAGCATTTTTTACATCCATTTAAATAATCTTTAAATACAAAATTGGATCCATAACAATTTAAAGTAATATGGATGTATTCCTTGCGACGGAGAAAAAGTATCAACATTTTTTAGCCCTTCTAGGTGTTTAAAGCCTTTTGCAACTAATCTAGCCTCATAATTTTGAATAGATTCATCCGGTTTCAACTTTTTTCTTAAGACGCATTTGCAATAAATAGTTCTACAACCCATTGGTAATAAAGCAGTTTCCAAGTTTTATTAGAAAATTAGTGATTTGATTTCATCATTTACAACCACTTTCCTAAAAATAGAATCACGTGAATATAATAATTCTTTAAAAATGAGAGGGTCATCTCCAATATTAAACACATAAAAATCATGACCAAAATCATTTTGTACTCTAGCTCTTTCACTTCTTCTTATCTCAAAATCATTAAACTCTTTATTTTTAAATGTTGAAGTGGAAGAACTAGGTAGTGAAAATATTTTGTTCAAACTATTTTTATATTCAAAAGGATATTTATTTTCATGAAAAATAACATCACTGGATTTAGGTTGTTGTACTATTTGAAACATAACCAAGAAAAACACAAATAATAACTTTCTCACCCAACTTTGTAATTTTGGGAACCATTAGCCTCACCAAGGCTAGAAAACCCCAAACTCTTATATATCCCAAGCTTGTCTTGTAACCTTTCCACAAATCAAAAGGTGTAAATTTAGACTTTTTATATGGCACATGATTCAGCACATAACAAGCAATTAAAATAGCTTCAACCCAAAAATTTAAAGATGCATGTGAATCAATAAGCATGACATAAGTCAATTCAACCAAAGTTTTATTTTTCATTTCCGCTACTCGATTAGATGAAGGAGAGTAAGGATGATTAGTTTCATGAATTTTTTCCAATCATTTAACAAAATAATTAAACTCATTTGACTCATATTAACTGCTTCTATCATTTCTGTTTCTTTTTATTATTCAACCCCATGGAGATAGGTTTTAAGATTCTCAAAAGTATCACTCTTATTTTCACCAAATAAACATATTTAAACTTCAAAAAATCATCAATGAAAGTAATAAAATATCAATTACCTCCACGAGTAAGAATTTCACCAAGTTCACAAATATCAGTATGAACTAATTCTAACAATTCAGTTTTTCTTTCAACTTAAAAATATGACTTTTAGTGATTTTAGATTTATTACAAGCCTCACAGTTATCAAAATTATTTTTAATAATAAAAATTAATCCTTAACTACTCATTATTCTAATAGTACGACCATTAATATGACAAAAACAAGCATGCAAAAAAACAAGCATGCAAAAAATCGATGGAAGAAGGCATACAAGCAGAAGTAGAAACATTAATCATTTCAACATTCAATTTGAAAATCCTATCACATGCGTACCTCTTCCACACAAAAACATTATTAAGAAGAAAACTAGAGATCATTTTTTTTTCTCATAGAAGGAGTATAAGGTACATCTTTCAAAGTTAATACCCTTCGAGATGTAAAATGCAATTCGACATCTCCCTTTCCAAGCACTTGAGTAGTGTGAACACCACCAATCATAATGATTTTGGGCTCCTCAAAATGATTTTATTTTTAAATCAACCTTTGTCATAATAGACATGACGGTTTGCACCAGAATCAACCCACCATTCATCAACATTTTCAACGAAGTTTATGTCGGTAATTACTCAACAAAAGGTTATTACATAACATTTGGCTAGGGGTTAGGACAACGTTTCTTCAATCTGCGAAATTGGTCAATATGCTCATTCATGCCCAGGGTTCCTTTTCTTGAACTTGCTGACTTTGTGTTTGGTTATTTTTAACCATTATTATTCTCGGGAGGTATACTATTATTTTTCTAGAATATTTTTTTTCTTAGTTACAAAGAAATATTTTTATGAGTTTCAGGAGTAGCATTATTCAATATAAGTAAATTTACCTTCATTATGATACTGATCTCTTCTGTTTTTAAAAAAGCATGGTGGCCCCTTGCTTTTTCTTCCCAGCGGATTATCATTATCAATGTTTCAAGAAGATTCCTTTGTTTGTGGTGCATAGTTTTTTTAAATTCCTACCAAAAAGGTGGAAATTTATCTCCTATGCCACAAGCAATAATGTTATCTCCTATTTTAACGTCTTCAGACCTAAGCTCTCTAACAATCATGAAGAGAAATCACCATGATTGTACTTTTCCAATTTCTCTAAACGAGAAATAGTTTCATCATCATTCATAGAGGTGATGTCTACTTTATTATGATTTTTCTCATTTAACACGTAAGAAACATTGAGATGATTCAATTAGAAAAATACTTTACCATTTCATCTCTTAAAATAGTTACCAATGAATTGAAATGCCTTGTTAAGGTCTCCTATATTGACATCTGGCATTTTTCAATTGTAACCATGTTGAATCTCCTTAAAATTGATTAAAAAAATATTACAAGATAAAAAAAAGTTAATTTTACAATTGAAAATAAATGAAGAAATAATCTCTTCAAGTTGAGGTGCGGATATATCGTTCTATTTAAGGAGATTCATGCCCACTGTAACAAATATTTTCATTGGTCCAACAATAGTTCTATTTGACTTGTATCCTCCAGCATAAACCTTAACAAAGTATAAATCTATAATTCTGGATAAGAGTTTATTCCAAAGATCCAAATGATGGCCACAACTATTTATACAACATGAAGTCTTCCTAGCAATTAATAAGAAGATAACGGTGTAGTAAATAGAAAAAATAATGGTCTTAGGAGTTGCTTAGGTTGCAAAAATAATGGAGGAATAAAGAATGATATAACGTGAATATCAATTGAGGATTAATTGTCTTGGAAGACAACCTCCAAGGCAGTACGCAAACGATCAGTAGTCTAGGTAGTTAAGCCTAAAAGGAATTTACACCAAGTGTAATTAATTAGGCACAAATGCCTACAAACGGTAACAACGAATTTGCACACAAATTGCAACATCATTCTAATTCCAAAATAATGAAAATTAATTCATTAAAATATTAATATCAAAATGCTAACAAATCACCATTGTAGCGTAATAATATATTAAAAGATGAGAGTTGAAAATATAAAAATTAACCTACATATATCTTTCACAGTCATAGTATGCATATATGAACCAATCATTTTAGTTTAGGTGGTTTTGAGAAATACTGCTACAAACATTTCAATGTATTTAATTTTTTTTAATAATAGTTGTTTATGAAATGAGATGTTGTATTGATGAATATTTATCTTAATTATGTTTACTTTTATGCATTTTATATAATAATATTTATAAACATTTATAGATAAAATATTAACAATAGAAGAATGACGTGACACCTGTCTTTGGCAAAATTGACATTTTTCATTTTTGTCAATTATCTAAACTAGTGTACTCATCAGTGCTTTGCGTGAAATTAAGTTAATTTTTTTGTGTATTTTATATGTTAATTAAATTATTTTAAAACATATTGTATAAGAAAAACAATATACAAATCGAGTCATAGTCTTACTGTTGTATGTTAAAAGAATTTCACGAAAGATATTTCAAACTGTAATTTTCAGTTAATATATTCCACAAAAAACCACAAAATGTTAATCTGAAAAATTTCAGTAGATCGATTGTCGTATTTTCTTATTAAATTCAATGAATTTTATAACAATAATATTAGTTTCAACTGAAGTAACATTATGTTTAATTCATTATAAAATTCATGAGTTTGGTGTATGTATAAATCACTTGATCTGTAATACAAATAATTTAAAATATATTTTTAATGCATAAAAGTAAGAAAAATACTTGAATTGTGATTCAACAAAAGTATATATTAAGAAATAAATACCTTAATTCCAACATCTCAAGTTAAATCAATTAAGTTTATTATATAACATTATATCGAAGATCATACTTTGCAAAGAAAATAAACAAATTGAAAAACATAACATATCAAATAAAATGTATACGTATAAGAAATCATAAGGTCATTATTAATTTGTTCTGTTTCCTATATTTTTTATTACAAAGATTAAACTTTCAAGAATACATCAAGTGTGAAGTTATAGAAAAGTATATCAAGAGTTGAAATAATATTTGTCCCTAAGAAATGTGAAGCTGTGGGAGAGTTTTATATTGTTAAGCTAATTATTATTGTAGTCCTCACTAAAAAGATTAAATGTATGATAATAGTATAACTATTCAAAAGACAACTCATTCTTTAATGTGAAAACTTTAAGATAAATTATGTAATAAAACCATTGAATTGTTGATGTCTCTTTTCATCAACAACACAATGTAAAAGGGTGTTTTTTAAATCCTATAAAAGGGGTAGTCTTTTCGCCCTTATGGAATAAACATTGAAGAGTTCAAAGAATACTTCTATTTAATAGTTCTATTTGTCTTACCTCCTTGTTTAGTATTATTGTGTTTTTCTCTCGTTTTATAACATGTTATCAACACGAATCTCTAACCAACTGAAACATACTTAATTTGAATTTAATTCCTAAAAGTTAATAAACTTTGTTTTAGAGTAAGGTATATATTTGTATGTTTATAACATCTGTAATAAGACTTGAATAAATCTTTGATTAGTACTTTTATTACTGCATATATAACTTGCTTTAGGTATTGTTATAATACTTTACTAGACATATTAATCTACACATTTCAAGTTTATATTGTTATGTTATTTATGCTACTAACTTATAAATCTAATGATTGCATAATTGTTAGAACATTTGTAAATATTTTCTTTTCATAAATTTATGATGAATATTTGTGTGTTATAAAGAGAGTAGTATTATATTAAATATGACATGACAAAATTACAAATATTTGACATAAATAACTATTGAAACATGACATAAATATTGAAGAATATTTAGAATATATAATAAATGTAGTGTTTCATACTTTATGAGTTCACCTGTTTTTATGACATTCCATGTTCATTCATATAATATACTATATACTAATTCTTAATCATTTGAAACATAAAGCTATCTTTTTTTATAATGAAATAAACATCATTTTATTAAATCAACTATTTATGATAGTTTTCATCATGTTGTTGTAATGACCTGTTTAGTCGTTTCGAGCAGCAGATTTTATTTCTGGAAAAATTGGCTGAGACGACGGACACCATGACGGACCGTAATGGGCACGACAGATCGTCGAGGGTGTCTTGTTCCAAAACACTTAGGAATTTTGAAATCTGAGTACGGAAATCGACTCTCTGAACTCTGTGACGGACCTGCAGGACGGACCGTCACAGGTACGACCAACCGTCGTGAGCCCCCGTTTCAAAACACTTCAACTCTTGAGAATTTGGTACAGGGAACGATTCTCTGAACGTCGTGACGGAAGTGCAGGATGGACCGTCGTAGGTACAACGGGCCGTCACAGACTCCTTAAGGAAATCGAGTCTCTGACGAACCTGCATGACGGACCGTCGCAGGCACGACGGGCCGTCACAGGTTGCGTAATCCCAGTCAGAGTCGGATATCTTTACACGTTTTAAGGGACGTTTTGGACTATTCCTTCTTCATTTATGAAGTTAGAGAGTTAATATTAATGAGTCTAATTACTTGGGGGTTAAAAGAGGTAACCTTAAGTAAATTAGTGGGTTATTATTGTCATCTTTTATACTTAATTATATGTTAATTAAGGTAAAAGAAAGAGGGTTGAATAAAGAAAATAGAAAGAACAAGAGAAAGAGAGAGGATTCGATCGAACGAAAGAGGAGAAGAAACAAAGCTTGGGAAATTTCTTGTTGATCACTAATCTTCGGTGGAGGTAGGTTATGGTTTATGCTATCCTATAGTAAACTGTTAATAGCGAATGATATGTGTTGGTAGTGTTGTAAACCCTTCTATATGCTTAATTGTATGCTTGCATGATTGTGATTATGAAATTGTGATAAAATAAGCATGATGAAGCTATTGAATCCTAAATCTTGAAAGAAACCCTAATTCACTTGTTAATGATGATGCCTTGGTGTAAAAGAAGGCTTGATAAATTATATAATGAGATTGATGATGCCTTAGTATAAAAGAAGGCTTGATGAATTAGGGGATCAGGTGCCACGTTCCGGTACCAGGATAGAATGAGGATCGGAGTGTCACGTTCCGACACCAGGATAGTATATGGATCGGGTGCCACGTTCCGGTACCAGGATAGAATGAGGATCGGAGTGCCACGTTCCGGCACCAGGATAGAATATGGATCGGAGTGTCACGTACCGACACAAGAGGAAGAAAGATAATGAATCTTGAAGAATGTTAATATACTCAATGTAATGAACCTAATTCCCAAATGAGTATGATATTGAGGCTTGAGTCCTCATGGATGAACTTGTTAGTACTTATTGATGATTATAGTAGTTGTTTTTGCTACATGTTGAGTATTTATAGTTGTTTTATAATATTACTTTATATATACTGTTTTCTATTTTGAGTTGGCCGATGATATCTACTCAGTACTTGTGGTTGTACTGACCCCTACTTTTATGTTTTCTTCTTTGTTAATTGTGGGGTGCAGCAAACGTGCCATCGTCTTCAACTCAACAGTGATTCTAGCCAGTCTTCGTCACACCGGATCTTCAGGGTGAGCTGATGCTTCCAGTCTCTTCTTCTTCAAGTCTTGATGCCTTGAACTTCCAGCATGGACTAACTTTTACTTGTTTTAGTTTTTAGAATACTCTTAGTTTAGTCATTTGATTATAGATGTTCTTGTGGTGATGACTTCCAGATTTTGGGAAATAATAGATGTTGAATTTTAGAAGTTATTGAATTGTTTTTTATTAATGAGATTAAGTCTTCCGCATTACTTTCTGTCGATATTATACTGAAATGTTAAGGGTTAGATTTGTTGGTTCGCTCACATAGGAGGGTAAATGTGGGTGCCAGTCGCGGCTCGGTTTTGGGTCGTGACAGTTTTATTTGTCAAAACTTTAATTTGTTGCACTTGAAATTTCTGAGAAAAATTATTTGTCATGGGTACTTGATGTTGATATTCACCTAACAAGAAAAGGTCTTGGTGATTGTATAATTGAAGGCAATAAGGCATCAAGCAAAGATAAAACGAAAAATATGACTTTCCTTCTTTATAATCTTGATGAAATCTTGAAGGTTGAATACTTAACAATGAAAGATCCACTTGAATTGTGGAAATTTTGAAAAGTGAGGTATGACCACCTCAAGGCATTTGTATTGCCAAGGGCTTGTTAAGAGTTGATGCACTTACAATTTCAAGATTATAAAACCGTAATTGTGTATAATTCTATTTTTATTTTTGATCACTTCCCAATTAAAATTATGTGGGAAAAAAATGAAATATGAGAACATGTTGGAAAAGACACTAACTACTTTTCATGCTCTAATAATTTAAAACCCCGTATATCCCATAAGTTGTACTAAAGCCTAACCCGTAGCCTAATGCGCTAAGGAGGTCAAAATGTGAGGTTAAGGTCCTAAATTAATCTCCCTAACTCTAAACTAAGGTTATAATACTTAACGTCAAGACAAGACAATTGTAGGACACTCCCAGGGGACCGAAAAGAGGATTCAAGGAAGAGTCCAAAAAGATATAAGAAACAGCTTGGGGTCGACGAGCCCATTGGTCGTCCATCAATGAGAGTCTTGAGTCCATAATTTATCTCCACCAATTTTCCCCCAAAACCAGGTGTCTATCCTAAACGACAAGTTACCAAGATGGTCCATCGATGCATCGACGCCACGTCAATGTGGACTCGTCGATGGGATAGTCGTCACTAACTTCACACGACTAAGGTGAGGGTTAGTTAGGTAATTAGTAATTCATTTAATTAAACCTTAATTATGACTTTCATTAGCTATTTAAGTATATTAAATGTTATTAAAAAATTAAAATAAGTCTTCCACCTCATAACTCCCAATCAAAAATCAAAACCCACTTTCCCTCTTTCACAAACTCTCTCTCTAACCCATCATGGAAGAACAAGTAAGAACTCAAGCTAGGGCACTCAATATTCACTCTGTTTAACTTCAAACCCGTAGAATATCATCAAACAAGGTATGTGTATGTTGATTTATGGATTAGTTTCTCGATGAAGCCTTTCAAAAAACCCGGGCTTGTGATCTAGCCATGGGTTCACTAAAAAGTTGTTTTCTTTATGTTATATAACTTTCATTATGAATCTATTGGTATTAATTGATAATTTTAATTTTGAAAATCTCCCAAGAACCCATGTGCACCCTATAAATTAATTTCATGAATTTTAACAGATGAATTGAGTGTACATGAACATGATGTATTGTTATTGATGATTGGTCATAGAA
The DNA here is from genome assembly GCA_027789145.1 of Solanum arcanum. Lineage (NCBI taxonomy): Eukaryota > Viridiplantae > Streptophyta > Magnoliopsida > Solanales > Solanaceae > Solanum > Solanum arcanum. The sequence goes on along the minus strand of CM050935.1, from coordinate 39,326,820 downwards.
TCTTGTTTCATGCCTATTGTGATGTATATGGGGGTAATTATGATACTTGATTCTTAATCTTGAGACGGGCCTAATTTCTAGGATTATATATATATATATATACGTATAATAATATTATGTATGGACTTCAAATTTTATTACAAGGTACATAACTTATGAAAGGATGCAAATAAGGTAATGCAGTATGGTTTCAACTCTCTTGAACCTTACCTATTGTGTAGTAAAAATTATGTACGGTGAAGTTAATCTCTTGTTGATATTGAAATGATAGTTCTCATGGGAACACAATGATTATTTTGTGAAAGTTCTACTCACATGTGTATGTTGATGCTAGGATGAAAGTGTATTCTCACATAATGAATCTAAGAGCTTTATGTTGAATTGTATCAAGTGAATACGGAATGCTTCTTCACATATGTAGATACAATTAAAAAGACTAAATGGTAGTAACTTGGGAAAGTATACCAAGCACCGAGAGGATATAACTAATGAGGAAAAGACCCTTGCGTTAATGCAAGAGGTTGGGTCATCCTAGAGATATTCATGAGATAGGGACTCCTCCATTAATGCAATAGGTAGATTTTCTAGGAGCAATCTCCCTATCCCTTTACTACGTGCCACTATAGGACTTATCTAGTTGATCTACATTGTATCTAGTATGTAGGTTCTATCTTGGCAAGTAGAACACCTTTTTTTGGTGTGGGGCTTTATGAACCATGTTTCATATAATCTCTCATGATCTATGTAGGTTATGATTGATCAAACCCAAAATTAATGAAGTACTTAAATAAGTATGAACTAGTTTATGATATCCTAATATGTTTACTAAGTAGTTGTGTATATTCAAATGTGGCTCATGATGCATGTGTTTCATTTATAATTATGTAAAAGTAATGTGTGTGGCCAAGATGGGTTATAAGGGATACATGGTAGATTTGTTATTAAGGGATACTAATTATTTACATTTCTACTAATTCAAATAGGGTGAAACGTTGTGGTGACTCAAAAAATGATCAAATGACTAAATATTAAAAGAATTTAACAAATAAGCGAGTTTAAATGAGTCACCATCTAATTTTAGGAAATCTAGGAAACCAATTAAAGTTATCTATGATACTATTAGAATCTAGATAATTGTTAAGGTTCTTTTAAAGGGAAGGAGTTAGTCATCCTTCGAAATCCACAGCTGTGGGTCCCAATTGAAATTATTATTCAAATTGAAGAGATAAAACAATATACATAATTTTTGAAAAATTTTAAAAAATTCGCTGTAAAGGTTGCCTGCTCACTTTAATATTTTTAAGAAATTGACTAATTTATTCTTTAGTTGAAATATGTTGTAATGTGGTTAGAACAGATGTATATGACAATAATAATGAATATAAAATGAGTTTTTGCTATTTGGTATGAAGGATGTTAGTTTTATGGCATAACGAGTTATAGAATTGTTTCTAACTTCATGTTGTGTTATGATTCTCTTAATTATGTGAAATTGATGCTTCTCCTTGATTGTGCATTGTATAATGTGTTATGTAGTATGGTCATGAGCTTCTAGTTGATTCTATATTAATGGAAGTGTTCTGAGAGTGACAAGTGTCATTCGAGGATGAATGTTGTCCAAGTGGGGGAGATTGTAATACCCCTAGAATGACGTAGGTGAAACTAGAGACTAGAATGGTTATCATGAGTGCTGAAGGTCCTAAAATTGTTTGTAATATGGTATTGAGAAATTTTCTATAGTATTAGGTTATTTGGAAGTGAAACGTCAAGGGAAGACTAAGACATTTGGCGATTAAGACCTTCAACGATTAAGTCACCTATGTGCTTCATGTGTTGTTATGTAACTTTATGTGTGTTTCATGAGCTTCTGAGGTCCTTATATGAGTTAATATAGGGTCTATAGAAAGTGTTGTGAGTTTTATAAGGTTTGGAGGTCAAACATCCAAGAACGTCTATGACGTTTGAAAGTTTTGCCTTAAAATGACCTTTTGTGTCTTGGCATGTTTCGTTGATTTTTATGTGTTCGTTTTGGATGAAATTGATAGATACAAGAATATTATGGTTGTAAAAGTCTGGGAAATTATCCCCAAGGACCAAACAAGGGTTCTAAGGAAGGAACCATTTTTTAGCCAAAGTTTGTAGTGGACCAGCCCAATCGACTTAGGAAAAGGACGTCTTGTTGGCCAGTCGACGCCCCGTCGATGAAAGGAGTGGGTCAATAATTAGACTAGGGATATAAATAAATAAATTTCTAGTCTATGAACTCATTGAAGGAGGACAGGACGGTCCATTTGTGGACTGACGCCCTGTCGTTTGGCAAGTCGTCTGTGAGCTGCGTTTCCTCATCAGTTTACTGTAGTTCCAAGGGTGAATTGGTAAATTCACCCAATGTCAAAATTATAGAAAGGGAGGTTACTTAGAAGTATTTTAGGTATTTTAAGTGGGTTTATAAGTCCTAAATACCTAGATGAACTCATTTTTCAAAATCAAAACCCAAAATATCTTTGAAATTCTATAGAACTACATTGAAGCCAAAACTCGCGGAAGAGCTTGTATTGGAGATTTTAGTGGTGATTCTTCAAAAAATTGGTGTATTAACATCAGTGAGGCATTATTTTTCATCCTTGGACCTCTTTTTTTCACGGATGCAATCTTCAAAAGGATTTTCAAAGACTTCACTAAATATAAGTTTTCTAAATTGAAATCTATGCATGGGTTTCTTGCAATAAAGGTTTTAAATAATTGATTATTGATTGAATGGTTTTTAATTAGTTTATTTTAACTCAATTAAACTATGAACTTATGCAAATGATGAACCCTGGTTTATGATTACTTTATAGGTTAAGTGATGTTGTTTAATGCTTATGAATTCTAGTGTAGTTTTTTTGTATGACTATTGAATATTGTAAGAATTGTATTCAATTGATGCATAGGTTGTATTAGATTGATAAATCTATATTGAATTGACCTGGATTGATTGAGTAATATAGTAGTGTATAGGATGACTAGTAAGTATGCTTAGTTGATCTTATGTGGTTCTAGAATAATCTGTAATATGTTATATGTGATTATGTTGTGCATTTTTTTGTTAGAATTGTGTCCCTTACTGGTTACATGTATGAATGTGAATATAAGGTTTCTTGACATAGGATGATAAACCCTCTTAGTCTTGAATGTATGAATGATATGTGACCTTGAATGATGCTAAGAGGGTCTTTTATATGGAACCTTGAACCTAGTGGTAAAGTTATGAACCTTGAAGTCAAAAGGCATAATAGTATCCTTCTTGTAATGAATGATGGACTTAGGCTTGGTTTGCTGGAACGACATCATATCATCCTTAGAAAGTTCATTGTGAGTTATCTTTGTCACCATTGAAGGTAGCCCTAGGGGACATCTTTCGTAGGGTAAATGTCTTTGGGTTATGAATAAGATATGAAAACTTTTATATTAACTTTTAATGTCAATTACTCTATGAGTACAAAGGCTAGCACTATGTGAGTATGGTAATGTAAGTATCTCCAGTGAATAAAGAGACTAGACTGCAAAATAATCCTTTCATATTCGTTAACCATGTGCCTACATGGAACGTGTCCAAGTTCTTCCATTGCCAAGTAGAACACCCTCAATCAGAGTACTAGTGCTGTAGATAGATCAGCTTGAACACGGATACATGATTTTCATAAATTGGACCCTCCATCATTTACCGGGTCAAATCCTAATGAAGATCCGCAAGACTTTATAGATCAAATGAAACACAGTTTGGATATTATGCATGTAAGTGGCAAAGAAGCACTTGATCTACCTGCATACAAATTAAAGGGTGTGTCTATATTGTGGTATGAAGCTTGGATGAAATCTAGGGAAACAAATGCATCAGCTACGTGGAAAGAGTTCAAAAAGGCAATCCTTGATCATTTCTGCCATTGGAAATCCGAGAGTACTGTTGGATCAGTTCTTAAATCTCCACCAAGGAAATATGAGTGTGAGATAGTATAATCTCAAATTTAATACCTTGGCCAGGTATGCTCCTAATGTAGTAGCTGCTATGGAGAATAGAATTCATCGATTAGTGGATAGAATAGATTCATATCTATTTAGAGACAGTGCAAATGCGTTTTTGCACAAAAGTTGGAGGATCAAAGGCAAACAAGAAGGATGCAAGAGTTGGAAACAGGCAATTCTAAGAGGACCAGATCCATGGGGCAGTTTACACCATCCCAAGGTTAATTTAGGCCTTGGTTCTCTTATAAACCACCTAGGTCGTCATCTTTCAACTCTACAGCTAGTGCTCCACCACGATTCCAAATGTTTAGGGGCAATAAGTTTGGGAAAAGAAGTTGAAGCCATGGCTCATAAATAACGAGTCATCAAGAGCAGGGATGTACGAGCCAATCAAGGCCTCCATGAGATCCCTGTAAACACTATGGGAGGAATCATTTAGGTAAATGCAGGTTTGGGACGGATGTTTGTTTCTTATATGCACACCAGGTCCTATGATGAGAAACTGTTCTCATATGGGAGTGGGTGGCGTTGCACAACCAACTAGTTTAGTTGTTGCGCTGACCTCATCAACCCCTTTAGATAGGGGACTACATATTCCTCAGTTCGTGGTAGAGTAGCTAGGGGAGCAACTAGTTCTAGTTTGAGGTCAGAATCGCACATAAGCACTATGGGATCGACAAAATCAAGAAGCCTCGCCGAATGTGGTTACAGGTACATTGTCCATCCTTTCACATATTGTATATGCATCAATTGATCCGAGTCTACACTATCATATGTTACAATATTGATTGGTGGAAAGTTCAAACGAACACCAGAATTATTAGTGAAGCCATTTGTAGTATCTACCCAATTAGTGAGTCTATTACAGCTAGAATGGTTTATCGTAATTGCACTGTAACTGTTTATGGTCGTGATACATTGGCTAACCTTGTGGGGATAGGCATGGTAGATTTTGATGTTATAATGGGTATGGATTGGTTATCTTCTTATTATGCCACCGTAGATTACATAACTATGATAGTGCATTTCCAGTTTCCAAAAGTGGTAGTCCTCGAATTGAAAGGTAATATTGGGGAGCCACGAAGTAAATTTATTTATTATCTTAAGGTAAAGAAGGTGATTACCAAAGGATACGTATGCCATCTTGTTACAGTGAAAAATATAGATACGGAGCCACCAACCCTTTAATCCATTCCGTTGGTAATTGAATTTCCAGATGTGTTTCCTGAAGATCTTCAAGGTTTGCCTCTAGAACGAGAAGTAGAGTTCGGTATTGATATGTTTCAAGATATGCAACCTATCTCAATTCATCCGTATAGAATAGCTTCGGACAAATTATGAGAGATGAAGGAGAAATTAAAAGACTTATTAAATAAAGGATTCATAAGGCCTAGTATGTCCCCAAGGAGAGCACCAGTTTTATTTGTACGATAAAAGGACAACTCGTTAGGAATGTGTATTGACTACCGACAATTGAATATGGTGAGGATTAAGAAACAATATCCCCTCCCTAGAATTAATGATTTTTTTAATCAATTACAAGGTGCCAGGTGTTTTTCGATGATAGACGTGAGGCCAAGTTATCACCAAGTGAGGGTCAAGGACAAAGATATATCCAAGACAGCTTTCTGAATACAGTATGGTCATTTTGAGTTCTTAGTCATGTCGTTCGTGCAAACAAATGCACCAACAACTTTTATGGATTTGATGAATAGAGTGTTCAAGACATTTTTAGATGAGTTCGGGATAGTGCTCATAGATTACATTTTGGTGTTTACAAGATCAGAAGAGGATCATGCGAATCACTTGCTGCAGGTTTTACGAATTCTCTGTAATCATAAATTGTATGCAAAGTTCTCTAAATGTAAGTTCTTGTAAAAATCTGTGGAATTCCTAGGTTATATTGTATCCAAGGAAGGAATATGGGTTGATAACCAGAAAAATAGAAGTCGTGAAAAACTGGCCAAGACCTACAACACCTATGGAGATTCGTAGTTTTCTTAGATTGACAGGTTATTACAGAAGGTCTATTGAATGATTCTCTTCCATGGCTGCACCTTTAACAAAGCTAACACTCAAAGAAACAAAGTTTCAGTGGAGCAATGAGTGCGAAAGAAGCTTCCAAGAGATGATGAGTAAATTAACTTCTACACATGTGTTGGTACTTCCAAAAGGTAGAAAAGGCTATGTACTGTAATTTAATGCTTCGGGTGTGGAATTTGGTTGTGTATTGATGTAGCATGGAAATGTTATAGCTTATGGCTCGAGGCAGATGTGGCCACATGAGAAAAATTATCCAACCCATGATCTAGAGCTAGCAGCAGTTGTCTTTTCATTGAAGATATGGCGCCATTACTTGTATGGAATTTATGTTGATATATACACTTATCACAAAAGATTTCAATATATCTTTAATTAAAAGGAATTAAATCTGAGGCAGCGAAGGTTGCTGGAGCTATTAAAAGATTATGACATTGACATCTCATATCATCCTGGTAAAGCTAATGTAGTAATTGATGCTTTAAGTCATAAAATAATGGAAAGCACTTATCAGAAGTCTGCGGAAAGACAAGGAATGACTAAGGATCTGTGCGAACTAGTGAACTTCGGCGTTCGCCTTCTTGAGTCTTAAGACGAAGGGGTTATTATGCAAAATGCAGCATAATCCTGCTTAGTAGTGGAAGTGAAAGAGAAGCAGTACACTGATTGAACTATTTTGTGACTTAAAGAGAATGTACTTATGACAAAGGAATTTGAGCTTACGAAAGACAGAGTACTTCGATGTCAAAACAGATTGTGTGTACCTAATATAGATGAAATAATAAAGAAGATCAATATGGAAGGACAAAATTGAAGATACTCTAATCATCTGGGATCAACTAAAACGTATCATGACTTGAAAGAAATGTATTGGTGGGGGCACATGAAGATGGAAAATGGACCCTCACAGACGAAACCCCGATCGACGGTCTGTGAGTCGACGGTCATTGTGCCCTTTCATGCTATAAACCCATGGTTATTATCATAGACTATGATATTGGATCCCTTCAAGTAATTGGCTAAGTGTTGATCGATGTTTGGTAAAGACTCCCCTTCGATCCACACACAAATTGCCGGTGCCCTCGTGTAGGTGCACATTGCCCAGGCATTGTTTGACTCCACTTGCAAGGGTCTTTCTCAATGGTCCTTGGTTGGTCCTTGGGGAGTCGTACCGGAACTTTTTAACCATGAATTAACTTTAAAACATTTTATACACACTTCAACCAATTTTCACCATTTTTCCACTACTAAAAGATAGTCAAATAGGCTTAGGCACTCTAGTACCTCCTAAAACTAGTTTCGAAACGTCATGCACGTTCTTAGACGATTTCATTTGTAGACTTCATAAATGACTTTTAAAAGTTTAAATAAGTCTTATAAAACTGTCTGGACCTTATGACACTTTTTTTAGCTCTCATGTTAGGTGTCTACCTCTTGGATTTTTGAAGTGTTACAAAGTGGGAATGGTAGTATGGGATGCTGCTCTCACATTCAACTAAGTGTAAATTAGGAAGTCTCTTTGGACTAAGTTAGTATTCTCTTGTCTCTCATATTATATTTCCATCTTGTAAGGTTGGTTGAAAGGTTCATTATAGAATTTTTAAGAAAGTGACACAATGAAGTTTTGAGTTCACTATAAAGAAGTCCAAATTTTGAGAAAATTTCAATTTATAGGAACAATGGTTTCAATGTGTTTAGAAATAATATTTATAAGGATGGTTAATGTTGGAGAAGGTATTTCCTCCATAAGTGAATGAATGAAAGTGAGATTCAATGTGTAAAGTTTTGCTAAGTTGTTTGTGCTACAGTGATGCTTATGTGAAAATCTTCATTATTTTATAAAAAAATATTTTCTCTATTATTTTAAAAATGTGTGTGGAAGTGTTGTATATAGAATGTTTAATGTTGGAGAAAGTAGTTCCTCCATAATAGAAGGATAAGAGTGAGTTTTTATATTGTGAAGTTGATGCAAAAGTTGCTTATGTTGCAAAGTGTTGGATAGTGCAATGTTGTGCTCCTTGTTAGTTGGTGCTTTGGATATGATTTTCTTATCATAACGGTAATGTGTTATGTGTTTATAAGTGATTCCTCAATTTCTTGAAGTTTTTAGTGTCATTCGATGATGAATACTGTTCGAAGTGAGAGAGAACGTAACAGCCTAAAATTAACTAAGGTGAGATATAGCTTCGTGATTGTTTCTTTAGTCAATTTTGTGTTAAAATGAATTCTTTTAGAGTCCTTAGGCAGTTTTTCAAGTTTTGTTATGTTTGGAAGTCAAAGGTCTAAGAACGTCGATGACGTTCGCAAAGTGTGTTAAAAAGTATTTGTGTGTCTTGATGCATTTCATTGAGTTTTGCATGATCGTTTTAATGGAAATTGATATGGGATGTTCCTAATACATAGATGAATTAGTATATGGGTTTATAGTGTGGGTATATCTCCATCTAGGACCCACGAGGGGCCCTAGAATAGGACCCCAACTATAAGACAAAAATAGCCAAAAAAAACAATGTCCATCATGAGCCAGTTGACAGCCAGTTTAGCATACGTCGGCTCGTCGACCTGATCCATCGTTTTGACATGAAATCCTGCCGGTTTGGGATTTGCAGATACAAACCATGAGCCATCATCAAAGGGACGTCGAAGCTTTGACTGTCCGTTATTGAGGCATCGATGATGGCATGCAAAAGCCGTCACGTCTTCTGCCTTCACTTGGGGTACTTAGTATATTGACCCCAAGTATTTTATGACCCTAGGACCATATGTTTTTTAAGATATATTAAATTAGGTTTAAGTCCTAGACCTAGATAAGCCCTTTCACTTCAATATTAAAACTCTCTCACTAAAAACAAACTCTCTCAAGGTCACCTTTGGGGCAAAGACTCAAAGAGAATTAGGAGAGATTATTTCGACATAGTTATTCATAAAAATTAGTTTGTTTTATTCTACTTGAGTTATGGTAGTCATCCTTGAACCCTCTTCCATTCAAGGAGTCCCTTCTAATGAATTTTTAAAAAGGGTTTTCAACCCTAACTTCTTCTATCTTTAACTCTTAATATGGGTCTTGCATGAAAACCTTTCTAATTATTCAAAAATGATGGTAGTTAGTGATATTAATTCTAAAACTTCAATGAAATCATGTTGAAGATTTTTATCAAATTATGGCTTACGAAATGGGTTCAATGACCTTGGTTTTGTAGTCTTTGAGATTTTCCTTACTTGTGCGGTTATTGATGTTTAGATATTGATCTAAGGTCTAATTTATGATGAATTGTTGACTAATGTAATAGGTGAAGGAAGATTGCATAAAAGGATAAGATGGTTATGTTGTTTAGTTTTAATTTCAAAGTTCTCTTGAGTGGTATGATCCACCTCATTGGTGGCGGTGTTTACTTGAATTGTATTGATGTGAAATTACTTGTTTATTGTGAATGAGGTCATGAAGGCTAGTTATCCTTAACCTATTGTATAAAATTTTGAGAATCTGTGGGGAGTTATGCCTAGCACCGACATGATATGAAGAAGTGGTGGTTACACTTTGTGAGTTGAGATATTATATTCCATTTTATCTCTTGAGATGAGTACTTCTCGTTAGTAGAAAATGATTTACTTAGTGGCACCGTCCTTCTTCCTTAACTATGCTCCCGCATAGGTGTAGCTATTTGGAAAGCCATTTTAAATCTAAAAAGAATGACCTTCCTCTATGAAAGTGAGGATCCCTTATCCGATATGGGTTAATTTGGGGATTCTATTTATAGCTTTTGTGGTCTATGTCGGTTAATCTAACTCCCACAAAAGTAATGAATGTACTAAGCCTTCTAAAAGAGTGTGATACTTAGGGTAGGTAGTGAAATGGGACGCTATTTGTCCATTGAACTAGGTAGACGTTTTTAAAGTGGAGTCTTGGTTTGTCTTAATGAAATTAAGACTTCTAAAAGAACGTACTACTTAGGGTAGGTGGTGGTATGGGATGCTTTCAATTCATTGCACTAAGTAGGACCTTCCGAAAATGAAGTCTAGGTGCCAAACCTTCTAAAAGAGTGTACTACTTAGGGTAAGTGATGGTATGGGACGCCATCTACGCATTGCACTATGAAGGCATTCTGAAAGGGAAGACTTTTCTGTGTTATTGAGTGTTCTTATAATGTCTTGTAATTGAGTGGGGGTTTATTCTCCCGAGGTGATTAAGCCAAAAAATGGTAGTCTTGAGGATTATTTTGGTGTGCATTGAAGGAGGCATATGCACACTTCCGTCATGTCTTACCTTTGTGAGTCTTAAGATAAACTTGTCAAGGAAGTCTTACGGAAATGAGTTCACTTCCTCATTAGAAATACCTTGGAAGTTCACTATTTTTGGAGTCAAATGGTTCACTATAATGTTCTAAATAGTTCACTGTGAAAATTGGAATGTTACTGTAAAAATGCTTTCTCTTGCTAAAATTATGGAAATTCTTCTCTAAGTGTAAAATGATGATTCTTTTTACTTAATTGCATGAAAATGTGGTTTTACTGAAATGTCTTTTTTTGCATGTGTTTTGCATATTCCATACTTAGCACATTGTTTTGTACTAACCCCATTTTTTTGTACTCTATAAGTATAGGTTTTTGGAATAAATGTTGAAGTCTAGAAGGCGAAGCTTGGGAAAGTTCCTCTCAAGACAAAGTGTGTCCTCACATATCCCAGGGCATAATTCCTATCTTCTAAATTTCTTTACGTTAAGACTTAGTATGTTTTTATTTAAATTTAAAGGGGTCGTGACCCTAAGTTATGTCGTTTCTTTAAGTTGTCTTGTGACAATGTGATATCCTAAGTATTTATAAAGAATTCCCTTTATATCAATTGTCTTTAAAAGTTTTAATTCTTCACTACTTTTCATGTCTTATGTGATGAACTATAGTTAAAGGGGTTATACAAGACCCCAAAGGGTCATGAATGCGTTGTTACGACCCAAGGGTTCTCCCTAGCTTCTAGGGGGTGCTTTTGGATTGTGACATACTTGGTATCTTAACATAAGGTTATGGGAAATAGTTTAGGGCCTTAAAGTATCACCAGCCAGGTCTAGTAGTATCTTTGTCATTGGTGTGAGTCACGTCACATCCACGGACAAGAGGCTATAGGATGATAGAGTTTCACTTTCTTCATTACTCTTGAATCGTGCCATAGACATAACTCCATAAGGCCTCTCTCTCTCTCTTATATTCCCTTGTCTGGTGGTCTTCTAGGTATGATTGCTTAAAATGGGAGATGTTTCTATGTTTGAGGGAGAGAAAAGACGAGTTTTGATGTTATGATGCTTTTGTGGCTAGAAGAGTAGATATGAAGGTTAGCTTTGAAAATTTTGATGTGAATACATGTATGGCTATGTGTGACTTATGGGGTTGGAAGTATTGTGATGAGAAACTTCATGGTGATGTAGTTCTAAGAATAATAAGGGTTATAACGATTGAGTAAAGTACGTTTGAGAGGAAATGAGTTATCTCATGATTATGTTCAATGATGGTAGATATGATTTTAGGTGTAAATTTGAGGGATGTTGAGAGAATGTTGAGATTTTGTAGGAGTTCAGGGCAACGCTTTTGTGTGGCTAATGTTTCATAGTTGTTCTTGTAATTTGGTTCAAGTTGTGGTGTAGGCTTACACTAAGGTGGAAATGTGGTATGAATACCTAGTAAGGTAGTGTTATTCCATATGATTGAGTTAAGTGGTTCCTCAGAGTTGAATGATTTGGTGTTTAAAAGAGTTTTTCTAGGCTTGAATCCTAAGAGGGAAGTGTTATGCTTGAATAGTAGAGTTGATGTTTAGTCTTTTTGATCATGAGTAAAGAGAAGTATGAGTTCCTATCTTGTGTGAAGCATAGTGGGACTTTGAAGTAAGATGGCTTGAAGATGGCTTTACCCTATTTTGGGGAGAATGAGTCTAGTAGAAAGGTAGTAGATATCCTCATCTTTCCTTTTTGTTCTAATTCAAGCTAGAGACACAATCCTTAGTATTTTTTTAATGATTAAGAGTCTTGCATAATATTATGAGTTATCTTGTGTTTTATATGAAGTTATATAGCTTAAGGTCTAATGTTAAGGGAGGAAGTTAGGTCTAAGTTTTGCATAATGAATGTTAAGTAGAATTGCATATCGTGTACTTGGTCCAAGAGAATCCCCAAAGGTCACTAAGTGGGAGTGGTAGTACGGGATGCTACTCTTACATTGCACTTAGTGTAACTTGCCAAGTCTCTTTGGGGTAAGTTAGTATAGTATTGTCTGTCATATTGTCATTCCTTCTTGTTAAAGTTGCTTGAAAGGTGCATTGTTGAAATTTTAACCATGTGATATAATGAAGTTTGGAGTTCACTGTAAAGGAGTATAATTTTTGAGAAAATTGCATTTTTCATAAGTTATGGTGTCAATTTGTTATGATATGATTTATATGGTTTTATACTTCATATGAACATGCCTTCATGATGAATTTCTCAAACAATGAAATTTTGAAAATTCAAGCATGCTTAACAGTGTTATAGTGATGATTCATTGTAAAATTTTTGAATTTGAGAAAATTTGTCTTGGATTTGAATGAAGTTTCAATGTGTACAAAAGTGTTGTATATGAGAATGTTTAATGTTGGATAAGGTAGTTCCTCCATAAGTGAAGGATAAAAGAAAATTCTGAAATGTGAAAGTTGTTACAAAGTGCTTGTGTTTCAAATTGTTTGAAAAATATGAAATTGTACTTCTTATTATATGGTTCCTTGAATATTATGTGTGTCCTTGAATAAAAAGTACTATGTGATGCTAAGTGAATCCTTGGTGTTCTTAATGTTTGAGTGTCATTTGAGGACGGATGTTACTCTAAGTGGGGGAGAATGTAACACCCTAAAATGAACTAAAGTTAACTAGAGACCCATGAATGTTTTTTAATTTAATTTTAAGTTAAAATAAGTTAAATTAGTGTTCTTAGGACGTGTTTGAAGTTTGGATAAGTTTGCAGGTCAAATGACCAAGAATGTCCATGACGTTCGCACAGTGTGCCTTAGAGAGTGCTTGTGTGTCTTTGTGTGTTTGAATGTGTTTTACGTGTTTGTTTTAATCAAAATTGTTTTGGTATTTTCCTAAGACCTAGATTAATTAGTTTAGGGGATTAACGTCCGGGTTGGACCCCACCTAGGAACCACAAGCTGCCCGAGAGAAGGGCCCAAGAGAAGGCCTCAAACTGCCTTAGCAGTGTCCACCAACGAGTGCAATCAACGACCAGTGTTTAAACCAACGACCCTTTGACTTGCCTCGTCGATTGTACCGGTAAGGTGAGTTAGACAGGATCTAAATGGATCTTACTTTCAACCCACGAGACCCCAACAACGATCTATTGATTGACAAATGGTCCATAGGTTAGGTCTCGTCTACGAAACCTGCATAAACTATTAAGGGGCTTACTAGGCTTGGGGTGTTTGGTAAATTCACCCCAAGTATTTTACGAAAATCATAGAAGTTTATTTCAGGGTTAATTAGGTATATTAAAGTGTTTCAAACCCTAATACCGAATTTTAGACCTCATTTCCTAAAACCCAAAATTCCCTCTCCCTTGAAGCTCTCTCTCAAGCTTCTTTGGAAGCTAGATGTCAAGAAGAGCTACAAGGGCTGTTGGTGGTCAAGTTCTTCATCAAAATATTTGGGATTCTCTCATAAAGGTATGATATCCATCCTTGAACTCTCTTCCATTCAAGGAGTCCCTTTTAATGGATTTTCAAAATGGGATTTCAACCCTAGCTTCTTTTATCTTCAATTCTAAATATGGGTCTTGCACGAAAATGTTTTTAATGACTTAATAATGATTTTTCTAATGTTAGCTTATGATTTTAAGGTATAACTTCAATGAAATAATGTTAAAGCCTTTCATCAAATGTTGGCTTATGAAATGGGTTAAATGAGCTTAATTTTGTAGTCTTTGAGATTGTATTTATGTGTTATTGATGTTTAGATACTTCCCTAAGGGATAATTTATGATGAATTATTTAATAAATGTTATAGGTGATAAAATATTGGATTAAAGGGTAAGTTGGTTGTGTTATTTATCTTTAATTATGAAATGCTCTTGAGTGGTATGGTCCACCTTCTTGGTGGCGGTGTTTACTTGAATTGTATGAATGTGTAGTTAATTTTGTATTGTTAATGAGGCCATGAAGTCATATTATGTGAATAAAGATGTAAATTAAGTTATTCTTGTTAATGTGTTTTTATGAAGCTTGGTTTGAAAAGTATGTTATGGGTTATGTCTAAATGACCTATATGATTATGTGAAGCATGTTAAAGTGTGTGATGTGATGAAAGAAGGTCTACGCATGTATAGGATGAAATGTAAATTAAATGACTCTTATGTTCAAGGTGTGCTCACATGTACATACATTCACACATGAATGCATGAATGAAGCTATGTTCAGTCAAAAAGGGGAGTTTATGAGTGAACACTCTTCGTGAGTTGAGATGAAGTGTTTAGTAGCAACCTCACATTTACAAATGATCTTTCTAAGATAGGTTGGAGGATAAATGCCCTTCGTGAGTTGATATGTGGTGTTCATTATATATCCTTAACCTATAGTATATAATGTTGAGAATATGTGGGGAGTTATGCCTAGCACCGAAAAGATATGAAGGAGAGGTGGATTAAACTTCGAGAGTTAAGATGTTGTATTAAAATGTACATCTTGAGATGAGTACTCCTATATAGTAGAGAATGAGTTACTTAGTAATAATCTCCTTATCTCTTAACTATGCGCCCGCATATGTGTAGCTATTGGCGAAGCCATGAAAAGCTAAAAAGAATGACCTTACTCTAGGCCAGTGAGGATCCTTCATCCCATAGGGGTTAATATCGGGATCTCATGTCTAGCTCTCATGGTCTATGTCGGTAAATCTAACTCCCAGAAAAGTAATGAAATTACTATGTCTTCTAAAAGAGAGTGCTACTTAGGGTAGGCAATTGAATGAGACTCTATTTATTCATTGCACTAGGTAGGCATTCCGAAAGGAGAGTCTTGATGTGTCTTACGTAAATTTAATGAACTAAGTCTTCTAAAGGAACGTACTACTTAGGGTGGGTGGTGGTATGGGACGTTGTCTATCGATTGCACTAAGTAGGCCCTTCCGAAAAGAAAGTATTGGTGCCAAACCTTCTAAAAGAGTGTATTTCTTATGGTAGGTTGTGGTATGGAACACCATCTACTCATTGCACTAAGTAGGCATTCTTAAAGTGAAGACTTTGGTGTGTTCTTAAGTGTTCTTCTAATGTCTTGTCATGGAGTGGGGGCTTATCTCCCGAGGTAAGTTAGCCGGAATAAAGTAGTCTTGAGGATTATTTTGGTGTGCATTGAAGGAGGCATATGCACACTTCCTTCATGTCTTACCTTGGTGAGTCTTAGGATAAACATTGTAGGGAAAGTCCTATTAAAATGAGTTCACTAGCTCATTTGCAATACCTTTGAAGTTCACTGTTTTTGGAGTCAAATGGTTCACTGTAATGTTCTAAATAGTTCACTGTAAAAAATTGGTAAGTTACTATAAAAATGCTTTCTCTTTCTAAAATTATGGAAATTCTTATCTAAGTGTTAAATGATGATTCTTATCATTTTTTACTTTTATATTCACGAATGTTTTATTCAATTATCATGAAAATACGTTTTACTAATATCTCCCTTTTTGCATGTTTTTGCATATGTCATACTTAGTACATTATTTTGTACTAACCCCAAACTTTCTATACACTATAAGTATAGGTTTTTGGAAGCAAGGTTGAAGTCTAGAAGGCGAAACTTGAAAAAATTCCTCTCAAGACAAAGTGTGTCCTCATATATCCGAGGGCATAATTCTTATCTTTTAGTTTCTTTATGTTAAGACTTATTATGTATTTCTTTAAATGTAAAGGGCTGTCTCCCTAAATTAATTATGTTGTCTCTTTAAGTTGGCTTGTGACGATGAGATTTCTTAAGTATTTATAAAAGAATTTCTTTTTATATCAAATGTCTTCAAAAGTTTTAATTCTACAGTACTATTCATGTCATATGTAATGAACGATAGTTAAAGGGATTGTATAAGACCCCAAAGAATCAAGTATGCCTTATTACGACCCAAGGGTTCTCCCTAGCTTCTAGGGGTGCTTTCGGGTCGTGACATAGGTATTCCGAAAGAGGAGTCTTGGTGAACATTATATGAACTGAATGAACTAAGTCTCCTAAAAGAATGTACTACTTAGGGTAGGGGGTGGCATGGGATGTTATCTATCGATTTAACAAAGTAGACCTTCCGAAAGGGGAGTGTTGGTGCTAAACTATCTAAAAGATGTACTACTTAGGTTAGGTGGTGGTATGGGACTCTATCTAGTATTTGTACTATTTTAGGCATTCCGAAAGGGATATCGTGGTGTGCTTCTTGATTTTTCTTCTAATGTCTTGTCATTGTGTGGGGCTTGTTATCCCGAGGTGAGTAAGCCTAAAAGGGGTAGTTTTGAGGATCACTTTGGTGTGTATTGAAGGATTTATATGTTCTCTTCCTTCATGTCTTACCTTGGTTAGTCTTAGGATAACCTTAGTTAGGGAAACTCCTACGTAAATGAGTCAACTTCCTCTTTTCTTAGCCTTGGGAGTTCACTGTTTCGGAATAGGGGTAGTTCACTGTAATGTTTCAAGAGTTTAATATAAAATTTGATAAGCTTACTATAAAGTGTTTGTTTTTGTTTAACTTAAAGAAATCCCTCTCGAAGTGTTAAACGATGTTTCTTATGTTTCTTTACTTCCATAATCTTGAATATTTTACTTAATTGTCATGAAAGTGAATTTATATTAAAATGTTCCTTTTTTTTATATATGTTTTCATATGCCATACATAGTTAATACATTATTTATACTAACCCTATACTTTTCTATACTCTATAAGTATAGGTTTGGAAGCACGGTTAAAGTTTAGAAGGCAAGGCTTAGGAAAGATGTCCTCATATATTCTAGGGAATAGATCTTTATTTTTTTTGTTTTGTATAAGTTCTTATGATGTAATTCTTTCAAAAGTTAAGGGTTGTGCCCCTATAATTTTTATTAAGATGACTTGTGACGATGATACTTTCTTAGTATTTATAAAAGAATTCCTTTTTATATTAAATGTCGTTAAAGGTATTAATTCCGCACTACTTTTCATATATTATGTAATAAATGATAGTTAAAGGGCTTGTACAAGACCCAAAAGGGTCAAGTATGCGCTGTCATGAACCAAGGGTTCTTCCTAACTTTTAGGGGGTGCATGCGGGTTGTGGCACCTTGACATCTAAAACATGCGTACATCTTCATTAATCATATTACACACACTAGCATACTTCACATAAACATAAACATCTCTTAGACACATTTTCTACAATACTTCAAATAGACATGTACTTCACTTAGGCATAGTCTCTACAAATCATACCTAAGAAGATTCATCAAAAAACCTCAACAACAACACCATCATTATCATATTGCTTTACATATTATGCCATCATGTCCATTCTCACAATTCATATGTAAATACACATTCATACATTTCAAGTACACACCGCCACAAAAGGTGGACCATAGCACTAAAGAGCAATTCACAATAAGAACTATTCAATATAAAAAAAATACCATTCACCCAAGCTTTCACCACCTATTCTCAATTTCTCAAACAATTTATAATAAAAATATCCCTTAGGGAAGTAGCTAAAACACAATACAACCATATACAAAACATAACCCTAACATTCTCTAATCATGCTCATTAAACTAATCTCATAATCTAAGAGTCGACAAAAAGAATAAACATTGTTTTATTACGGTTTTTACATTAGAATAATCATTTAACACTAAAAAAACTCATCTAAATCATTAAATACTTTTCATGCAAGGACCCATACTTAGAGTAAAGGAAAAAATAAGTTTGAAGTTTGAACCCTTTTAGAAATCTTTTAGAAGTTGCTCCTTCAATGAAAGAAAGTTCAAGGATGACTACCATACCTCAATGATAAAGAACACAGATATTTTGATGAAGAAATCGACCACAACCAGCCCTCCAACCCCTTCGTTGAGTCCAAATTCAATTGGGTTTTGGAAGAGTTCTTTCTTGAGGGAGGGTTTTGAGTAGGGGTCTTGTCTATATAGAACTTACAACTAACTTAATATACCCTAAATACCCTATAAGTATCATCCAAGGTTCACAAAAGACTTGAGGTAAATTTACAAAATACCCCAAGCCTTGGCAGTCCGTCCAACAGCTTTTGCAAGACCACCGTTGAAGGACCCAAGCAATAGGGCATCGATTGAACGATGGCCGGTGCTGATGGGTGTCGTTTGTCTCAAATACCTGATTCATGGGGGATAAGATCCCAACACTATGCGTGAGGCTATGGATCCAGGCGATGGGGCGTCGTCTTGGCTACAGTCAGTAAGTGACAAGTCGTGGATTGCCTAGTTTTGGCTGCTTGGTTACCAATTCTTGTGTCCTCCTCTAAGACCCCTTGTGGGTCCTAGATGGGGTCGTACCCTGAAGTTGAAAACCTAAAAATTTTCATCTAGATATTAGTAACCTCCACCAAAAATTTCAACCAAAACGAACACGTGAAACTTGCTAAAACACATAAGGACACACAAGCACATTCGAAGGCACGTCATCCGAACATCATGGACGTTTGACCTCCCAAAATCACCAAACTTTATACACTGACTAATTAAAAAATCATAAAACATTTTAGTACTTTATAACCTCATGACACTCATGCTTTTCTCTAGTTCAACCTAGTTCGTTTTAGGGTGCTACAAAGACATAAGCAGTGGTAGAATAGGAATCACCTGATAAACTGTTCGAATCTGCTCACAAAAGCCTTCAAGTACAATATGATATTTTCAATAGAACAAAGCAAAATTTTTGGTTCCAATTAGATATCTCATAACTCTTGTTATTTCCAATATTGCTTGCTACTACTGAAACGTAGTGCTCATATTGCACATGCATTGTCAGGCGTAGTGCAATCAGTCACATATCTCAAACTTCCGATTATGATAATATGTTCCTTTTGATATATTACATCATTTTTACTTTCAATAGGAAATAGTGGAAAGTCGAATCAAAAGGAATAGGAACACACCTGCAATCAAAAAAATTATATTTTATCAATTTTTTCTCAAAATAATGTGACTGGTCAAGAAAAATTCAATCATATGTTCTTGTTATTTTTATTCCAAGACCAAAATTCGGCTCACCAACATATTTCATATCGAAATGTCTTTTAAGAATATTTTTATCTTGATAAATAACACTCATGTTAGAGACAAAGATTAACAAATTATCATCATATAGACAAATAATCACTTGTGAATTATTCCAAGATATATGATATATGCACTTTCCACGTTCATTTTATTTAAAGTCATTTTGATCATGCATGAATCAAACTTTTCATGCCATTGCTTTTGTGCCATTTCAGGCCATATAAGGATTTAGTAAGTTTACACACTTTGCTTTCTTATCCTACTTCAACAAAAGACTCGGGTTGATGTATATAAATTTCTTCATTCAGGTCTTCATTAAGAAAAGCAGTTTTTACATCCTTTTAAATAATCATTAAATCCAAAATTGGAGCCATAAAAATTAAAAGTATTATAGATGTAATACTTGTTACGGAGAAAAAGTATCAAAATATTTTAGGCCTTCTAGGTGTTTAAAGTCTTTTTCAACTTATCTAGCCTCATAAACTTCAATAGATTCATCCGATTTCCACTTTTTTCTTAAGAACCATTTTCAATAAATAGTTTTATAACCCAGTGGTAATACAACAGTTTCCAAGTTTTATTAGAAAATTAGTGATTCCATTTCATCATTTACAACAACTTTCCTAAAAATAAATTCAAGTGAAAATAATTATTCTTTCATAATGAGAGGGTCACACACATAAAAATCAGGACAAAAATCATTTTGTACTCTTGCTCTTTTACTTCTTCTTATCTCAAAATCATTAAACTTTTTATTTTTAAATGTTGAAGTGGAAGAACTAGGTAGTGACAATATTTTGTTCAATCCTTTTACCCCTACTATTTTTATAATCAGAAGGATATTTATTTTCATGAAAATAAGCATCACCGAATTCTTTTACAATGTTATCTTAATGATTAAAAAATCTATAGGTAGTACTATTTGACACATAACCAATAAAAATACAAATAGTAACTTTCTCACCTAACTTTGTAATCTTAGGATCCATTAGCCTCACAAAGGCTAGACAACTCCAAACTCTTAGATATCCCAAACTTGTCTTGTAACCTTTCTACAATTCAAAAGGTGTCAATTTACACTTTTTATATGGCACAAGATTCAGAACATAACAAGCAATTAAAATAGCTTCACCCGTAAAATTTAAAGATGCATGTGAATCAATAAGAATGGCATAAGTCAATTCAATAAAAGTTCTATTTTTCCTATCCGCTACTCCATTAGATGAAGGAGAGTAAGGATGATTAGTTTCATGAATTTTTTCGAATGATTTAACAAAATAATTAAACTCATTTGACTCATATTCATGGCTTCTATCATTTCTAATTCTTTTTAATTTTAAATATCATGGAGATAAGTTTTAAAATTCTCGAAAGTATCACTTTTATTTTTCAACAAGTAAACATATGTAAACTTCAAAAAATCATCAATGAAAGTGATAAAATATCAATTACCTCCACGAGTAAGAATTTCACACTATTAACTAATATAAGTATGAACTAATTCAAACAATTCAGTTTTTCTTCCAACTTGAAAATATGATTTTTAGTGATTTTAGCTTTACTAAAAGCCTCACACTTATCAAAATTCTTTTTAATAATCAAAACTAATCCTTAAATACTCATGATTCTGATAGAACAATCATTAATATGAAACAAACAAGTATGTAAAAAATCGATAGAAGAAAGCATACAAACTGAAGTTGAAACTTTACTCATTTCAACATTCAATTTGAACATGCTATCACATGCATACCCCTTCCACACAAAACACGCTTCTTCAGTATTACATTTTGATCAGATCTTATAATTAGTCTAAAGCTTACATTATTAAGAAGAAAACTAGAGATCAACTTTTTTTCTTATAGAAGGAGTATAAGGTACATCTTTTAAAGTTAATACCCTTCGAGAAGTAAAATACAATTTGACATCTCCCTTGCCAAGCACTCGAGTATTGTGAGCACCACCAAGCATGATGATTTTGGGCTCCTCAATATGAGTATATTTTTAAATTAACCTTTGTCATAACAGACATGACGGTTTGCACTAGAATCAACCCATCATTTATCAACATTTTCAACAAAGTTTATGTCGGTAATCACTCCACAAAAAATTATCTCATAAAGTTTTCCTAAGGTTTAAGTTCACGCTTCTAGAATCTGCAAAATCGGTCAATATGCTCGTTCATGCCCATGTTCCCTTTTCTTGAACTTGTTGACTTTGTGTTTGGTTATTTTTCACCATTATTTTTCTTGGGAGGTCTACTATTATTTTTCTAGAATTTTTTGTACTTAACTCAAAGAAATATTTTTATGAGTTTTAGGAGTAGCATTATTCAATGTATGTAAGTTTACCTTCATTGTGATACTTATCTCTTCTATTAGTAATAAAATATGTTGGCCACTTGCTTCTTCTTCCATGCAGATTTTCATTATCAATGTTTCAAGAGAAGTTTCCTTTTGTTTGTAGTGCATAGTTTTGTTAAATTTCTTCCAAAAAGTTGGAAGTTTATCTCCTATGCCACGAGCAATAATGTTATCTCCTATTTTAACATCTTCAGACCTAAGCTCTCTAACAATCATGATGAGAAATCACCATAATTGTACTTTTCCAATTTCTCTAAATGAGAAATAGTTTCATCATCATTGATACAGGTGATGTGTACTTTATTAGAATTTTTCTCAGTTAACACATAAGAGACATTGAGATGATTCAAGTAGAAAAATACTTTACTCTTCCATCTCTTAAAATAGTTACCATTGAATTGAAATGCCTTGTTAAGGTCTCCTATCTTTACATATGCGATTTTTCCATTGTAACTATGTTGAATCTCCTTAAAATTAATAGAAAAAATCCTTACAAGATAAAAAAATTAATATTACAATTGATAATAAATGAAGAAATAAATCTCTTCAAGTTGAGGTGCGGATATCTCGCTCTCTTTGAGGAGATTCAAGCCCATTGTAAAAAATATTTTCATTCATCCAACAATAGTTCTATTTGAATTTTCTTCTCAAGGATAAACCTTCACAAAGTATAAATCAACAATTCCAGACAAGAGTTTAGTCCAAAGCTCCACAAATAGAACACATCCCTTCAACTTATAAGGAGTCGGTCTTTAAATTACCCTTTAACTTTATAATTTTCTTGTATGTTGTCTGTGACAAAACCAAATGAATACCACAACTATTTATACTACAAGAAGTCTTCCTAGAATTTAATCGGAAGATAATGGTGTAGTAAGTAGAAAAAATATTGGTTTTTGTAGTTGCATAGGTTACAAAAATAATGGTGGAATAAAGAATAATATAACGTGAATATCAATTAAGGAGTAATGGTCTTTAAAGACCACCTCCAAGTCAGTACGCAAACGATCAGTAGTCTAGGCAGTTAAGCCTAAAAGGAATTTATGCCAAGTGTAAGTAATTAGGCACAAATGCCTACAAACGGTATCAATGAATTTGGGCAAAAACTGCAACATCTTTCTAATTCCAAAATAATGAAAATCAATTTATTAAAATATTAATATTAAAATGCTTATAAATCACCAATGTAGCGTAATAATATATTAAAAGATGAGAGTTGAGATGATAAAATTTAACCTACATATATCTTTCACAGTCATACTATGCATATCTGAATAAATCATTTTAGTTTAGGTGGTCTTGAGAAATACTCCTACAAACATTTCAATGTATTTAATTTTTTTAATAGTAGTTGTTTATCAAATGAGATGATGTATTGATGAATACATATCTTAATTATGTTTACTTATATGCATTTTATATAATAATATATATCACATTTATAGATATAAATATAAACAATAAAAGAATGACGTGACACCTCTCTTTGGGCAAAAATAACATTTGTAATTTTTGTCAATTATGTAAACTAGTGTACTCATCAGTACTTTGCGTCAAATTAAGTTTACTTGTTTGTGTAATTTTTATCTTAAATAAATTATTTTAAAACATATTGTATAAGAAAAAAAACATACAAATCGAGTCACAGTCTTAAGGTTGTATATTCAAAAAAATTCAAAAAAGATATTTCAAACTGTAATTTTTAGTTAATATGTTCCACAAAAAACCACAAAATGTTAATCTGAAAAATTTTAGTTGATCGTTTATTGGATTTTCTTGCTAAATTAAATGAATTTTATGACAATAATATTAGTTCAACTGAAGTAACATTATGTTCAATTCATTATAATGTACATGACTTTGTGTATGTATAAATCACTTGATCTGTAATACAAATAATTTAAAATATATTTGTAATGAATAAAAGTAAGAAAAATACTTGAATTGTGTTTCAACAAAAGTATATATTAAGAAATAAATGCCTTAATTCCAACATCTGAAGAGAAATAATTTAAGTTAATTATATAACATTATATGGGAGATCATTCTTTTCAAAGAAAATAAAAGAATTGAAAAACATTTCATATCAAATAAAATGTATATGTATAAGAAATCATAAGGTCATTATTAATTTTTCATATTTCCTATATTTCTTATTACATAGATTAAACTTTCCAGAATACATTAAGTGTCAAGTTATAGAAAAGTATATCAAGAGTTAAATTAATATTTGTCCCTAATACATGTGGAGGTGTGGGAGAGTTTTATATCGTTAAGCTAATTAGTATTGTAGTCCTCACTAAAAAATTTTATGTATGATAATAATATAACTATTCAAAAGACAACTCATTTTTTAATGTGAAAATTTAAGATAAATAATAAAATAAAACCATGGATTGTGGATGTTTCTTTTCATCAACAACATAACGTAATGAACCTATTTAATTTAAGACATAATGTTGTGATAACATATTTAAAGGGTGTAAAAGAGCGTTTTCTAAATCCTATAAAAGTGTAGCGTTTTCGCCCTTATGGAACAAACAGTGAAGAGGTCAAAGAATACTTCTATTTAATAGTTCTATTTGTCTTACCTCCTTGTTTAGTATTATTATGTTTTTCTCTCGTTTTACAACATGCTATTAAAACGAATCTCTAATCAACTGAAACATACTTAATTTGATTTTAATACCTAAATATTAATTAACTTTGTTTTAAAGTAAGGTATATATTTGTATGTTTATAATGTCTCTAAGAGGACTTGAATAAATCATTGATTAGTACTTTTATTACTACACATATAACTTGCTTTGGGTATTGTTATAATACTTTACTAGACATTTTAATCTATACATTTCAAGTTTATATTGTTATGTTATTTATGCTACTAATTTATAAATCTAATGATTGCATAATTATTAGAAGATTTGTAAATATTTTCTTCTCAACGATTTATGATAAATATTTGTGTGTTATGAAGAGAGTAGTATTGTATTAAATATGACATGAAAAAATTACAAATATTTGACGTTAATAACTATTGAAACTAGAAATAAATATTGAAGAATAATTAGAATATATATTAAATATAGTGTTTCATACTTTATGAGTGTACATGTTTTTATGACATTCCATGTTAATGCATATAATATACTTTATACTAATTCTAAATTATTTGAAACATAAAGTTATCATTTATTAAAAAGAAATAAACATCATGTTATTAACTCAACTATTTTATGATAGTTTTCATAATGTCGTATTTGTCTAAACATGAATTTGTGGCACTTGACATTTGTGAGAAAAAATTATTTGTCATGGGTACTTGATGTTGATATTCACCGAACCAGAAAAGGTCTTGGTGATTGTGTAATTGAAGCAAATAAGGCATCAAGTAAGGATAAAACTAAAACAATGACATTACTTCGTTATCATCTTGATGAAAGCTTGAAGGTTGAATACTTAACACTGAAAGATTCACTTGAATTGTGGAGATTATTTAAAGGGAGATATGACCACCTCAAGGCAATTGTATTTCCAAGGGCTCGTTAAGAGTTGATGCACTTACAGTTTCAAGATTATAAAATCGTAATTGTGTACAATTCTATTTTTATTTTGGATAACTTCCCAATTAAAATTATATGGGAAAAAAATAAAATATGAAGACATGTTGGTAAAGACACTAAATACTTTTCATGCTCTAATAATTTAACACCCCATATATCCCATGAGTTGTTCTAAAGCCTAAGACATAGCCTAATTAACTTATAAGGTCAAAGTGTGAAGTTAAGATCCTAAATTAATCTCCCTAACTCGAAACTAAGGTTCTTATACTTAAACGTCAAGACAGGACAACTCCAAGACCCTCCCAAGGACCGAAAAGAGGACCCAAGGAAGAGTCCAAAAAGATGTCGAAAACAGTTTGGGGTTGACGAGCCCATTTGTGGTCCATCAATGAGAGTTGTGAGATCATAATTTTTATCCATCAATTTTTCCCCCAAAACAAGGTCTCTATCCTAAACCACAAGTGACCAGGATGGTCCATCGATGCATCTACGTCACGTCAATGGGGACTCGTTGATGGGATAGTCCACATAGACTTCACAGGACTAAGGTGAGGGTTAGTTAGGTAATTATTTAGTCATTTAATTAACCCTTAATTACGACTTCCATTAGTTATTTAAGAATATTAAATGATACTAAAACATTAAAATAAGTCTTCCACCTCAGAACTCCCAATCAAAAATCAAAACCCACTTTCCCTCTTTCACAAATTTTCTCTCTAACCCATCATTGAAGAACAAGTAAAAACACAAGCTAGGGAACTCAGTAGTCACTCTATTTAATTTCAATCTCGTGGAATATCATCCACAAGGTATGCGTATGTTGATTTATGGATTAGTCTCTCCATGAAGCCTTTCAAAATTTCTACTTTCGAAATTGTTATGGTTACAAAAAACCAGGGCTTGTGCTCTAGACATGGGTTCACTTAAAAATTATTTTCTTTATGTTATCTAACTTACATTATGAATATATTGGGATTATTTGATGATTTTTATTTTTAAAATCTCCCAAGAACCTATATGCACACTATGACTTAATTTCATGAATGTTAACGGATGAATTTAGTATACATGAACATGATGTATTTTAATTAATGATTATCTAGTCATAGAATCTTGTGTCATACCTATTGTGATGTATATGGGGGTAATTAAGATGCTTGATTCTTAACCTTGAAAAGGGGATAAATTTTAGGATTATATATATATATATATATATATATATATATATATATATATATATATATATATATATATATATATATATATATATATACACACACACACACACACTATTGTGATGTATATGGGAGTAATTATGATACTTGTTTCTTCACCTTGAAAAGGGGCTCAATTATAGGATTTTCTATATATATCTATATATATATATATATATAGATTTATATATATTTTTGTGTGTGTGTGTATGTGTGTGTGTGTGTGAGTGTGTGTGTGTATATATATATATATATATATATATATATATATATATATATATATATATATATATATATATATATATATATATATATATATATATATATATATATATATTTATACACGTAGAAGAATATTATATATGGACTTTGAATTTGATTACAAGGTACATAGCTTATGAAAGGATGAAAATAAGGTAATGTGGGATGGTTTCCACTCTCTTGAAACTTACCTATTGTGTAGTAAAAATTATGTACAGTGAAGTTAATCTCTTGTGCTTATAGAAAGTATAGTTCTCATTGAAACAAAATGATTATATTGTGAAAGTTCTACTCACATGTGTATGTTGACTCTAGGATGAAAGTGTTTCCTCACCTAATGAATCTAAGAGCTTTATGTTGAATTGTATCAAGTGAATACGGAATGCTTCTTCACACATGTAGATACAATTAAAAATACTAAATTGTAGTAACTTGGGAAAGTATACCAAGCACCTAGAGGATATGACTAATGAGGAAAAGACCCTTGCGTTAATGCAAGAGGCTGGGTCATCCTAGAGATATTCATGAGATGGGGACTCCTCGATTAATGCAATAGGTAGATTTTCTAGGATCAATCTCCCTATCCCTTTACAACGTGCCACTGTAGGACTTATCTAGTTGATACACATATTATCTAGTATGTAGGTTCTATCTTGGCAAGTAGAACACCTCTTTTTAGTGTGGGGCTTTATGACACCGTATTTCATGTAAGCTCTCATGATCTATGTCGGTTATGATTGATATACCCAAAAATAATGAAGTTCTAAAATAAGTATGAATTAGTCTATGATATCCTAATATGTTTACTAAGTAGCTGTGGGGGTATGAGACTGCACTTGTTCATTGCACTAGTAGGCATAGAAGGGTGTTGTGGGTGGCTCTTTGTAGTTATGGAATGAAATAAGAATATTTATGTTCTATGGATAAGGGTTGTGGTGAAAATATCTCTATATTCAAGTGTGGCTCATGATGTGTGTGTTTCATTTATAATTATGTAAAAGTAATATGTGTGGCCAAGATGGGTTATAAGGGATACTTGGTAGATTTGTTATTATGAGATGCTAATTGTTCACATCTCTACTTAATCAAATAGGGTGAACCATTGTGGCGACTCTAAAAATGATCAAATGACTCAATTTTAAAATAATTTAACGAATAAGTGAGTTTGAATGAGCCGCCATCTAATTTAGAAAATCGAGGAAACCAATTAAAGTTATCTACGAAATCATTAGATTCTAGATAATGGTTAAGGTTCTATCAAAGGGAAGGAGTTAGTCATCCTTCGAAATCCACAACTGTGGATCCCATTGAATTTATTTTTTAAAGTGAAGAGATAAAAGAATATACAAATATGATAAACATACAATATACATTATTTTAAAAAAAAATTGAAAAAATTCACAGTAAAGGTTGCCTGCTCACTCTAAGATTTTTGGGAAATTGACTAATTTATTCTTTTGTTGAAATTTTTTGTAATGTCATTAGAACAGATGTTTATGAGCATAATATTGAATATAAAATGATTTTTTGCTATTTGGTAATTTTAGATTTATGACATAATGAGTTATAGAATTGTTTCTAACTTCATGTTGTGTTATAATTCTCTTAATTATGTGAAATTGATGTTTCTCCATGATTGTTTGTTGTATAATGTGTTATGTGGTATGGTACTGAGATTGTATGTTATTCTCTCTTATTGGAAGTGTTAGAAGACTGACAAGTGACGTTCGAGGACGAATGTTGTCCAAGTGGGGGAGATTGTAATACCTCTAAACTGACATAGGTGAAACTAAAACTAGAAGGGTTATCATGAGTGCCTAATGTCCTAAAATGGTTTGTAATATGGTATTGAGTAAGTTTCTATAGTTTTAGGTTATTTTGAAGTGAAACGTCAACGGATGACTAAGACATTCAACGACTAAGTCACCTATATGCCTCATGTGTGGTTATGCGCCTATATGTGTGTTTCCTGAGCTTATGAGGTCCTTATATGAGTAATTATAGTGTTTATAGAAAGTTTTGTTGAGTTTTACAAGGTTTGGAGGTCAAACGTCAAATAATGTCTATGACGTTTGGAAGGTTTGCCTTGAAACGACCTTTTGTGTCTTGGTCTTTTTGGTTGAGTTTTATGCGTTCGTTTTTGATGAAATTGATAAGGGAGGTTGTAAACTCATAAAAAAGCATATTATGGTTGGTAAATTCTGTGAAAATATCCCCAAAAACCAACCAAAGGTCCTAGAGGAAGGACCCATTTTTTAGCCAAAGTCTGTCTTGGACCAGCCCAATCGACTTAGGCAAAGGACTGCTCATTGGAATGTAGACGCCCCGTCGATGGAAGGAGTGGGTAAATAATTAGACTAGGGAGATAAATATATAAGTGTATAGTCTCTTAAGTCATTGAGGGAGGACAGGATGGTCCATTTGGGGACTGACACCTCGTCGTTTGGCAAGTCATCTTTGAGCTGCGTTTCCTCATGAGTTCACTGCACTTCCAAGGGTGAATTGGTAAATTCACCCAAAGTAAAAATAATTGAAAGGGAGGTTACTTAGAATTATAATTGGTATTTTAAGTTGGTTTATAAGTACTAAATACATAGATGAACTCATTCATCAAAATCAAAACCCAAAATATCATAGAAATTCTCTAGAACTACATTGAAGCAAAAACTCACGGAAGAGCTTGGATTGGAGATTTTAGAGGTGATTCTTCATAAAATTGGTGTATTAACATCATTTAGGTATTATTTTTCATCCTTGGATCTCTTTTTTTCACAGAGCCAATCTTCAAAGTGATTTTCAAAGACTTCTATAAAGATAAGTTTTCTAAATTTAAATCTATGCATGGGGTCTTGCAATAAAGGTTTTAAATAATTGATTATTGATTGAATTGTTGTTATTTATTTTATTTTAACTCAATTAAACTATGAACTTATGTAATTCATGAACCCTAGTTTCTTATTACTTTATGGGTTAAGTGATATTGTTTTAATGCTTATGAATTCTAGTGTACTTTTTAGGGCTATTGAATGTTGTAAGAATTGTATTCAATTGATTCATAGGTTGTATTAGATTGATAAATCGATATTGAATCGAACTTAATTGATTGACTATTATAGTAGTGTATAAGATGACTAGTAAATATGCTTAGGATGACTAGTAAGTATGCTTTGTTGATCTTATGTGCTTCTAGAATGATATGTAATATGTTATATGTGATGTATTTTATGCCTTGTCTTGGTAGACTTGTGTCCCTTACTTATTACAGGTATGAATGTGAATATAATATACCATCACTTAGGATGATAAAGCCTCTTAGTCTAGAATGAATGAATGATATGTGACCTTGAATGATGCTAAGAGGGTCTTTTATGTGGAAGCTTGAACCTATTGGTAAAATTATGAACCTGGAAGTCGAAAACTGTAACAATATCCATCTTGAATGAATGATGGACTTAAGCTAGGTTTGCTGGAAAGACATCATATCATCCTTAGAAAATTCATTATGAGCTATCTTTGTCACCACTGGAGGTAGCCCTAGGGGACCTCTTTCATAGGGTAAATGTGATTTGGTTATGAATAAGATATGAAACCCTTTGTATTAACCTTAAATGTCAATTATTCTATGAGAACAAAGACTAGCACCCAGTCAGTATGGTAAGGGAAGTATCTCTAGTGAATAAAGAGACCAGAGTGCAAATAAATCCCTTTATATTCGTTAACCACGTGCCTACATGAGACGTGTCCAAGTTCTTCCATTGCCAAGTACAACACCCTCAATCGGAGTAGGTTACAACTCCAGATTCCATGTTTTGATGCAATTGTCTATATCGGTTATTTCATATATTTATCAATTGGGATACCTACTAGTATCAGAGAAATTCTATGAAGTTTAGGTGGTGGTATGAGATGCTATCTAGACACTGCACAATAGGCCTTGAAAATATTAGTGAGAGTCCTATGTCATTTCTATGACCATTAGTTGAATGTCCCTTATGGGATGGATGTGTATTAAATGAACTATTGAATGTAATGACTTAAGTTAGAAAGCATGTTAAATGAATAAGTACTTATCTAGAGTAGTTAAGGATTCTCTAGTTAAGGTGTGAAGGGGTATAGGAATGGTCACTTCGTATTTTACCTAGATATGTCTTATTAATGACTCTAGTTAGGGAATTTGGTTGAATAAGTAGACATGATCTAAACCTTAGGTAGTCGTAAGGATTATGTAGGTAATCTTGAAGAGGTCAATCATGGACGTTATCTTCTTGATTTACTTAAGTAAGTCTTTTGATAACCTTTGGGAGGAGAATGACACATCAAATATATGTTGTTGATTTAAGGTGAGAATGATTCTATCCTAGGTAGTTTAATCGATCACTTTAGTGTGTTTGAAGGGATTTTATTGGTTGTCACTTCACAACTCACTCAAGTGAAACTTTGAATCACCTTTGGTAGGAGGATCTCATGTTTATGTGGTTGGTGCATTGTAAGAGTGTGTATGTCATTGTGAGTGATCTTAATGTTCATTTAGGTGTGCCTATAGAGGTGTATAGGTGGTCTCTCTTTGTCTTACATAAGTGAGTATTAGGATAGCTTTTAATGAGAAGATTGCATGCTAGAAAGTGTTCTTTGTGAAGTTGATAGAGTTCACTGTAACAGTGTATTAGTTCACTGTAAAGTAATCCTTACAAATGTGATAAGTTGATCAAGTGATTTTTCATGTGTATATAAGGTGTTTATTCCTATGCTTATGATATGATGTTTTAATCAAAAAGAGCATGTTTCTAATTAATGTTAATTTTTCATGATTTTATGCATTATGCCATACTTAGTACAAGTTTTTGTACTAATTCCATGAATTTTTTTATATCTAAAGGTGTAGGTGGAAGGTGAGAAGGATCATTAGGAAAGCTTGGATTCTAGTGTCGTTCAAGCGAAGTCAAAGTATTTCCTCATTTGACTCGAGAGCATATATATGTCTTTTATTTTGAAGTATTGTAATAGACTAAGTATTTTCGGTATTTGTATTGTATGGGCCGTTTACCAAGCATTCTTGAGTCTAAGAATTGCATAATTTGAGATTTGGTGTTTCCATGATTTTGATATGAAAAGATTTTTTAAGATATTCGTGTGAAAATTTTTAATTCCGCACTACTTTACATATATTTATATGCGATGAATTATACGTAAGTACTTGAACAAGACCTCCGAGAGTTCAAGTACGTTGGTCTATGACCTAAGGAATGCCCTAACTTCTAGGGTAAAGGTGCGGCTCATTACAATTTAGGTTGTTGAATGGGACACTATCTAGACATTGCACGACTAGGTTTTGAAGATATTAGTGTGTGAGTGCCCTAGGTATTTTCCAAGACCATTACTTGAATTTTGCTTATTTGATACATGTCTCTTAATGAACTAGTAAATATAATGTCTTTAGTTGGAAAGTATGTAAATGACTAAGTACTTACCCAGAGTTGTTTATAGGTTGCTTAGTAAAGATATGAAAAAGGCATTGGAATGGTCACTTAATGTTATATCTATGGAAGTCTTAAGAATTACTATAGATAGGGAAATTAAATGGAATAAGTAGACTTGATCTAAACTTAGGTAGTCTTCAGGATTATTTTGGGCAAGCTTGGAGAGGGTGTGTGGTCGGTCCCTTCTTGCATTACTTAACTAAGTCTTTTATAACTTTTGGAAAGATAATGTTATGTATATAAATGTATGATATTATGTGAAGTGATAATGATCTTATCTTAGGTAGTATAACGGATCTCTAGGTGTGTGTGAAGGGATTGTATGGGCGGTTGCTTCGTAACTCACTTAAGTGTTACTACGAATCACCTTCGGTAGGAGGATCTCATGTCTATATGTTTTGATTCATGATTTATGCTATTTGTTATGTTAGGTACTTAAATTTTATTCTTATACGTTTAATATGATGTTTAAAAAAAACATATTTCTCATAAATGTCCATTGTCATGATTTTATGAATTTTTCCATACTTAGTACAAGTGTTTTTACTAATTACATACATTTTGTTATATCTAAAAGGTATAGGTGGAAGGTGAGAATCTTCTTGAAAGAAAGCTTTGAATCTAGCTATAGTTCAAGTAAAGTTGAAGTATGTCCTCACTTGACTCAAGGGCATAATTGTCCTATGATGTCTTTTAATTTGATGTATTGTAATAGACTAAGTAGTTCTATATTTGTACTTGTATGGGCTGTGTCCCACGTATTCTTGAGTTTAAGAATGACTTATGTTGAGACTTAGTGTTTTCTATGATTTTTAGTATGAGATATATTTTATGATATTTCATGTGAAAAGCTTTAATTCCGCAGTACTTTTCATATATGTATGCAATGAATGATGTCAAAGGGCCTTGTACAAGACCTCTGAGAGGTCAAGTACGCCGTGTATCGACTCAAGTGTGCAATAAATTCTAGGGGGTACTTTGGATTAATAAAAACTTGGCATAAGACCATATGTTATGAAAGTTGTATTAGGAATGAAAAAGTCTCATAAAGCCACATATAATAGAGTCTTGACCATCAGTGTAAGTAGTGACACATCTATTGGCGAGAGGCTATAGGATGATAAATATTCACTTTCTTCATCAATCTTGTGCCATGACTATAGAGTTGATGTTATAAGTGTCTATTTGTTAAATCTTCTCTTGTTTTTTTAGAAGATGAATACTAGAAGGATGGCCTCTAGAAGGTTGGAAGAAAGAAGAGTGGATGAAGAAGTTCCTCCTAAAGTTGAGCAAGTTTTTCAAGGTACTAAAATTCCCCCATAAGGTGTTCAAGTCCTTATTGGATGTTAAGGTAATAAAGTTCAGATGGTCCCCCCGAAAATGAATAATAGCGAGAGTTAGGGAGACTTTACTTTCTTTAGCCCGAGCCATGAATACCCATTTAAATAGGGGTATTGAACCTAGAGTGGATGTTGTGGAGAGTACTATGACCTCTATATTGAGAGATTTTGTGAGGATGAATCCTCCTATCTTTCTTAAATCTAAGGTGGGAGAGGACCTTTAAGAGTTTGTAGATGGTGTGTAGAAGGTGTTGAGTGCAATGGGAGTGACTTCTAGGGAGAAAGAAGAATAAGCTTCGTATCAATCGAGGGAGGTTCCTCAAGTGTTGTATACTCAATGGAAAGATAATAGGACGGTTGAGTCAGGTCCTATAGAGTGGGAAGAGTTTAAGGAGGCTTTCTTAGGAAAGTAGTTTCCCCGGATAGAGGAAGGTGAAGGTTGAGGAGTTAATTTATCTCAATCAAAGCAATATGAGTGTTGAGGAGTATTCCTTGAAGTTCACTAGGTTGTCTAGGTATGCTCCAACCTTAGTGTCTAACCCTAGGGATGAGATGTGTAGGCTTGTGACCGGTCTTGCCGACCTTGTCAAAGAAGAGTGTCGTAAAACTATTCTCCATGGTGACATGAACATGTCTAGAATCATGGTGTATACTCAATCCATAGAGGAGTCCAAGTTTAGTACGATTTCTAGATACTTCAAGAGGAGTGGGCCAAGTGATCAAAACCAACCCAGGTTCAAGAAGAGTTCTCAAATTCAAGATGAACATAGAGATCCTACGGTCATACAATAACAAGGTAGTGGTTGTCAATGTGGTAAGCCTACTTGTGCTACTTGTTGGAAGAAGCATTGTGAGCAATGCCTAGTTGGCCCCGTGAATTTCTTTGGTGTATTTTAAATATGAACATAAGGTTAGGGATTGTCCTATTATTCTGGTTAAAATAGAAGTAGGTAAGCGAGATCTTCCTAGTGTTCTAGAAGGTGATGCTCCAAAGGGGATGGCTTGTTTCTATGCACTCCGGGCAAGAGGGTGAAAGACGGATGATGATGAGGATATTGGTAAGTTATAACTTCTTTATTTAGTTGTTATGAGTTCCTGTTGGGGGAGTATGGTCAATAGTATAGGTTTGATGGATTGTCTCATCTCTTCTATTCAACTCAATCTTGAGAGTTAGAAAGTCAAGTAGCATGTTGCATTGTTGTATTGTCTTTTGGAGTATTGTTGGAACTGATTTCAATGATTCCTTGAATTGTACATTTCATGAAGTTATTATTACATTGTATATCTAATTTATATAGTTATATCGCTTATATTATCATGCTTTCATCATTAATAGCCTAAGAGTTGCTGTAACAACACAAAACTATCCCCTAGACGAAAGGGGCCACCCTTATGTCGGAATAATTGCGTACTTGACCTTTCGAAGGTCTTGTAAAAGCCTTAGCTATCATTCATTACATAACACATGAAAATTAGTGAGGATTTAAAACTTTTCATGAATAAAATAATAGAAGAAACTACTTTCATAAAATCTAAGGATAAGTCTTATCGTCACAAGCCATCTTTAAGACACGACATAAATATCTTAGGGACACGACCCTTTTCATTAATTAAAAATACATAATAAGTCTTAATGCTATAATCTAAGAAATAGAAGTATGCCCTCGAATATATGAGGACGTACTTAGTAGAGAGAGTAGACTCCCAAGCTTGTCTTATAGTCTTCAAACTTGCCTCCAACATATACTTAAAGTATAGAAAAGTATGGGGTTAGTACAAAATAATGTACTAAGTATGACATATGCAAAAACATGCGAAAAGGGACATTTTAGTAAATAATAATTTCATGCCAAACAAGTAAAACCTTCATGAATATATAATTAAAATAATGAAAGAATCATCATTTATCACATTGAATAAAACTCTGTCAATTTTAGAACAAAAGACACTTCACAGTGAACATCAAGCACATTACAGTGAAACAGTGATAATATTACAATGAACAATTTTTTCCAAGAATAGTGAACTCATTTCCTTTGAGGTTTCCCTAACTAAGTTATCCTATGAATCCCTAAGGTAACACAAGAAGGGACCGCCCATACACCCCCTTCAAGACACACCAAAGAGATCTTTAGGACTACCAACCATAGGCTTACCTCGACCGGGAAACATTTCCAAACTCTTGGCTACACATTTGAATTAAATGTATACAATAGGTCTTATAATTTACTCTAAGTTCCATACGACACTAGCATCCCATACTACTACTCCCACTTCGTGCTCCTTGAGGATTCCCTTGGTTTAAGCACTTTACATTAGTAATTCCTAAATTCAACGCATAAAATATATCTTAAACTTACACCTTAAGTAATCTAACTTCATTTAAAACACATGATAATTATTTCATTTACTTCATATAATACACGCCAAGACTCCCCTTTCAGAAGGTCTACTTAGTGCAACGGATAGATAGCGTCCCATACAACCACCTACCCTAAGTAATATGTTATTTTAGAAGACTTAGTTCATACACTTCAAATAAAACACGCCAAGACACCCATTTCGGAATGCCTACTTAGTGGAATGGATAGATAGCGTCCCATACCACTACCTACCCTAAGTAGTACGTTCTTTTAGGAGACATAGTTCATACACTTCACATAAAACACACCAAGACTCCCCTTTAGGAAGGCCTACATAGTGAAAAGGATAAATAGTGTCTTATACCACCACCTAACCTAAGTAGTATGTTCTTTAAGTAGAGTTAGTTAATTAATTCTTTTGTGGGGGATAGCATTAACCAACATAGACCATGGGAGCAAGACATGGAAACCCGATACTACACTTATCGGATAAGGGATCCCAACTTGCCTAGGATAGGGTCATTTTCGTAGCTTTTACATGGCTTTTCCAATAAATACACCTATACTGGCACAAAGTTAAGGGATAATGATATTGCTACTAAGCAACTCATTATCTACGAACGAGGAGTACTCATATCAAGAGGTACATTGTAATAAAACATCCCATCTCAAAAAGTATAACCACCCCTTCTTCATATCCTCTCGGTGCTAAGCATAACTACCCATGGATTCACAATATTTTAGACTATATGTTAAGGATAACTAGTGGACATCACATCTCAACTCACGTTGGGCATCCATCCTCCTACCTTCTTCAAAATATCTTAGAAGATGGTGAGGTTTCTACTAAGCACTTCATAAAACTCATGAAGACTTTTCACCTCAAAACTCCCCTTAGTCACTTTCGCTTACTTCATTCATTGATTAAAGTGTGAGTCTGTGTGAATGTTAGCACACCTTGCACATAACCACCATTTCAAAAAACATTAAATTTGATACATTTTTACACCTTCATTCATAATTTCTCACACACTAGCATGCTCAACATATACACATACTTCATTTTGGCATAATCTAAGCCAGACATACATTTAAAACTTCATAATACATATCGACATTAACCTCATCATTATTAATTCAGTTCATGCATTAGTACTTCAAAGCCATACGGACACTACATACCAAATATAACCAAATACAACAAGTAAACACCACCAACAAGAAGGTGGACCATACCACTTAAGAGCATTTTATAATAAGAGTTATACAATATAAGTAACTCACCATTCAACCAAGATTTCACCACCTATAACAGTTCCTATATATTTCATCATTAAATATCCCTTGGGGAAATACTTAAACAATAATATCAACTTAAGGAAACTAAAGTTCAAACATTACTCAATCATATTCATTTAACCCATTTTTCAAGATAGAAGTTGCAAGTACGCATAATAACGAGTCATTAGGGTTTTAACATTAAAACCATCAATTAATACTAGAAAAAACATATTTAAATCATTAAAACACTTCTATGTGAAGACCGACGCTTAGAACTAAAGATAGAAGAAGATAGAGTTTGAAAACGCTTTTTGAAAACTTTTAGAAATGACTCCTTGAATTGAAGAGGGTTAAAGGATGACAAAAATATCTCAAACATAAGGAAACCCACCGATTTTTGATGAAAAAACACGTCCACCACCAGCCCTCCAAGCCCCTCTTGAGTCCAAACTTCTATTTGGTTTAAGAGAGAGTCTTTCTTGAAAGAGGGTTTTAGGTTTTAGGAAATGAAGCATAAAATTAGGTCTTAGGGTTTGAAACATCTTAATATGTTTAAAAGACCCTAGAAATATCTTCCAAGATTTAAAAAAGACTTGGTATGAATTTACCAGACACTCAAAGCCAAAGCACAATTATTACAGCTTTTGGAGGCAACACCAACGACTCCTCACCAAAGGACCATTAATCAAACGACGCCCCATTGATGGGGGATCATTCATTGCGTCTAAAAAACTTAAAACATGCATACTTGCAGGTGTAATCGATGGACCATGTTGACGAGCCATCAATTGGTCTACTAGTTGTCGACTGGTTCGTTGAAGGACAATGTTTAGTATGTTTTGGGTGTAAGTGTTAGGCCCTTCTCTAGGACCCCTCGTGGGTCCTAGGTGGGGTCGTACCCATACTTTAAACCACTATACTAAATATTTTAGGTCTTAAGAACATCGTACATCAATTTCGATTAAAACCTAATGTAAAAATCATTAAAACACATCAACTCACACAAGAACATTCAAATACACACCTTCCGAAAATCATGGACATTCTTGGACGTTTGACCTCGAAATTTCACCAAACTTCCCACACTTCATAAGAAAATCATAATATATCATTTTAAGACTAAATGAACTTATGAAAAATTGACAAATCTCTAGTTCACCTTAGTTTCTTTTAGGGTGTAACATTTTCCACCACATAGAACAACATTCGTCCTCGAATGACACTAAACTCTTTTAAGAACATCAGGACTAAATTATAAGCATATAAAAAATTAAATAATTATCAAAATATTCATATTCAATGAACCAAACTTACAAGGAACAGAATCACACAATTATAAAGACTTTTCCAACATATACAACTTTTGAAGGAATTCCAAATTCAAGCACACACTTAGTTCTTAATTTTAGAGAGAAACTACATTCTCCAACATTAAAAATTCTCATAAACATATTTTTTTGACACATTGAAACCATTATTCATAAAAATGTAAAATTTTCTTAAACTTCAAACTTTTACAACATATATTCTCACACACTGAAACATGGATGATTTTAAACAATTTCTCATTTATGCATTTTATCAAGAACACATGAACATAAGAAAGACAAAACTGTATAAAATCAACTTATGACATTAATACGACAGCCATAAAGGGTTCATACGTACCGGGACTATGTAATCTGGATTAGTTCTTCCTCCTAGCTTCCATCCCATTGGGAGGGTTCTTCTTTAGAGCATTACGATATAAACAACCTTGAGGAGCTTGATTCACCGCTTTCCATCTTGCGTTGATTGAACAACAATCCCTCATCTTTGTGGTTCTTACTCGCACATGCAAAACAGCCATCCGTTCCGGCAATACACTTACACAAAGGTTGCTTCCCACAAGTAGCACATCTAGGCCTCTCAAAGGTATGACCACCACCGCAGAGTTTTTTGGTTCGGAGACCTATAGTTTTTCCCCGTGGAGTACTCTTGGTGATAGAACCTTATCATAGGTTTTGGTTGACTAGATTCATCAAATCTAGGCCTGTTACCCTCTTGCTTTATCTCCATAATTATGGACTCCTTAATTTGTTGTGCATACACCATGAGTCTAGAGATATTTATGTAATTAAGGAGAATTTCCCAACGTCAATCTTTCTCAACTAAATTAGACACCCCATCACAAATTTGTTTATCCTAGCCCTAGGGTTGGCTACCATAGTCGGGGCATACATAGAAAGTTGGGTGAATTTGAGAGAGTACTCTTTCACACTCATTCCCGCATAACGAAGATTCATGAATTCAACCATATTTTTGTCCCTCCACAAATATAAAGACCCTATCTTGAAAAGCCTTTTCAACAAATTCCAATCTAGGGGACCATCCCATAAAGGTCTCTCATTTCTCTATTACTCAACCCGTACTTGAGCCACATGTTTGAGTTGGTAAGCGTCTAGCTCCTCTCTCATCCTATAGCTCACACCCATAGAATACATCACCTTGAACACCTCATCAATGAATCATTGTGGATCTTCATCCACCATAGTGACATGAAGAGTTGGAGGGTTCATCCTCATGAAATACCGAATTATAGAAGCTGGAGTACTCACATTAGGTTGAAGTCTATGATCTTTGGTTAGATTAGGCAAACAAATGATTAGTAATGACTTGAGCTTGAGCCGTCATGAGTTAGGTGAAGTTCATTAGGGCATACCTCAGCTCTGCATTAGTCATATCCCCTTTAACAAATGGAGCTTGAGGACCTTGAGGCATAGTGGGCATTTGAGGTCCTTGGTAACCTTGAGGGGGAACCACCTCATTCACATTATCTTGGTCAACTATACGGACTTGTTGATCACGGTAAGGGATCCTCTCATTAGCTACTCCTCCATCCTCCCTTTTAGCGGGTTTCTTTTGTGTATTCATGTCATATAAGCATAAAAGAAGAGGTTGAGAAAAGACTTCTTATAGAACATAACTCTACGTCACATCTCTAAAGTAATGAATAAAGTGAAACATCTATCTTCTTATAGCATCCCTCTCATGGATGTATCATAACTCACAGCGATGAACAAGACTCCACTTGACCTGGCTTGTGTGACTTTAGGCCCTAAAGTGTTTTCAAAACCTTATGCTATACGACCCACAAGTAACCCCTAGAAGAAGGTATTACTCTTGAGTAGTCACAAGGCGTACTTGATCCTTTGGGGGTCCTGTACAAGCTTCTTAACTATCATTTGTTACATAAGACATGAAAAGTAGTGTGAAATTAAAACTTTTCACAAGAATAATAATAAGGAATATCTTTCATAAAAATATTTAGGAAAGTCTCGTTGTCACAAGCCAACTTAAAGACACACCTCAGATATCATAGTGTCACGACCCTTTACATTGGAAGAGAAATACATAATAAGTCTTAAGAAGAACCTAAAGAAAAATAAAATATGTTCTCAAATATATGAGGACATGCCGAGTCTTGAGAGAGTCAACTTCCCAAGCATGTCTTCTAGGAACCTTTACTTGTCTTCAACCTATACTTAATAGTATAGAAAAGTATGGTGTTAGAACAAACATTGTACTAAGTATGTCATTATGAAAAAATACATGTAAAAGAGACATTTTAGTCGAAATAAATCTTTCATGATATATAAGTGTAACCTCCATGAATATAGAAGTAAAACAACACTTAAATCATCAATTAGAAAATAAGATAAGACTTCTATACTTTTAGCACTAAAATACACTTTATAGTGAACTCATGCAACTTTAATGTGAACTTACTTCAAATCATCTTGCGGTGAACTCATTTCATTACAATTCACAATGAACACATTTCCCTTGAAGTTTCCCTATCCAAAGTTATTCTGAAACTCACTAAGGTATGAAATAAAGAAACTGCCCATACAATACCTTCAATATAAACCTAAGTGATCCTCAAGACTACCGACCATAGGCTTACTTCACACGGGTAACAAGCCAGCACTAAAAATCAAAGACTCTAGAGGAAAATAATTCATTTAAGGTCTTCACTTAAGAACCCTTATCTAAAGCGACCCCCAAGTTACACATTGTACAATATGAGAGTAGCATCCCATACTACTACTCCCACTAAGTGCTCCTTGAATAACTATTCCACACCACATCTCAACTCACGAAGGGTATCCAACCTCCAACCTATCTTAGAAAGCCCTTTAGAATAGTCAGGTTGCTAGAAGAGATTTACTCTCAAATCACGAAGAGTGTCAACCCCAAAACTACCTTCTTCTTACTATAGGAGTTGTAGGGACTTTCTGGACACTTCATCTCTACTCATGAAGAGTGTCCACTCTACAATTCCCCTTTCATATTCATTCACAGTGTGTGTGTGAGTACATGTGAGAACATCTTACACATAATTACCATTTACATAACATTGACTTCTATACATGTTCATACCACCATTCATCATATATCTCACACTAGCATGCTCCACATATGCATATACTTAATTTAGACATAATCATTACAAAATACACATTTCAAGCTTCATAGAGAGTATCAACAAGAACATCATCTTTATCACTTTACTTCACATATCAAACCTTCAAGGACATACTCATAGTACACATATAAATATATATTCATATACTTCAAGTAAACAACGCTACCAAAGTTGGACCATAGAACTCAACAATCATTTCAATGGAACTAAACAATATAGAAAAACTTACCCTTTATCCAAGCACTTACCAACTTTTTTATCAATTTCTCCAATAACTCGTCATAAAATACTCGTTACGTCAGTAGCTTATCACAATAAAATGATAAAGAATCCATAGTTATAACATTATATAATCATGTTCATTAAACTCATTTCATAAGCTAAAATTTGAAATATGCATAAGCATGGGTTCATTGGGGTTTTGATATTCAAATAATAAAATAATGCAAAAAATAGTATATTTCAATCATTTAAACATTTTCTTGCTATGACCTAAGCTTGGAGTCAAAGATAGAGGATGTTGGAGCTTAAAACACTTTTCAAGATCTTTTTGGAATGGCTCCTTGAATGAAATAAAGTTCAAGAATGAGCTACCATGACTTATGAAGAAGAAACCCACGTATGGTAAAGAAATTTCAAGGATTTGCTCTTCTTCCTTTGAGTTTGAAGTTCTCTAGTGGTGGTTTCAGCTTAGAGAGAGTTTAGACAGAAGGAAGAACATGTGAAAATTTTGAATTCTAATTGAGGGTTGGGATTTTTTATTAGTTAAAAGGATGTTTGATGACCTAAAATCAATATATAATACAACCCCAAAATACTCAAAACACCCGTACATCCATTGAACCTTTTTAGACAAGTCTAACTTTACTTCAATTTTCTGAGTTATCGTCGGGAAACAAGTCCATGACGCGGAGCTTCTCCCAAAATATTTTCAAAAATAAATTTCAAGACAGGGGAGTCTGTGACGTGTTCACATCATGAACCAAGATTTTTAACCATGGGTGTTGTAATGACCCAAAGTACCCTCTAGAAGTTATGGCACTCTAGAGTCGATAGACGGCATACTTGACCTCTCAGAGATCTTGTACATGCCCTTTTAAATCATTCATTGCATACATGTATGAAAAGTAGTTTGGAATTAAGACTTTTCATACGAAATATCTTGAAACATATTTTATATTAACAGTCATAGAAAACACTGTCACAACATATGCCAATCTTAGGCTCAAGAATACATGGGACACGACTTGTTAAATATTAATATAGAAATACTTAATCTATTACAATACTTTGAATTAAAAGAATTCTAAGGATGATTATTCCCTCGAGTCAAGTGAGGACATACTTCAACTTTGCTTGAACGATAACTAGATTCCAAGATTTCCTTCAAGACACTTCTCACCTTCCACCTACACGGTTAGATATAACAAGATGTATGGAATTAGTACAACACTTGTACTAAGTATGTCTTAAAGTATAAAATTATGAAAATGGACATTTACAAAGTGTATACTCTTTTTGATTAAAACATCATATCATAAGTATAATAGCCAGATTTGAGTATCAAACATCACAAATAGCATCAATCATACATCAAAACATATAGACATGATATCCCCCTACAAAAGGTGATTTTAAGGCTCACTTCACTGAGTTTTGAGGTGACTTATCGTACAATCCCTTCACACAAATGTAAAAGATTCTTTCGACTACCTAAAATAATATCATTCTCACTACATACAATAGCGCCCGCGCAAACACACACACACACACACACTCTCTCTCTCTCTCACACACATATATATATATATATATATTACATTCTCTTTCAAAAAGTTATCAAAAGACTTACTTAAATAATGCAAGAAGTTACCGCCCGTAAACCCTCTCCAAGCTGACCTAGACAACCTATTTTAGATAATGTCTACTTATTAAATTTACTTTCCCTATCTAGAGACATTCTTAAGACTTTCGTAGGAATTACATGAAGTGATAATTCCTATGACCCCTTCATACCTCAACTAAGCAACCCTTAAAGTACTTTAGGTAAGTACTTAGTCATTAACATAATTTCTGATATGAGTCATTATCTTTACTAGTTCATTATGAGAAATTCAAAACATAAGGACATTCAAGTAATGGTCTTGAAGAATATCTAGGATACTCACACACTAATATCTTCAAAGCCTAGTCGTGCAATAGATCGCATCTCATTCTACTACCGAAACTTCATATTAGTTATCCGACACTAGAATGTATCACATATGATAAGAATAGGAAATAAATGACATAGACCATCGTACCTAAGCATGGAATCCAGAGTCAACCCTACTCTGACAATGGGTGGTCTACTAGAAAATGGGAGAACTAGGACTCATCTAATGCAAACAAATGGTTAAGGAATATGAAGGGTTTATTTGTTCTCTAATCTCATAATATTTTATAGCAACTCCCCTAGCCATACTCAGTCGTTTCTAGACTTTGTTCAGATACAGTAATCAGTATAAACGATCACATGACAAGGTACCATATATAGTTCATAACCCAATCATATTTCACCT
Organism: Solanum arcanum; assembly: GCA_027789145.1. NCBI lineage: Eukaryota > Viridiplantae > Streptophyta > Magnoliopsida > Solanales > Solanaceae > Solanum > Solanum arcanum. The sequence continues at coordinate 39,282,632 of CM050935.1, read as the reverse complement.
TACCAAAGAGGGTCCACTAAAGCTACATACAATGATCCCGAGGATAGCTCAATGACTTTTTTATGAGGATTTCGTGCCATTCAAGCAAATTAACCTAATTCCACCATTCACACAAGAAGGATACCATTACGACTTTCAACTTAAAGGATATCATAACCTTCCAAATAGGTTGAAGATTCAAGATAAAGGACGTTGTTAACAATGTTCAAGGCCACATGTCAATCACACTTAAAAGACTAAAAAGTTTTATCATAATAAGTCAAACACTCATATTAACATTATACATGTAACAACTAAGGGGCACAAGTCTACCAAAACAAGACACACACATACTTCACATGTAGAACATCACTTTAGAAGCACGTAGGGTCAACTAAGCATACTTACTACTCATCCTACACACTTTCATAAAATCATCACATAAGTAAGCACAAGTATCATATCATCTATCAAGAAACATCATACTTCAACATCATGTAATCCACATAATGACTACATTATCGTCTACTTAGAGACACACATTATCAACTAGAACAACTCATGCTTTGACTCCAGATAAACACACAAGTCACCTTGACTTCCGTAATATTCACATAATCGTGTTATAACATGATAAAGCCATAATACTTAAAGTAATGTAGACAAGGACACATCATTCACAATTCATTAAGTAATGTCGACAAGGACACATTAAGTACAAGTATAGAATATAATCAAAGAACTAGACTACACAATATGGAGAAAGTTAGGTCAACATACCATGAATCCAACCTCACAACTTCAATCCCTAGCAAATTCATTCAATACAATACTCAACGGCCCTTACCCATGTCCATTATCATCAATTAAGCCCAATAATTAGAACACATAATGAATCAGAGATCATTAAACATAGATCTATTAAATTAGGGCAACATACTAACAATTTTATCATGATTCTATCATAATTCAATAGTCTTAATCTCTTTACACAGTAATTCAATAGCATTACGACATAATTAATTCACACATAAAGTATTCAAAACTATAAGTTCATTATTTTCATGGATTCATAATGTTTTTAGGTTAAAATCAACAAATTGACATCAATTCAATTATAATAGAATGTTTCAAAACCTTTAATGCAATAACCCATGTGTAGATGACAAAATCGGACAATTCATGTTTTTGATCATGTTTGAAAATCATTGGAATTGACTCCTTGAAGAAAGATATATAAAATATGAAGAACCATACGTTCATTGTGATGAAAATCCAATAACATTGATGGAGAAAACGTGAGAAAATTAGTCTTTTTCCCTGAAGCTCCTAAGCTTCAGCAATGGAGGTTTTTGAGAGAAAAATGGAGAGATTTTGTTTAGATTTGAGAGTTTTGCTTTTAATGGTTAGTTTAGGGGTATAAAAAGTCTCAATAACCGTCAATAAGTTATACCCAAATTACCTTAAACACCCTTGCCCTTATTAGACATTTTAACCAACTCAAATTTGACTTAACAATGATGCAACCAAATCTTGGAATTTTTTGTGCATCGCGGAGTCATTTTTGAATCTTGTTTCTTGAAAATTTGAGATAGAATATTTAGTGAAACGACCATGTCATAGTGAAAAAAATTTTCCCTCTCAGTGTCAGTTGCGCAACGTGTAGCCACTGCCAGATTCTGGATTGCTCGGCAGCTTGGTTGTCCCATATTTGGGTCCTCTTTGTGGACCCTTAGGCTTGTCCCTGGGGTGTCGTTATCAGATGTTCAACCCATCACATAACAAGATATGTGTAGGAAACATATATACTCAATTCAGCTTCAAATTATCTCCCAAAGCTCAACTACAAAACACTATGACACATTTATTAATTTCGACTAGTTTTTGGACGTCTTGAAGGTTTGACCTTCAAAGACTTCAAAACATTAAGTACTACGTATAAATAATATAATTTAACATTTTAGGACATTAAAATATCATTAAAAAGGTTTTATGCTCTAGTTTCACGTATCTCATGTTTAAAGGCGTTATAACTACAGCTAGTCCGCGACGCGGACTGGTTCCCTGCTTGTTCAAATACTTGCTGCCTTTTGGCATCTTGCTTGGCCAAAGGTGGGGTCCCTTTGTGGACTCCTAGAGCGATAATTGGGGAGTCATTAATGTACTTTTTGACATTTAACATTTCATTCTATGTATTAGTGTAATCCCCACTTAGACAATAAAATGTCAATACGTTATATAGGCCTTAACACAATAAAATACAAAGAACAAAAAATTGAATATAGAGTATTCCTAAAAATAGTAATTCTTCATAAGCTAGAATAATAAAAATATAGCATCCCTGAACATGAGGACATACCAACACTTGGAGAAAGAGCTCAAAGCTTCTTCAATCGACCTTCTTAATCTTCAATGGCCTGACCATACATTTGTAGTATTATAAAGTAAGGGGTTAGTATACCACATGTACTAAGTATGGGTATATCCACATAAACATTTAAGGACATGAATGAAAAAGGACCATTTATTTAGAAAGTACTTTAAGTCATTTGAAATTCTTTTGATGCACATACAAGAGAGAATATGCAATATAAGGATAAGAACAACATAAAGCATAATCATAACCAAAGACATAGAAAAACAAAATCATATTAACATTTCATGTTCTTTAGCGCATATCAACAAAACATACAAAACACATACCAATAATCTCATCCCAAATTTACAAGTGCAATGATCATGGGAATCCCCATAACCCCACATACTCAATTAAACAAGATAAGAGACCATAAGTAAATCTTTGCTTCATACAACTTATATTATAGGTAGTCATCAACACATATAGTAATATAAACCAATAACATAATAAACAACATAACCAACATCATATAAGATTAACATCATATATCATAAGCATTATACATTTCATGTTAAAGTATTACATAAGAACAATCTCCTAGGACTTCCCTTAGAGTCTACTTTTGCAATGTCTAGGAAGATTCCCATACCCTAACTTAGTAGGCTCATCAAGGTACCCTAGCTAATGTTCATATACATGTCATTCAATTTACTTAAGGAAACAATCGCCTTAACCGAAATCCCACACAAAAGGATGGTGGTCTACTAGCCAAAGTAGAACCAAAACATGAACATAACATTACTGGTGGATCCACTAGCTAGTGTTCCTATGGTGGCAACATAGGTCAAGAACTACGAGATATATTAGAGACTTATAGTTCCACAATACATGGAAGCCTCTACCACATGAGAGTCATTGTGAACCTACCTTACAATTAGGAAAGTGATACCATCATCTCTAGTTCATCCATACTGATCTAAAGTCCCTTTGTGAAAAACCTTTAAGTCATCATTTATTCATAAATATTATCATAGCTAATAGGGGATAAATCCTTGTATAAACATGATCATAATCACTTTAGGTTTAGGATGAGAATTTCCTTTTTGTCACAACCCTTCATTTGTGGGATTAGTGTGTAAGCCATTTAGGATAAACATCATCAACTTGCATTATCATATCCCTACCATGATCCCCCAATTAACATATTCATAGGCCAACATATATGCCCAACAACATCATACATACTTCAATTTTATAGCTATATCAATTATAGGCCAACATCAACATAATAGATAAATCATGACTTTAGAAGATTTAACTATTGCTATCAAGAATCTTCGTCAAGAAGTTACACTCAATGCATAAGAATCATCCAATAATATAGTGAAATACCCAATAACATAACCAATCTCAACCGCTATAATCATACAAAAGACCAATTCATAATTAGGGTTAAGGGAAAGGGCTCATTTAAGAGTTTATTCAAGCAATAGTTTCAATCCCAACATTAAGTGACATTAAGTGATAGGTACAAAGTAATGGAATCCATTATTTAGAGAAAGAAAATGATTCACAAGAAAACCCAACATTAATTATCAATTACCCAACAAATACATAATTAATTAACCATAGAAAATCATAGTTTTTCATTCTTAGTCATAAACCTCAACTTTGGAAGAAAACTCGCTTGTAGAGTAAAAACCCTAAAAATTTAATTGTTGGAAATCATCTTTGACAGCAAATCATGGGGAAAGGATTCCAAAGAGTAAAAAATCCAAATCTTATTCACGAATATTCCATGAAATGAATATATTGAAGTCTTCCTCTTCTTGTTTAAATGTATCTGTTTATGCTGATTTGAAGTGCGTGAAAGTGGTCTAAAACTGACTTAATCCCATTATAAACTCATACCCTAAAATACTTAAACACTCCTCACCCAATTGGGTCTTTTAATGATGTTAAGTACACATAAAAACGATGCGGATTATTATGGGAAGTTGTTGCGCGTCGTGGGTGTAATTTCACATTATATTTTTTAAATCCGGGTTGAGGAAGTAAGCCTCGTGTAGACCACACATCGCGAGGTAACTCTTTAGCGTCTATGTTTTGGCTGCACATCGCACAACAACCTTCATTTTCTTAGCTATACGGAGGATGCTATTGCAGCTTTCTTGCCCATGTTTCGGTCCTCGTCAAGGACCCTTCGGGTGGTCCTTGGGGTGTCGTTACATGACGTTTGGACCCTTTCTACTACATATTACCTATTAAAATCATTTTTCACGTTTTGGAATTAATTTTACACTTTCAGATCTTCACCAAACATAGGGACATCTACTAAATCAATTTAGCTAGTTTACGGACGTCTAGGTCTTTCTGAATTATTTTGGATTTAACCTTTTATAATTGAGTTTTATACATTAATATAGGTCTGGATAAAATAATTTAATGATTATTCAATAGAATAATATCTATCTAAGTGACGGAAATTGCAGAGTTTTACGTTATCGCCCCCTTAGGAACAGTCATACCCGAATGACACTAAAATCTTTATGAGTGTAAGGATAGACTTAATACTAGCAGCCTAGAATAAGATTACTTCACAAGTCTTTTCAACACATACCACACCATTACACATAGCAACTCAATCATTATGCACAACGTATAAGAGCTTCAACGTGTCATTACACATAATGAGTAATTTCCTTCTTAACATCAACATAAGCTCAAAATACATCAAAGAGTTACCATGTTATCGTTCTTCACAAGACAACAACAAAACAATAAAATCTCAAGAAGATAACATGCATACACATTTCATATAAGTGCAAGAATAGAGTTATGAAGGCATTTTCATAAAACTCATGTAGGTAGAACTTTTACCAAAACATGAACCTACTTAGAAAATAAGAAATTTCATATTTATTTGTTATTTGCATTATTAAGAGGAATTTCTAAACTAAAGGAGTAAAAAAATGAGTTTAGCATGACTTCATGTCGGCTTCGGCCTACCATGTTGCACTCTCAACAAGATGGTTCCTCCATACCACTTTTAAGGAGGCAACCTCTTTGTTCCTCAACTTTTTTACTTGGCGATCTAGGATATCAACCGGAACCTCTTCATAGGAGAGGTTCTCATCCACCCCCTAAACCTTCGATAGGAAGAATGGACACCGGGTCACATATGCATTTCTTGAGCATAGAAACATGAAAAACTGAAAGAACCGAAGCTAGTTCATTAGGTAGTTTAAGATCATAGAAAACCTTTCCAACCAATTGTAGAACCTCATATGGACCAATATATTACGGACTTAAATTCCCCTTATTACAAAACGTCATCACCCCTTTCATAGGTGAAATCTTCAAATAGATTTTATCACCAATTTTAAACTCAAGATCTCTTCTTCCAGTGTCGGCATAAGACTTTTGTCGACTATGGGCTATGTACAATCTATCTCTTATTGCTCGAACTTTTTCTTAATCCTCATAAATAATCTCAGGATCAAAAAGTGAGAACTTACCCACTTAAAACCATCCCGATGACCTACATATTCTACCACAAAGATCTTCAAAAGTTTCCATGCGATGCTCGAATGGTCACTATTGTACAAGAACTCATAAATGGTAGGGGATAATCTCAACTTTGTTTGAAATCAATAACACAGGCTCTTTAGCATATCTTCAAGTGTATGAATGATTTGTTCTTGTTTCCCATCAATTTGATGATGGCAAGCAGTGCTAAGTTTCACTTGAGTACCTTAACCCTTTTAAAATGGTTTCCAAAAATGGTTTGTGATTTTCTACCAAGGCTTTGGGTTTTTGGTAAATTCACCCCAAGTCCTTTATGAGCATAGGAAGATATTTTTAGGGTTTACTAGGTACATTAACGTGTTTCAAATCCTACGGCCTAATATTAGACTCCATTTCCTAACACCCAAGACCCCTCACCCTTAGAATTCTCTCTCAAGTCTCCTTGGAATCTTGAACTCTCTTCCATTCAAGAAGCCCCTTTCTAAAGCTTTCAAAAGAGTTTTCAGCCCTAGTTTCTCCTATCTTCAACTATATATATGGGTCTTGTATGAAAGCATTTCTAATGATTCAATTATGATGTTTCTAATGTTAGTCTATGATTTTAATGCTAAAACATCCGTGAAAACATATTAATGATTTTTATAAAATTTGGCATAAGAAATGAGTGAAATGAGTATGGCTTTGTAGTCTTTGAACCTTTGTTTCCTTATGTTGATATTTTTTTAGATACTGCCCCAAGGTCTAATTTATGATTAAATGTTAAGTAAAATTGTAAATCGGTTTGAAGGCTTTGGAAGAATGGTAAGTTTGTTTCATTATCAATTCTCTTTATAAAATTCTTTTTATTGGTGTGGTCCCCCTTCTTGGTACAGGTGTATATGTCAAAACCAAGATTCTGGAATCCGAATTGCAACCAACGTCGTTGACCTCTGACAGGTCGTAGACAAGCCTCTTCTTGCATTCATCACATTCATATGGTTAATTTTAGCAGATAATTTTAAACCTTTTAAGTGTATGAAGTATACATACACTTCATGTATTTACATAGTTAATTCATCATATACTAAGCTCAACATAAATGTAAAAAACATCTACGATAAGAATAAATTCGGAAAAGAATAAGAATATATCATAAATATGTTTTCCAAACACGACCTTATTACAAAAGCTTCAAAATGAAAGTACAAAAGAAACACTAGGGAAAAAATCCACTAGCTTTGTCTAAAACTAAGGCTAGACTAAAATTGTATCTTCCTTGAAATCAAGAGGACCTACCAAATGGTCTGGAGAAACGCTGATGTCTAAACCGTTGGAAGAGTCATCAATTTGTCTCTTAACCTGCATCTATAAAATAATAAATAGTAGGGGTTAGTACAAATCTTATACTAAGTATGGGTGTATGCACACATACACATAAGGCTATGCATGATTAAAGTAATCTCTTCCTAAAAACATGCTATTTTTGGAAAACCTAGTCACTAGACTTTTCTAAAACACATTTATGAATTATCGCATGAATATGATGTATTTTGAATGCATTCAAAGCACACAAATCATTTTCTATATGATTACAAAACATTAGTATCATCAACATAATTTTAGAACAACTAGAGGGAAAAATTGAAATTTTTTATCCTCTTAGGCCGATTGATCCTCTTTATACATTAATAGATAGAGTTTGAGTACGTAGTGAGTGTCAAGGTCAAGGTTATTTCATGAGTTTAGTGGACAGAATGATCGATGTGAGGCCTAGGTCAAGGCTGGATGTTAAAGTGTGACTTCCCCCGTAGTTGGGCGTGGGGGTTAAGCATCCGATTCGCCATAGCCACAATGAATCGATGTAAGTAATCCAAGGACTAAAGAATAATTTCACTAGCTGATAGTGAGTCATTCTTTACACTATATATTCATTACCATTCATAAGCAATTCTTTATTAAGAATGCCATTGATTTGATTACTTTCATGTTTTATATATCATACATTTCATATACACGAGAGTTTGGAATAGTTGATGTAGCATTAAGACATCTCAAGTGAGGTCCAAACATATGGGACCTCAACCCGAGGGCCTTCTTTAGCAAACACAGAGTCTGCTTCATTCGTTCATTCGTAGTTCACATTATTCATTTCATTCATTCGTAGGTTGATAAAAAGACCATCTATACCTAGAATGAAGTTTAAGACTGTCATCGGGATCATGATGTGCAATGACCAAGAATGACCTAATTTCATTAGTTGAATCTGATTTCACCTCCTAATTGTCTTGCACAAAAACTTTTAGTATCGTTCATTTCATTATCTTTCATACGTTGAGGCTGGTGTCATTCTTTCTTTGGAAACCTTAATCTTAACCGACATAGATCATGTGGGCAACATGAAATCAGTGTCTGCCCCACATCGAAAATAGGTGGAATCACCGGCCAAAGTTACACGGTCATGCTAGCGTATATAGGGTGTCGAACCCTGCTTGATCCCTATATAGGTAGTATAGGTTCAAATACTAGGAGATATAAAGAGACTCATACCCGGCATAAGGGACAGTCTCATCTCATGAGAATTACGTGAACCTCCGCCCTTCCGAAGGATGGCATCACCGCTCATAGCTAGCCTATTGGTGCTTAGTATAAATTTTCATTACATTAAACTCATACATCATGGAAGTTGGCTTCTATCATGAAGGCATCATTTCTCATTATATGATTTTTCATCTCATCATTAGTATTAAGTGTGAATTGTCCTTACACTTACATATAGAGAATGACTGACACTTGTCTCATGATATTCAACACTCTATTAGGTAAGTACTTTTAGTGATCTTTACTTACGCTTTGTTGAGACTTGTCCCACCATTCATCTTAGCCTCTTATAATGTTGTCACCATATTCATTAGCATCATAGATTAACATAATTACTGACCTCATTACGTGATTTCTTGTTTATCTTTTATTGTTGACTCAAGCATTATGGAGGCTTACTTCTTGATTGAAATTTCCTTACTCTATTGATGATTTTTCATCCTTACTTTACATTTATGAAATGTGAATTTTCCTTACATATGATCCTTTGGTGTTAATGAGATGGCTCACACATTCTAAAACCCTCATATGTGAGTATTCTTTTAACATAGTATTTTAGGTGTAAGTGAGACTTGTCTCACTTCCATTAACACCCCATTCTGGTAAATTACTTACTTTACACCCCTTTAATTATGTTATAACTCACGTTACTTTCTTACTTCAGTGTAGTAGATTCATATCATCGTTTATGGACGATGAGCACTTCTTTCAATGAATTTCGAGTTCATATGTCATTCTTTTAGAGCATGTTAGGAGTTTTCTCAATGACTGGCATGCCCTTGATTATGGGTTCGTTGAATTAATTTGGAAGTTCTAATATTATAATTTGATACTCTAACTATACAAAATTGGCATATGATTAGTATAGGCATCAACCTTTGAATATTACACTACATAACAATTTTTGTAGGCATGTGCCAATTTTACGTATGTTCATATTTAAATTTAATATTTATGTACCATTAGACAATCTTTTAATTATTAAACATAATATTATAGCTATTTATATTCATCACTTTTAGACAATGTATCGTTAGCCATTTTATTGGTAAACGATTAGTATTGCTGTAAACAATTGGGAATAGATTTCATAACCATATTTGATGGCATAAGCCAAATTTCATGTTCAACATGCTTAAGTTTTTATACATTATACAATAGCCAATCTTTTGGTTATTTAACATAATATTATTTCTCCTACAACTTGTTTGAGAATGTAGTGTTAGCCAATTTATTGGCATAATATTAGTATTGACACAAGCAATTGTCTATAGATTTGAAAAGTATTTAGTTGGCATAAGCAAAAGTTTTATTCAATCATTCTCCATTTGGGATACATTATTCATTGGGCAATCTTTTAATTATTTAGATATAACATTATAGCAAATTCTCATTTAAATTTTGAATAATGTTTTTGTAGATTGACATAAGCCAAAGATTCACTCAAGTAATGATTTCACGGAGATCTTTTTAGCTAACCTCATAACATAACTTTAGGCATAACTTTTTTGTAAACATATTTGACAGAATCATATTAGAATTTGATGAATATATCATCTTTATAACGTCATATTTACATCAAGTATGCACAACAGACCGTAAAATCTTCGTACATAAAATTTTCTAACATATCTTTAACATAGTATCATTCTTTTAATTCACACAATAGCACTTAGAATCAAACGAGTAGATCTAATAGGTTGATTCGATCATTATTTAATAAAAAACGATACACATTAAAATCCCACATCACCACATACCAAAAAAATGATTTCTAACATATTCAACATTGAAGTCGTAACAAGGATATTAAGAAAAGGAGTTTTACAAGAACGATGGGAAACAACCCTACTTTTTAAGATCTTTCAATCATTCGAAAGAAATTTCAATTGGAGAAAGAAGTCAGGTATAGAAACCCATACCTTATGTAGAGATTAATCTACGAAGACCACCTTCAACGAAACCTTGAAATCGCCCTAGAGATATCGATAAATTTTCTACCTTTTTCTTGTGTTCGTTGCTTACTATTTTTGCGTGCTTTTTATCTATGAGTTTGAACGTAATTTTTATGAATATTAACTGATATTGTCTCATTAAACATAGGGTTGAATAAATTAATTAAAAAAATTAATTAACTAATTACTAAAAAGCCCTTCCTAGATTGACTAGAACTAGGAAAACACAATACTTGGTCAAGTATGAAATTTTTCCTGAGAATTTCGTTTTTCCCCTTTAAATTAATTAATTAAATGACTAATTTAATTAATTAAGGTACCTACAGTAACTATTAAAGTTCACCTGTATCATTGGAACAAAAATTAATCCCTTTTGGACCATCCTAGGTTAATACTATGATGTTTCTTGAGTTGTACCAGGTTACTGTAAGAATTGCGGTTTGACCCATTTAATTTAATTGAATAAATGACTAATTTATTTAATTAAGTATCCTAGGGTAATTACTAAAGTACCCTTAAGTCTTTATAATCATAAATAATCCTTTGAACTACCCGAGGCTATGTACTAGGTTATCTTTTTGTTGTTTTAACCGAAATCTTGATATTGCTTTGTGATTTCAGTTTTGCCCCTTTAAATTAAATAATTAAGTTTTTAAATTTATTTATTCAGTATAGTAGGGAAATTACTAAAGTACCTTTAAGTTTTTAGGATCTTAACTAACTCTTAGGACAATCCTAGGTTAGGTACTAGGTTATCCCTTTCCTGTCTTATCCGAAATAAGAAAATTACCTTTTTATTTTTTCGGTTTTAGCCCTTTTAAATTAGTTAATTAATTTTATAAATTAATTAATTAGGTATCTTATGGGAATTACTAAAGTACCCGTAAGTTGTTAGGACCATAACTAACCTTTTAGACCATCCTAGTTTAGGTAGTAGGTTGTCTCTTTAACTAGTACCAGGTTAGTGTCAACCCAATTTTGGTCCTAGGTTGTCGGGTGCACTAATGGGTCCAATTAGGTTAGTACTAGGTTATTTAAATATTTAGGTAAGTAGGTTAGAGTCTAGAGCTTTAGGAAGGTTAGGCCCCACAAGGAGTGGTCCCTTGTGCAAGTGTTCCCCCCTAACTACCCTAACCGAATTCAGTTAGGGCCCCTGCTTTGGCAGCTTCTTCACATGTCTTGCACATGGGTTGATTAAAATTTTCTAACTAGCTATTATCTATGGTTCATTTGGTAATGTTTACATATTGTCCCAAAGGACCCTCACCATGTCCTTGGGCCCTGCTTAATATCCATGATCATTTTAATTTATCATGTGTTATGTGCCATGGTACTATGCTTGTAACTTGGATGCCTCATACCTTATGGATAAATGATCCACTGTATTTTAAGCTTAGGGACTTTATTGTATGTACACTTCTTGGTCAATGAATATTATATTTGTTATCGAAACCCAAAGAGTATATTTCCTAATATTATATAGAAAATTGGCTAATATACCTTAGACAACTTTTCTATACTATGCCCAATATTTCTCAATATTGGGCATTGAGGTGCCTATGGACCCCTAATAGGCTATCCTAAGGGCATACTGGTATTTTCATTAGACATATGATTTTCCGAAATGTTATATTATCCCCCCTTAGGAACATTCTTTCTCGAATGACACTTCCACATCATTTTAAACAAAGAGGGTGACTTTCGAAGTTTACTTTATCATACTTACACGTTTCTCTTTTTCTGAATATCTGATTCACACTTATTTGGATGATGCATATCATTCAAGCTTATCTGAATCATTATATTTGAGATTGAGGAATTTCCTTCTCAATAACACTTAACTTAATGCACCTCACAAATCATGCAACGCAGAAAAACATGTCTATGCTACACAAAACAACACTTGAAATCCAAACATAACTTTGTTTTAACTTAAATGGTGCTATTATAAGACATAAGATTAGTTGCCTACAATATCTAAATAAGTAAAAGAACTTAAACTTAGATTTTATTAAACATAAACCATACTTAGGAAGAGAATATCTAACCTGAAGAACTGAACAAATTAGGGTTACTAGATCCCATATCGGGCTCTACCTCCCATCGTTCCCCCTCAACAAGGGTGTTCCTCTGTAACTTCTTCATAGTGAGATCCTCCCTATTCTTCAGTAACTTCACTTGACGATCTAAAATTGCAATGGTAACCTCTTCAAAAAGAAAGATTCCCATCGACTCCTAACCCCTCGACGGGTAGGATGACGTTGGATCGCCTTGAGACTTCTCAATTATCAAAACGTGAAACATAGGATGAACAGAAGCCAAGCCGTTTGGTAATTTTACCAATTGGTTATAAGATCTCATAATGAACTATATACCTCAGACTCAACTTCCTTTCTTACCAAACCCCATATTTATTATTAACACAGAGTTTATAGAAGGAACTTATTGGTCTTAGTCTTCGACTCTTAATAAGTGGCATAAATAACCCTTAGATAAAATGTTATTGGCATTAAGATTGGAAATTATTTGGCCTATTGGATTTGAACCACACACTTCTCATTTAAGCCCAACTTATTTGGAAACTGAAGCTTTACTACCCTACTTCTATAGTCCATTATAACATAACACATATGAAGCAAATCCATGTCTAAGCCATATTCTTGAGTTGGTATGTAGCGAACTTATTGTTGTCCTCCTTACCAATACTCCTAGAAAGCTTTTAGACATTAACATGAATTCACCTCCATGTGAACAACCACACTTACCACACATCTTTCCTCCACATTGGGCTTTTGAATTATGTCCCGTTCCTTGGAAGGCAAGATCTTGAGTATGTCCCCTTAGACCACTTGGCCATCCTAATTATTTTGTGTACTCATCTACGCATTCCCGCAATAAAGAAGGTAGATACTTATATTGACACAAACTGGCAAAGCTCTAGATAGAACGATAAAGAGTAGAAGAATGGAGAATTTCCTATCATCGGTTAGTATCTAAGTTATGATTGTTGCGCTCTTCACAACCATTAGCAAGAAATTACGTAACGTGGTTGTGCTGATCATTGTTACTAGATACTTCAACCTCATTCTTTGATACCACGTTTTCACGACCTGAATTCTTGAATCCAAATCGCAACCGGCTCTTAGAGGTTGCAGACAAGCCTCTTCTTGCATTCATCACATTGGTATGGTTAATTTTAGCGGAAAATTAATAACTTTTAAAACGTATGAAGTATACATAGACTTTATATATTTATTTAGTAAATTCATCATATACTAAGCTCACCATATATTGAATAAACATCTATCATAAGAATCAATTCGAAACAGAATAAGAATATGTCATAAGTATATTTGCCAAACATGGCCTAATTACAAAAACATCAAAATGAAAGTTCAAAAGAAACGATAGGGATAGCATCAACTAGCTTTGTCTAAAACTAAGGCTAGACTAAAACTGTAGCATCTTTGAAATCAATAGGAATTACCAAATGGTCTGGAGAAACGTTGATGTCTAAACCATTGCAAGAGTCGTCAATTTTTCCCTTAACCTAGATGTATAAAATAGTAAATAGTTGGGATTATTACACCACTTGTACTAGGTATGGGTGTATTCACACATACACATAAGGATATGCATGATCAAAGAAATCTCTTCCTAAAAAACATGCTATTTCTGGAAAGCCTAGTTATTAGACTTTCCTAAATATTTAGTTGTGAATTCTGATATGGATATGATGTATTTTAATGCATTCAAAGCACACAACTTATTTTCTCTATGATTACAAAACGGTAGTATCATCAGCATAATTTTAGAAAACTTGAGCGAAGATTTGAGACTTTTGATCCTCCTAGGCCAAGAGCTCCTCTTTGTACACTTGGACTATTTTTCAGTCGTTTTCTTCTTCTTGGTGTGTAGTTCGATAATTCTTTTGGTATTATGTTTTACTTACAAGTGCAATGATTCATTCTAGTCTGATACACATAATGAATCGATGTAAGTAATCCAAGGACAAAGGAATGATTTTCCTACCTTATACTGAGTCATTCTTTACACTATATAATAATTACCTTTCATAATTAATTAATGATCATGCCATTGATTTAATTAATTTCATGTTTTATATATTATACTTTTCATATACGCGAGACTTTGGAATAGTTGATGTACCATTAAGACATCTCATGTGAGGGCCAAAAATATGCGACATCAAACTGAGGGCCGTCTTTAGCAAACACAGAGTCTACTTCATTCGTTCATTCGTACTAAACATTATCCATTTCATTCATTCGTAGGCTTATGTAAAAACCAGATATACCTTGGATGAAGTTTAAGACACTTATCAGTATCATCAAAAATACAATGACAAAGAATGACCTAATGTAATTACTTGAATTTGATTTCACCTCCTAATTGTCTTGCACAAACACCTTCAGTATCGTTCATTACATTTTATTTCATACCTTGAGGATGGAGTCATTCTTTCTATGGGAAATTTAAACTGAATGGACGTGGATTATATGAGCATCTTGAAATAAATTGTCTGCCGCACACCAAAAAGAGGTGGAATCACCGGCCAAAGTTACCCGAACATGCTAGCGTATATAGGGAGTGGAACCCTGCTAGATACCTATATAGGAAGTATAGGTTTAATGACTAGTATTATAAGGAGACCCATACCCAGCATGGCGGACAGTCCATCTCATGAGAGTTACGTGCACCTACGCCCTTTGCAAAGGAAGGCATCACCTCTCACAGCTAGTCTATCAATGCTCAATATAAAGTTCCATTACATTCAACTCATACATCATGAAAGTTGGCTTCTAGCATGAGGCCATCATTGCTCATTCGATGATTTCTCATCTTATAATTAGTATTAAGTATGAATTGTCCTTACACTTAAATATAGAGTATGACTCAGACTTTTCTATTGATATTCAACACTCTCTTAGGTGAGTACATTTAGTGACCTTTTCTTACTCTTGGTTGAGACTTGTCTCACCATTCATCTTGGCATCTTATCATGTCGTCACCATTTTCATTAGCAACATAGATTAACATAATTATTCACCTTATTACGTGAATGTTCGTCTCTTCATTATATTTTAGTGTTGACTCAAGCATTATGTAGGCTTGCTTCTAGATTGGGATTTACCTACTCTATTTATCAATGGTCATCCTTACTTTACATTTATGAAATGTGAATTTTCCTTACATATCATCCATTGGGGTTGATGAGACTGGCTCACACATTCTAACACCTCCATAAGTGAGTGTTCTTTTAACATAGTAGTTTAGGTGTAAGTGAGACTTGTCTCACATATTTTAACACCAAATTCTCTTCACTTACTTTCCACCCCTTTAATAATTTTATATCTCACGTTACTTACTTACTTTAGTGTAGTAGATTTTTATCATCGTTTATGGACGATGAGCACTTCATTCAATGAATTTCATGAGTTCATATGTCTTTCTTTTAGAGCATGTTGGGAGTTGTCCCAATGAGTGGCATGCCCTTGATTATGGGTTCGTTGAATTAATTTATAAGGTCTTATGTTATCATTTGATACTCTAACTACACAAGATTGACATTTAATTAGTATTGATCTTAACCTTTGAATATTAAACTACATAACCATTTTTGTTGGCATGTGCCAATTTTATGTATATTCATATTTAAATTTAACATATATGAACAATTAGCCAATCCTTTTATTATTTAACATAATATTATATACATTTGCATGCATCACTTTTAGACAATGTATCGTTAGCCATTCTATTGGCATACGATTTGTATTGGCATAAACAATTGGGCATAGATTTCATAACAATATTTGTTGGCATACGTCAAATTTAATGTTCAACATGCTTATATTTTTATATATTATACATTAGCCAATCTTTTAGTTATTTAACATTATATTACAACCAATTCCCTACAACTTGTTTGACAATGTAGTGTTAGCAAATTTATTGGCATAAGCAATTGTCTATAGATTTGATAACTATTTTGTTAGCATAAGAAAATTTTTCATTCAATAATGCTCCATTAGGGATACATTAGTCATTAGCAAATATTTTACTTACTTAGAGATTACATTATAGCCAAATCCATTTTAAATTTTGAATAATATTTATGTTAGCCATTCTATTGACATAAGCATAAATTCACTCAAATTATGATTTAGGGATATCTTTTTAGCTAACCTTCTAACATAACTTTACCCATAACTTTTTTTAAACATCTTGGAAAGAATAATATTAGAATTTGATAAAGATATCATCTTTATAACGTCATATTAACAACAAGTATGCACAACAGACTGTAACATATTCATACATAACATTTTTCGGACATATCTTTAACATAGTATCATTATTTAAATTCACATAATAACACTTAGCATCAAACGAGTCTAATCAATAGGTTCATTCAATCATTATTTAATAAAAAACATGAACATTAAGATCAGCCATTACCACATATAAACAAAATGATTTTTAACCTAATCAACATTGAAATCCTAACAAGGATACTAGGGAAAGGAGTTTGACAAGTACGACGGGAAATAACCCAACTTTTTAATATCTTTGAATCATTCAAAAGAAAATTCTCTTGGAGAAAGAAGTCCAGGAGATAAACGCATACCTTATGTAGAACTAAATCTACGAAGACCACCTTGAAAGAAACCTTTAAATCTCCCTAAAGAAATCAATAAATTTTCTGCCTTTTTCTTGCGTTCGCTGCTTATTATTTTTGCGTCCTTTTTATGTATGAGTTTTAACTTGATTTTTTTGGTTGAATAAATTATATTGACTCATTAAAGTTATGGTTTAATAGAATAATTAAATATTTTAATCAACTAATTACAAAAAATCCCCTCCTAGATTGACTATAACTAGGAAATCACAAAACTTGGTCAAATCTGAAAATTTTCCTAAAAATTTCGTTTTTACCCTTTAAATTAATTAATTAAATAACTAATTTAATTAATTAAGGTACCTATGGTAACAATTAAACTTCCCCTAAATCATTGGAACAAAAATTAACACTCTTGGACCAACCTAGGTTAATTACTATGATGTTTCTTGAGTTGTACTAAGTTACTGTATGAATTCTGGTTTGACCTCTTTAATTTAATTAACTAATTCACCTAGGGTAGTTACAAAAATATCATTAAGTCGTTATAATTATATCTAATCCTTTAAACCATCCTAGATTAGGTACGAGGTTGTCTTGTTTTTGTTTTAACTGAAATTTGGATATTGGTTTGTGATTTGGTACTAGGTTGTCCCTTTCTTGTCTTAACGGAAATCTGAAATTTCCTATTTATATTCAGTTTTAACCCTTTTAAATTAATTAATTAATTTGATAAATTAATTAATTATGTAACCTAGAGGAATTACTAAAGTACCCCTATGTTTTTATGACCATAACTAACCTTTTGGACCATCCTAGGTTAGGTACTAAGTTGTCTCTTTAACTAGTACTAGGTTAGTGTCATCCCGGTATATGTCCTAGGTTGTCGGGTGCACGAATGGGTCCAATTCTGTTAGTCCTAGGTTATTTAGATATTTAGGGCAGTAATTTAGTGTCTAGAATTGGTAGGGAGGTTAGGCCACACATGAAGTGGTCCCTTGTGCACTTTTTTCCCCCTAACCTCCATAACCGAATTTGGTTAGGGTGGTCCCCTTCTTTGGCAGCTTCTTCTCACGTCTTGCACATGTTATTAAACATGGGCTGATTTCACTTTACTAACTTACTATTATTTATTGTTCATTTAGTAATGTTTACTTGTTGTCCAAAGGACCCTAACTATGTCCTTGGGCATTGCTTCATATACATTATCATTTTAAATGATCATGTGTTATGTGTTATGGTACTAGTCTTTACACTTTATACGCTATGCATAAAAGATCCACTTTGTTTCTACATAAGGGTCATCATTGTAGGTACACTTCTTGGTCAATGAATCTTAGATTGGGTATGGTAACCCAAAAAGTATATTTCTTATTTGTATATAAAAAATTGGCTAATATTCCTTAGCAAATTTCTCTATACTTGATGATTCTATTTATATTTAGTATAGATTGTAAGTATGGATTTGAAGGCCTAATATGTTAAATGAAGTGATATTGAAGATGGTCCTTGTATTGTATATTATGATACTTGAATTGCATGTTTTACTTAAATTATGACTAAATTAAGTAATGTATAAGTTGTGCATGTTAAAGTGTATCATGTGATCAAAGAAGGTCTAAAAATGTATAGAATGAAATATAAATAAAATGATTCTTATGTGAAAGGTGTTCTCACATTAACAGACACACTTACACTTTATTGAATGAATAAAGCTAAGATGAGTAAAAAAGGGGAGTTTTGGGGTGATCACTTTTCCTGAGTTGAGATGAATTGTTTAGTAGCAACCCCAATATATCCTAAGATCTTTCTAACATAGATCGGAGGATGAATGCTATTTGTGAGTTTAGATGTGGTCTTAACTAGATATCCTTAACCTATAGTTTATTATGTTGAGAATCCATGGAAAGTTATGCCTATCACCGAGAGGATATGAAGAAAATGTAGTTACACTTCATGAGTTGAGATGTTGTATTCCAATGTACCTCCTGAGATGAGTTTTCCTCATTATTAGAGAATGAGTTACTTAGTAGAAATATCGTTATCCCTTAACTATGCGCCCACACATGTGTAGCTATTGGCTAAGCCATGTAAAAGTTAAGAGAATGACCTTACACTAGGCAACTGAGGATCCCTCATTCTATATGTGTTTATATTGGGATTACATGTCTAGCTCTCATGGTCTATGTCGGTTAATCTAACCTCCCACAAAAGTAAAGAAAATGCTAAGTATCCTCAAAGAGTGTACTACCTAGGGTAAGTAGTGCAATGCGACACTATTTATCCATTGCTCTCGGTAGGCATTTAGAAAGGGGAGTCTTGGAGAACCTTATGTGATTTGAATTAAGTAAGTCTTCTAAAAGTACATTTACTTAGGGTAGGTAGTGGAATGAGATGCTATTTGTCCATTGCAGTAAGTAGACCTTCCGAAAGGGGAGTCTTGGTGACAAGCCTTCTAAAAGAGTGTACTATTTAGGGTAGGTGGTGATATGGGATGCTATCTATTCATTGCACTATGTAGGCATTCTGAAAGGGAAATCTTGGTTTGTTACTTGGATGTTCTTCTAATGTCTTGTCATTGAGTAGTTTCTTGTTCTCTTGAGGTGAGTAAGCCAAATAGAGGTAGTCTTCAGGATCACTTTGGTGCTTATTGAAGGAGGCATATGCGCACTTACTTCATATCTTACCTTGGTGAGTCTTAGGATAACCTTAGTTAGGGAAGCTCCTATGGACTTAAGTTCACTTCCTCTTTGATTTTTCTTGGAAGTTCAATCTTTTGGAATAGGGATTAATTCACTGTAATGTCCAAAAATGAATTCACTATAATATTTTAATGATTAATATGAAGTTCCCTTTCATGTTAAAATTATGGAAATTCTTCTCTAAGTGTTTAATGATAATTATTAAGTTGGTTTACTTCTATTTTCCTGAATATTTTACATAATTGGCATGAAAAATGTGTTTTTACTAAAATTTCCCTTTTTGAATGTTTTTGCATATGCCATACTCAGTACATTGTTTTGTACTAACCTCATACTCTTCCATACTCTATAAGTAAATGTTTGGAAGCAAGATCGAAGTTTATTAGGAAAGCTTGAGATTTTATTCCCTCAAGATAAAGTATGTCCTCACATATTCGAGGGCATAGTTCTTAATTCTATTACTTTTGTATAAGTTCTTATTATGTATGTCTTGTAATGTAAAGGGTAGTGTCCTTAAGATATTATGTTGTGCGTTTAAGTTTTGGTTGTGACGCTGATACTTTCTTAGTGTTTATAAAAGATTCCTTTTTATTTTAAATGTCTCTAAAAGTTTTAATTCCGCACTGCTTTTCATGTCTAATGTAATGAACGATAGTTAAAGGGCTTGTACAAGTCCCCAAAGGGTCCAGTACGCCGGATCATGACCCAAGGGTCCTCCCTATCTTTTAGGGTGTGCTTTTGGGTCGTGACACTTGGTACATTTCTTTAGGTACTAGGGTCATCCCCACTGGTTTTGGATACCAAAAATTATGGAAACACATGCACCAATATCAACGACACACTAGGACATTCCAAGAAATACTTTCTGAACGTCCTGGATGTTCTTAGACGTTTGACTTCCAAACACTCCCTAATTTTACCAACTGACTTCTAATGCTAAAATACACAACTTTAATACATTATTACCTCATGAAACAGATGCGAAACTCTAGTTTGACCGAATTCACTTCGAGGGTGTAACAGGTGATGTCTTGGGAATTTTGGAACAGGGCTGCCCTCACCTCACCATTCATCATGGTTTGATGATTGACCGAAACTTGATCATTCGCAGCATCTTTCACTTGAGGAGGAACTCGATTGCCTTGGGGAGTAGCTCCTTCATCCGCAATCTCTTCTCCTACTCTTCTCGCGACTGTCCTTCTTGTGTTCATCGTCTATAACCACAAGGATGGGTTTAGATGCTAAAAGACATAATGTCAAAACTCTTGAGGCACGACATAGGATTACGAAGAAAAGAAAATATTTCCTAATCATCACATAGCCTATCATCCATAATTGTGGTACACTTCACAACCATGTACAAGACACTATCTAATGTGGTTTAGTGAGACATTGATCATAAGGATATTCAACCTCATGCTCTGATACCACATTTGTCACATCTGGAGAACACACCCAAATGTGACCGACGTCATCATCCTCCCAAAAGACTCATACAAGCCCTTAGCATTCATCATAACAAGTCCTCAATTAAAAATGCAAAAAAATTAAAAACATTTGCATATACTACGTGAGGTATACTTAGACCTATCACATAAAAGCTTACGTAGGCTTTTCTTACATCAACATGATAACAAGCATACGATATGCTAAAACATGTGTCACATAAAAGCAATCTACATAGTATGAGTTGGAGTTAGCCAATAATATGTCAATAGGCCATATAGGCCTTGCTACAATGAAACTAGAAAAACATTAAACTGAATAAAGAGTATCCCTAAAATTACTAAAATCTTCATAAGCTAGAATAATAAAAAGATAGCATCCCTGAACATGAAGACCAACAAACACGTAGAGAAAGATTTCCAAACTTCTTCAATCAACCTTCTTCATATTCAATGGTCGAACCCTACATTTGAAGTAATATAAAGTACGGGTTTGTATTCCATATGTACTGACTATGGGTATATATACATCCATTGAAGGATATGCATGAAAAAGAACAATTTCTTTAGAAAGTAATCTAAGTCATTTGAAAGACTTTAATGCACATACAAGAGAGAATATACAACAAAAGGATCACATATGGTAATATCGACCAATAACATGTTTATTAACATAAACAACCATCATAGGAGTAACATCATTTATCATAAGACTTATACATTGTAATGTTTATCAAATTATATCAGAACAATCTCCTAGGATTTCCCGTAGAGTTAACTTGTGCAATATCTTGGTAGAATCCCATACCCTTACCTATACAAAGTAGACTCCTCAAGTTACCCTAGTCAATATCAATTTAATTGTCTTTAATTTTACATAAGGGAAAAATCATATTATCCAACATCAGACCACGCGAGCTTAAAATCGATCCGTTGCCATGAAACCTCACACTGAAAAAAAATGGTCTACTGGCAAAAGTAGAATCAAAATATGAACATAACATTCAAAGTGGATCGACTAGATGGTATTCCACTATGGTTGAAACATATTTCAAGAACTAGGAGATATATTAGAGACCAATAGTTTCACATTATAGATCAGCCTCTATCTCATGAGTGTCATGGTGAACCTACCTTCCAACTAGGGACAACTCTCATATCTAGTTCATCGGTTTTAAGCTAAAGTCCCTTCATGAATAACCTTTAAACCATAATTTATTCATTAATATTATAATAGGTCATAGGTTATAAATCATTGTATAAATATGATGATAATCTCTGTATGTTTAGGATGAGATTTTTTTTCATCACAACCCTTCATCTGTGGGATTAACATATCATAATAATAGTGTAAGGCATACAAGATAAACATCATCAACTTGCATTATCATATCCTTACCATGATACCACATTTAACATATTGATAGGCCAACATATACGCAAAAAAACATAATACATACTTCAAGTTCATAGCTACATCAATTATAGGCCAACATCAACTTAATAGTGAAATCATTACGTTAAAAGACTTAACTATTGCTTCTAAGAATCTTCATCAAAAATATATGAGCAATGCATAGCAAATATCCAATAATATTTTTAAATAATCAATAACATAACTAATAACAACCACTATAATCATACACAAGACCAATTAATAATTAAGGTTAACGGAAAGGGCTCATCTAAGAGTTCATTCAAGCAATAGTTTCAATCCCAACATTTTCATGACATTTAGTGATAGGTATAAAATAATCTAATCATTAATTTAGAGTAGGAACATGATTCACGATAAATCGAACATAATATATCAATTTACCAACAAATACATACCAAATTAACCATAGAAAATCATAGTTTTCATCCTTAGTCATAATTCTCAAGTGTGGAAGAAAACTCGCTTGTAGAGTAAAAACCATGGGAATTTAATTGTTGTAAATCATCTTTGAAAGGAACTCTTGGAGAACAGAATAACAAGAGTGAAAAACACATACCTTATTAACGAATATTCATTGAATTTTGAATGAAATTCTTGAAGTCTTCGTCTTCTTCCTCAAGCTTTTCTTGTTCTTCAATGGAAGTTAAATAGAGAGTGTTTTTGAGAGAGATGAGAGGTATTTGTTTATTCTGATTTTGAGTACGTTAAAGAGGTCTAAAACTGACCTAAAACCATTACAAACTCGTCTTCTAAAATACCTAAAATACCCCTTCACTTAACTGGGTGTTTTTATGAAGTTAAATTGACTTTCAAACAAGGATGAATATGGGAAGTGGCTGCGTGTCACGGGGTGAATTTCGTATTTTATTTTTGTAATACGGGTTGAGGAAGTAAGACATGTGTAAACCCCTCATCATGAGGAAACTTTTTAGACAGCACGTGTTGGCTGCATGTCACGCAACATCCTTCATTTTCATAGATGCGCGCACACAACTTTGGCTGACTGCTTGCCCATGTTGGGGTCCTCCTAAAGGACTATTCGGGTGGTCCTAAGGGAATCATTACTGGAATTTTGGACACTTTTTACTATATATTACCTATAAAAGTCTATTTACACGTTTTGGACTTCATTATACACTTTCAAATCTTCACCAAACGTAGGGACTTCTACTAATTCAATTTAGCTACTTTCCGGATGTCAGTTTTTTTTCATCGTTTTGGATCTAACCTTTTCTAATTGTGTTTAATATATTAGTGTAGGTCTTGACAATATATTTTTAATTATTATTCTATATAATAAGCTCTAGTCTAAGTCACGGAACTTCCGGAGTTTTACATTATCACCCCCTTAGGAACATTAATGCCTGAATGACACTAAGATCTTTAGAAGAGTAAGAAAAGACTCAATACTAGCAGACAAACTAATAAAAAACGTATAATCATAATGATTCACAACTCATAGGAGTACTTAGCAAGTCGTTTCAAAAAATACCACACCATTGCACATAGCAACTCAATTCATGATGCACAACATATAATAGCTTCAACATTTAGTAACAAATAATGAGTAATTTCCTTCTTTACATCAACATGCGCTCAAAATACATAAAAAAGTTACCATATGATCATTCACCTGAGGACAAAAACAAAATAACAAAATATCTAGAAGAGAAAACGCATACACATTTCATATAAGTGCATGAATAGAGTAATGAAGGCATTTTCTTAAAACTCAAGTTGGTTAATTTTTACCAAAACAAGCACTTATTTAGAAAACAAGTAAATTTCATATTTGTTCATTATTTGCCTTTCAAGAGGAATGTCTAACCTTAAGGGTTAAAAAATGAGTGTAGCGGGACATCATGTCGGATTCGGCCTCGCGTGTTGCACGATCAACAAAATGGTTCCTTTATACAACTTTAACGGAGGCAACCTCTTTGTTCCTCAACTTTTTTACTGGGCAATCTAGGATCTCAACCGGAACCTATTCATAGGAGAATTTCTCATCCACACCCTAAACCTTCAATAGGCCTAATAGACGTTGTGTCACATACGCATTTCTTGAGCATAGAAACATGAAACACCGGATGAACCGAAGCTAGTACAGTAGGTAGTTTCAGATCATAGTAAACCTTTCAAACCCATTGTATAACCTCATAATAACAAACATATATGGGACTTATCTTCCCCTTCTTATCAAACCTCATCACCCATTTCATAGGTGAAATCTTCAAATTGACGTGATCACTTGTTTCAAACTCAAGGTCTCTTATTCTATTGTCGGCAACTAACTTTTTTCGACTATAGGTTATCTTAAATCTATCTCTTAAGACTCGAACATTCTCTAAAGCATCATAGATATTTGTTGGAAAAAGGAGTGAGGACTCACCCACATTAAAATATCTCAGTGAACTGCATATTCTACCATAAAGATCTTCAAAAGTTTCCATGGCGATGCTCAAATGGTAACTATTGTTGTACGAGAAGTCAATCAATTGTAGGGATTCATCCCAACTTCCTTTGAAATCAATAACACGGGATCTTAACATATCTTCAAGGGTCTTAATGATACGTTCCTCTTGCCCATCTTTTCGAAGATGGAAAGTGGTGCTAAGTTTCACTTGAGTACCTCAACCCTTTTGAATGTATATCCAAAAATGATAAGTGAATTGGGCACCGCTATCTATAATGATTGACAAAGAAATCTCATTAATACTCACAATCTCATTAGTTTAGATTCTTGCATAATCTTTGGCGGTATAAGTAGAGTTAATAGAAATAAAGTGCTCCGATTTGGTCAACCTAACACCAAGAAATCATATGGAATCATTTTGCCTCCAAGATCGAGGCAGCCCAACAACAAAGTCCATATTTATGGCTTTCCACTTCAAATTAGGAACATCAATGATTTGGGTTATATCATCCTTTTTTAGATGCTCAATATTAACTTAATGAAAATTTTGACAACTTGCAACAAACTTTGCTATGTTTATTTTTAAAACGTCTCACCAATAGACCTCTCTAAGGTCATGATACATTTTTGTGATACCGAGATGAATAGAATAACAAGAATCATGGGCTTCTTCTATAATTTGATTTCCTAAATCATCAACATCCGGTACACAGAATCTCCCTTGGTACCTAAGAGCACCATCTCCCCCTTAGGAGAATGACTCATTGAGCTTACCAATTACTGATTACTTCACATCCACGAATAGAAGATCAAGATGTTTTTTAAACATCACCTCAACTACTAATGATGAGTCAGAGTTATGATTAACCATAAAACCACCAATAGGAGATTTTCTAACCGAACACCTAAACGAACCAACTTATGAATATCGTTCACATGATCTTTTTTCTCTTCTTAAACATGAGACACACTACCAATTATCATATGACTTAAAGCTATCCACAACCACATTGTCCTTATCGGGGTGGTAAAGGATACTCATGTCATAATCCTTTAAAATTTCTAACTAAATTCTCTATTGAAGCTTCAAGTCCTTTTCTATGAACACATATTTATGAATTTTATCGTCATTAAACACATCAACATGTACGACATACAAATAATGTCTCCATATTTTCAAGACAAAAACTACTGCAGCTAACTCATGGTCATGAGTTAGACAATTCTTCCCATGAAGTTTGAGTTGCCTAGAAACATAAGATATTACCTTCTCTTGTTGCATGAGGACACATCCCAAGACGACTTAGGAAGCATTACAATATACCATAAAGCCTTTATTACCCTTGGTTAAAGTCAACACTAGATCGGAGGTAAACTTATCTTTCAACTCTTCGAAACCTTTTCAGAAGCTTCTAGCCACTCAAACATTACCTTTTTTTGGTTCAAAGCTTTCAAAGGAGATGCAATGGACGAAAATCCATGAAAAAAACTTTTGTAGTACCCATCCAAACCCAAGAAGCTTCTTCTGTCCGTGGGAGTCGATGTCTAGGACAATTTTTGACCGCGTCCTTTTCTTTGGATCGACCTCTACACCCTCACCAGATATAACATGTCCAAGAAAAGTAATTGACCTCAACAAAATTCACACTTACTAGATTTTTCATAAAGTTGGTGTTTTTTGATGACATGCATGTCCAATTTCAAATGACTCTTATGCTCAATTTCATTCTTGGAGTACATCAAAATATCATCAATGAACACAATCAATAATGATTTGAGGTAATCTAGAAAAATACTATTCATTAGGTCCATTAATAACATGGGTGCATTCTATACCCGAAAAGACATAACTTGAAACTCATAGTGACCGTTTCTAGTTCAGAATGTTTTTTTGGGAAAATTTTCACCTCTCACCTTAAGTTGTTGATATCCCCACTTTAACTCAATCTTTTAAAAGTAGCTAGCTCCTTGGAGTTGATAAAAGAGATCATAAATCTGAGGGAGAGGATACTTGTTCTTTATGGTGACCTTATTAAGTTGGCGATAATCAATGCACATTCTGATGGACCAATCTTTCTTTTCACAAACAGGACCAAAGAACTCCATGGAGTAATAGTGATTGAGTGAAGATCTTGTCTATTAAATCCTTTAGTTGGAGCTTGAATTATTTCAATTCAAATGGAGCCATCCGATATGGAAGAATTGAAATGGGATTCGTATCCAGTAACAAGTCAATACGAACGTAAATTTCCTATTTGGGAGGAACTCCTGGAAGGTCATCATGAAACATCCCTGGGAATTCCCTCAATACAAGGACTGACTCTATAGAAAGAGTTTCACATTCTAGATCTTTAAACCTCACTACATGGTATAAAAAACCCTTGGCTATCATCATACAAGACTTCAAGAAAAAAATAATTTGACCCCTTCGCATATAATTTCCCCCTTTCCACTAAAAAATGGGTTCATTTTGGAATTGAAACTTCACTACCCTCGTTTACAATCTATAAAAGCAAAAAAAGAATGAAGCCAATCCATATCCAAGAATATATCAAAATCAAACATGTCAAGTTCTACCAAATCAATAAGACTAACTATATTGGGAAGCATTATAGGACATTCCCCATAAACTCTCTTATTAACCAAAAATTCACCCATTAGGGTACAAATCGAGAAGGGCTCAATCAAAACATCGGGAAGTACATCAAACATCCTAGATGCTTAAGGTGTTGAAAAATAAAGGGTAGCACCTAGATCAAGAAAAGAATAAACACATAGAAGAATTCTAAATAAAAGTCACAACATCGGGTGAGCTCTCTTGTTAAATCCTTGAGTGCATAAAAACGGTTCCTTTTTAGAGATTCAGAGGTAGGAATGCGTGATTGAGATTTGCCACTCCCCTTTGATTGATTCTTCACGATTGCATATTTTTTTACCAAATGGCCACCATTGCCATAGCAATACAAATAGTAGTTCCAATAAGGCATTCAGCCTTATGTTTCTTACCGCACTTATCCCATGTTGGTCTTTCTCTTAGTGGATCAACATTAATCCCCTTTTGAGGTTTAGGATTATACACCCTATCATTGCGAGTCATGGAGACATTTGAAGGAGCTGTGTTTGAATACCTCTTCGTTAACTTAGACTTGTCTTGAATGTCAAGCCTACTCTTAGAAGAACCACTTTCAAAAGATGTTTCCTTCTTATCATCCCTATTCCTCTTCCTGAGACAACTCTCCTTTACTATTTGAGCATGAACCATCAACCTAGAAAGATCCATATTGTTATGAAGCATAGCTGCACGACATTCTTCTTTAAGATCTTTGGACACCCCTGTTGGATAACAACTCATTTAATCCCTAACATTCGAAACCAAAGAGGAATAATATGGAAACTTAATGAACTTTAACGAGTGTTCCTTAACACTCATACCTCATTGACAAATGTTGATGAACTTTTCTACCTTAGATTCCTTTTTCTCCAGTGGGAAGAATCTATAGAAAAAGGCATTTTTCAAAATATCCCAAGTCAGGGGACCACCTCCTAAAGCCTACTATCCTTCAACTTAATGTACAATGTCTGAGACACATCCTTGAGTTGATACGTATCAAGCTCAACCCTTTCATTAGTACTCACCCTCATGTAAAACAAGATCTTATACACCTCATCATGTAAATCTTGGGATCATCATAAACTTTTAATACAAGGAAAATAGGAGAATTCATCCTCGTAAAATCCCTTATTCGGCTAGCCATTATTCTAGTATGTTGCTTGTCTTGACGAACAGTCTTACTTTAGATTGTGTCGTAATGGCTTGAGCTTGAGTGGTGATGTTACGACCACAAGTACACCATAGAAGAAAAGAGTACTCTTGAGTTGGTACACATCGTACTCGATCTCACTGAGGTCTTGCACAAGCCTCTCAGCAATCATTCATTGCATAAGATATGTAAAGTAGTGAGGAATTAAAACTTTTCACAAAAATAATATTAAGAATCTTCTTTTATAAAATACTAAGGAGAAAGTCATATCATCACAAGCCAATCGTAAAACATACCTAAAATATCTTAGTGACACATTCCTTTAAAATGAAAGGAATACAGAATAAGTCTTTACAAGTCTTAATAGAAAAGCCTAAAGAAACATATATTATGCCCTCGAATATATAAGGACATACTTATTCTTGAGAGACTTCATTCCCAAGCTTTCCTTCTAACCTTCAACTTGCCTCCAACCTATACATATAGAGTATACAAAAGTATGGAGTTAGTACAAACATTGTACTAAGTATGGAAATATGCAAAATCAGGCAAAAGGGACAATTTAGTTGAAACGTACAAGTCATGTTATTTTGGTAAAAACTTTCATGAATCAAGTTACAACACATCAAGTAGTATCATCATTTATCACTTACAATAAAACTTGTAATCAAGTAGTATCGTCATTTAGCACTTACAGTAAAACTTCAATTTTTATTAACATAACAACATACTTACACTAAACCCAAAATTACACATTAAATACTCGTATCCTATGTTATTCTAAAGGTCCCTTGAGTAAGACATAAAGTGATTTTCCACACAATCTCCTCAATACCTACCTAAGAAATCCTTAAGACTTTTAAGGACAAGTTTACTTCATTTTTTTATACAAGTAACCATCCAATACCAATGACACTATGGAAACATATATATGCTAAGGAATTTCACATAAGAAAAATCGTCCAAGACAATTCCCAAGTAAAACTTAGTCCAATGTGAAAGTTGTATCCCATACTACTACTTCCACCTAGTGTTCCTTAGAAATTACTTAGACTAGGCAATTCAGATTCTTCAGATAAATAACCTACATCATGCAGAACATAATATATACATGCTTCATTAACATTAGACATAATTCACAATACTTTCATTTACATCATGTAATGACCCATTCATACATTTCATATAAGGACACACCAAGACCCCTTCCAAATGTCTACTTGTGCAATGGATAGGTAACGTCCCATTTCACCACCTACCCAAAGTAGTACAACCTTATGAAGACATAGTTCATTTACATACATTTGTGGGGGATAGCTTGTATTGACATAGATCATCAGAGCTTGACGTGGAATCCCGGTTCTAACCCTTATCGGAGGATGGATCCCTATTTGCCTAAGGTAGGTTCATATTTTAAGACTTTACATGGTTTCTCCAATAGCTATACCTACGCTAGTGCATAGTCAGGTTTCTACTAAACATTTAATGTAAACTCACGAAGAATGGTCAGCCCAAAATCCCCCCTTTTAATACTTGGAAATAGTAGGGTTGGTCTAGATACTTCATCTCTACTCAGGAAGAGTGTCCACCCTACAATCCCCCATTTTGATTCATTGACTTTATGCATTGAAGTGTGTGTGTGTGGGTAGATGTTTGCACACCATTCAATAACCATGATTCATATCATTTTGTTCTAGACATTCTCAAACACACATTATCACAATTAACACATTATCATACTTCACTTATCAAATACTTACTTCATTTAGAAATAAACCTATCAAGATACTCATTTCAACCTCCTAAAATATATCATACATATACAAATCAAAATCATTACTTCACTTAACATATCATGCCTTGAAGGACATTTACACAATAAACTTATAACTTCAAAAACATGAATTAAACACCGCAAACAAAGGTGGACAATACCACTCAAGAGCATTTCATAATAAGGATTAACAACATAGAGAACTTACCATTCATCAAAGCCTTTACCACCTATCCACAATTTATCAAACAATTCATCATAAAATATACCTTAGGGCAGTAGCTAGTCCTCAACGAAATACAAAAGAAAATATTAACTTTAACATTATCTAATCATGCTAATTAAACCGATTTCATAAGCCAAAATTCCTGAAATTGGATTGAGCAAAGGGTTATTGAGTTTTAACCTTAAATAATCAAATAACATTGGAAAATATAATATTACATTCACTCAGATGTTTTCACTGAAGAAGCATGTTTAGAGTTCAAAATGGAAGAATTTGGAGTTTGAAATCTCGTTTTGAAAAGTCCTGAAATGGGTTGCTTAAATTGAAGAAGAGTCAAGGATTAAATATCATACCTCAATATAAAGAAACCCATGAAATTTGGTGAAGAAACCTGAAGAATTTTGACTTCTTGCTTGGATCTTCAAGCTTCTTGAAGATGTAGATTTTTGGAGTAATTTGATTTGATCTTTTGAATTTGAAATGGTGGATAAAATGAGGTTTAAAATGACCTAAATCAGTTCAAAAATGATCCACAGAGTTCTCAAAGGCCCCTACACTTTTTAGACCATTTTCCAAGTTCTATTTGACTTAAAAATGACATGGAAAAAAACTGGGATTTGGTTGTGCATTGCGGAGGGAGCTGCTGGTTCTTGATTTTCAACACTTTGAGGAAGTGGACCTCATTGCACTCGCGCGACGCACACGCAACTTAAGTTCCAGGAACGCGACGCGAGGCATTCTTCAAATTCTGTCCCTGCACACTTCCTTGGGCAGCTTCCTTTGTCTAACATTTGTATCCTCCTTGGGGAACCTTAGGGTGGTCCCCGATAAGTCGTACTCAAATGTTTTGACACTTTGTGTAACGTCCTAAAATAAACTAAGGTGAACTAGAGCTTCATGATTGTTTGTTGAGTTAATTTTAAGTTAACATGAGTTATATATCTGTCCTTAGGCAGAGTTTAATATTTGGTTATGTTTGGAGGTCAAACGTCCAAGAACGACCATGACGTTTGCAATCTGTACCTTACAGAGTGCTTCTGTTCTTGGTGCTTTTAAGTGAGTTTTACTTGTTTCTTTTTACTTGAAATTGGTGTGAGATGTTCCTAAGACCTAGACAACTATGTTTAGGGGTTTAAAATTCAGATACGACCCCACCTAGGACACACAAGGGGCCCTAGAGAAGGTCCCAAAAGAAGGACCCATAAATCCATTTGTAGTATCTACCAACGAGGGAAAACAACTGCCAGTTGTCAAACAAATAACCCGTCAACTTGCCCCGTTTATTGAACCTGAAAAGTATCTTTTCCATGAGACCCCA
Organism: Solanum arcanum; assembly: GCA_027789145.1. Lineage (NCBI taxonomy): Eukaryota > Viridiplantae > Streptophyta > Magnoliopsida > Solanales > Solanaceae > Solanum > Solanum arcanum. The sequence goes on along the minus strand of CM050935.1, from coordinate 39,250,514 downwards.
CCAACGGATCTAAATATCATACCACGAGACCCCACCAACGAACCGTTGATGGACAGATGGTTCATTGGTTTGCATCCGTCGATGGTGGTGTCCAAAAATCTATAATTTTATGCCAAGGCTTGGGGTGTTTAATTAATTCACCCCAAGTATTTTATGAGCCTAGACATAATTTAAGAATCCATTCCCAAAACTCAAAACCCCTCTCCCTTAGAACTCTCTCTCAAGTCTCCTCGAAAGCTAGAAGTGCAGAAGGAAAAAGGAAGGATGTTTGTGGTTGTTTGTTTATCAAAATTCATTGGGGTTTCTTCAATGTTAGGTATGGTATCTATCCTTGAACTCACTTCCATTAAAGGATCCCCTTTGTAAAAGATTTCAAAAATAGTTTTTCGACCCTAGTTTCTCCTATCTTCAACTCTAAATATAGGTCATTTATGAAAATATTTCTTATGATTCAATATGATGTTTATAATGTTAGTTGATTATTTTATTTCTAAAACTTCAAGGAAAACGTGTTAAAGCTTTTTATCAAATTTTTGCTTGAGAAATGGACGAAATGAGCAGGGCTTTGTAGTCTTTGAACCTTGGTTTCCTTATGTTGATATTGTTGTTTAGGTACTTTCCTAAGGGATATATTATGATGTAATGTTGAGTAAAATTGTAATTAGGTGTGAATGTTTTGGAACAATAGTAATGTTGTTTCATTTTAAACTCTCTTTAAGAATTTCTCTTGAGTGGTACGGTCCACAATCTTGGTGGTTTTGTTTACATGATGAATTTGTTTATACTTAGTATAGATTGTAAGTGTGGCTTTGAAGCCCTAATATGTTAAATTAAGTGATATTGAAGATGGTCCTTGTATTGTGTATTATAAATCTTGAATTTTATGTTTGCTTATATTATGCATATATGAAGTAATGTATAAGTTGAGCACGATAAAGTGTGTGATGTGATGAAAGAAGGTCTAAGCACGTGTAGAAATAAATCTAAATAAAATAATGCTTATGTGCAAGGTGTGTTCACACGAACACACACACTCACACTTGATTGAATGAATGAACCTAAGTTATGTCAAAAAGCGAGTTTTGGGGTGAACACTCTTCGTGAGATGAGATTGAAGTGTTTAGTAGCAACCCGATACATCCTAAGAGATTTATAAGATATGTGGGAGGATGAATTGCCCATCGTGAGTTAAGATTCGGTGTTCACTAGTTATCCTTAAACTATAGTTTATATCGTTGAGAATCCGTGGGAAGTTATCCCTAGCATCGAGGATCTGAAGAAGAGATTGTTACAATTCGTGAGTTGAGATTTTTTATTCCAATGTACCTCTTAAGATGAGTACTCATCATTAGTAGAGAATTAGTTACTTAGTGGTAATCTCCTTATCCCATAACTATGCGCTCGCATAGGTATTACTATTGGGCAAGCCATGTAGAAGCTAAGAGAATGACCTTACTATAGGAAAGTGAGGATCCCTCATCCGATAGGGACTAATATCGAGATTCTATGTCTTGGTCTCATGGTCTATGTCGTTTAAGCTAACCTCCAACAAAAGTAATGAAATTTCTATGTCTCCTAAAAGAGTGTACTACTTAGGGTATGTAGTGGAATAGGACTCTATTTATCCATTGCACTAGTTAAGCATTCTGAAAGGGGAGTGTTGGTGAGCCTTATGTCATTTGAATGAACTAAGTCTCCTCAAATAACGTACTACTTAGGGTAGGTAGTGTAATGGGACGCTATTTACATATTAAACTAAGTAGATCTCCCGAAATGGGAGTCTTGATGCCAAGTCTTCTAAAAGAGTGTACTACTTAGGGTAGGTGTTTGTATGGGACGCCATCTTCTCACTATACTAAGTAGGCATTTCGAAAGGGGAGTCTTGGTGTGTTTTTTGGGTGTTCTTCAAATGTCTTGAAATTCAGTGGTGGATTTTTCTCCCGAGGTGAGTAAGTCAAATAGGGGTAGTCTTGAGGATCACTTTGGTGTGTATTGATGGAGGCATATGCACACTTCCTTAATGCTATACCTTGGTGAGTCATCGGATAACCTTAGTTAGGGAAACTCCTACCGAAATAAGTTTACTTCCTCTTTGTGTGGCCTTGGAAGTTCACTCTTTTGTAATAGGGATTAGTTCACTATAATGTCCAAAAATTATTTCACTGTAACTTTTTAAAGTTTATTTCTAAGTGCCCTATCTTAATAAAATTATGGAAATTCTTCTCTATGTGTTTAATGATGATTATTATATTTTTCTACTTCAATATACATGAATGTTTTATTTAATTGGCATGAAAATTGTGTTTTTACTAAAATGTCCCTTTTTGCATGTTTTTGAGTATGTCATACTTAGTACATTTTTTGGTACTACTCATATACTCTTGTATATTCTATAAGTATATGTTTGGAAGAACATTAAACTTTTGAAGGAAAGCGTGGTATTTGTTTCTCTCAAGATAAAGCATATCCTTACATATTCGAGGGCATAGTTGTTAATCTTCTAGTTTTTTATATAATTTCTTACTATGCATTTATTGTAATGCAAAGGGCCGTGTCCTTAAGATATTATGTCGTGTATTTAAGTTTTGCTTGTGACGATGAGATTTTCTTAGTTTTTATAAAAGATTCCTTTTTATATTAAATGTCTTGAAAATTTTTTAATTCCACACTACTTTTCATGTCATATATTATGAACGATAGTTAAAAGGCTTGTACAAGACTTCAAGTACACCCGGTCATGAGCGACGAGTCCTCACTAACTTCTAGGGGGATGCTTTCAGATCGTGAAACTTGGTACATCGCTCTAGGTACTAGGGTAATGCCCACTGGTTTGGTCACCAAGCAATACCTAAAAACATGCACAAAAATCAAGGACACACTAGCACATTTGAAGCAACATTTTCTCAACGTCCTTGATGTTCTTGGACATTTGACCAAGTGAATTATAATGCTAAAATAAAGTACTTTAATACATTATTAACTCATGAAACATATGCGAAGCTATAGTTTGAATTTAAATAGTTTAAATATAAAACCGTTAAATGAGTGGTCAATTTTGAACCCAAAGGTGGATGCAAGGCTATTTTGGACCCAATATGTGGGTGGCGAGGGTATTTTTGAGCAAATAGGTGGATGGAGGGTATTTTTGTACCATTTCCAATACTTTGAGGGCATTTTAGACCCTTTTCCTATTTGTTTATTCTTATTTGAAGTGCGTGAAGTGGTCTAAAACTTACCTAAAACCATTATACACTCGTCCCCTAAAATACCCAAAATACCATTCACTTAATTGGGTCTTTTTGTGAAGTTAAATTTACTTTAAAAGGCGCGGACGAATATCAGAAGTGGCTGCGTATCGTGAGGTCAATTTCACAATTTATTTTTGAAATATGGATTGAGACAGTAATCCTGAAGGAGACTTCTCATCACGAGGAAAATATTTGTCCTTCTCGTGTTAGATGCGCTTACGAGCAGCCTTCATTTTCTTTGTTGCGGGGAGGCTGTCTTGGCAGCCTGCTTTACCATGTTCAGGTCGTCCTCAAGGACCCTTCGGGTCGTTCTTGGGGATTCTTTACTTGAAGTTTGGACCCTTTGTACTACTTTTTACTTATTTAATGTGTTTTTACTTGTTTTGGACTTTTTTGACAGTCGCAAACCATCACTAAACATTGGGAGGTCTTGTAGTTCAATTTATGTAGTTTCCAAATGTCAAGGTCTATATTTATCATTTTGGATCTAAACTTTTCTAATTGAGTTTAGTAAATTAATATAGGTTTAGAAAACATTGTTCAAATTATTATTCATTAGACCAAGCTCTAGTCTAAGTCCCGGAGCTTCTGGAGTTTTACATCTCAAGTTCAAGTGTGTTCTTATTATTCAACGACCTTCATGCCAAGATGTTATTTAAGTGTATGTAGTAGTTTAGATAATTCATTTGTATTTATAAGGGAAATTTCCTTATTTTATTGTATTGATGTCGAGTCTTAGATGCAAAAAAAAGATTTAGAGTCAAAAATATGCTCTTATTATTTTATTATTGAAGTGATATTCTAGCATTATGTTATTCTATGAACAATTTTAAATTTTCCTCTTATTTTATGAAAATGTGATGAATTAATCTAAGAGTCTTGTCCAAAACCTTTGAGAGGTCGACGACAGTGCTAACTTCTAGCAGGAGCTTACCGGTCCTTACAAACTTATTATCGGAGCATAAGGTTTTCGGTAGTATTTAGGTTTCAAATCCTTGTAATTCCACGTCTAGCAGAGTCTTTTTCATTGGTGTAAGTCGCTATATATCTATGAGCGAGAGGCTATATGATGATACAGTTTCACTTTCATCACTACTCTTGTGTCATGCCATAGAGGTTAACTCTATCTGATCTCTCTCTTATGATTCCTTTTTTGGAGTTTTATTAGATAGAATTTCTTAGAAGGGATGATGTCTCAAGTCTTGAGGGAGAAAAGGTGAGTGTTTATGCTCAATTATGGTTATTATTAATCAACGAATATTTGTATAATACCCCAAAAATGAGTTAGGGAGTGTGTAAGGTTTGAGGTAATATGGATGTCGAACGTTAAGGGACGCCCAAGACGTTCGACGACTAATCGCCAAAGGGGACTTGAATACTTTTATATGTTTTTAAATATTTCATGAGCTTGTGAATTCTTAAAAATGACTTATAATGATGTTTATAAGCAGTGTATAGAGTTTCCTAAGGTTTAGAGGTCAAAGGTCAGAGAACGTCCAAGATGTTTGAAAGTTAGCCCTTGAGATGTTCATGTATGTCTTGATGGTACCAATCATGTTTGGATGTGTTGTGTGTTATTATATTGTATGAAAATAATATGCAAAGTCCTTGGTTTGTTAATGTTCATATTTATATTGGAAGTACCAGGGTACGACTTCCCAAGGGCCTGCAAAAGGGCCCTTAAGAAAGACCCAAAGGCTATAGAGACACTGCCTTGGTAGTGTCAATTGATGAGCTCAAATGATGCCATGTTGGTGGACTAACGCCCCATCGATGGGGAGCCATTGATGGGAACTTAGCGTGGAGAATGCTTGGGCAGATAAAAGCCTCAAACTGAAAAAACAGAAGCCACAGAGCGGTCCATTGATGGACCAACGCCACATCATTGGGTCCATCGATGCTGGCCTTGTGTCACTGCTTGCGCATTGTTTCATAAATGGGAGAATGGGAAATTCACCCCACATACAAAGCTGAACCTACCAGGTTTTTTTAGTTATTTTTTGGTTTATTTAAGGGATCAAAAAGGTTCTTAACCCATTCCCAATCCATTTAAGTCAAAAAAGACTTTCCCTAAAAAACCAATTCTCTCTACAAACCTCCTTTGAAGGTAAAGTTCAAGAACAGCTTGGATCTTTGATTTCCATGTATTCTACATCAAGTTTTAGAGTTTTTCTTCTAGATAAATGTATGATGATCCTTCATCTCTAAGTAACCTTTCACATGGACAGTTAATCTCAATGTTTTTAAAGATAAAATATGATCAAATCTCGTCATCTTCAATCTAGCCATGAGTTCTTTCTGAAATGGTTTTCAAAGTATTAATCATGATAAATTTATGATAATGTATTGGTTTTAATGTGATTGATAATCAAAGTGCATGATGAACCCATGTCCCTTCCCAAACTCGATTTAGCCCTTGCATGGGCATTGTGATCATTGCTTGTTATTAATTGAATTTTGATTCTATTACGTTTAATTGTCTATATCAACTATATTTACGTGTATTGATGATAAATTGATAATGAATGATCCATGTAGCAATGTATGAAGATTTGAATATGACTAGCTTAGATGTCTAGGTGTTAGATGTAACATTGCCTTTATAATGATTAAATGTTTAACTAAATTAGGTGAAGATGATTATATCTACTATGTTAGGTTTATGTTATGAGTAAACTGTGCGTATATACCCTTTATGATCAAATCAAAGGAATCTTGACAAAGATTAATCTACATGTTTTAGGCTAAAGGTCTATATTGCGATGAGCAAAATGTGACCTTAATTTAGGGTAGATAAAACATGATTTAGTCTTCATTATTATGTCTTTACCTACTGCCCTAGATTTTTTTTTTGGTATATTATGAATGCGGATCATGATGATTAATACAAGGAATACTAGTAAGTGATGTATGTCTCTCTACCTTATATTGTATTGGTGATGTAGTGTATTTGTTGTAGCATGATCTTGTAGCGACTTGTGCATGGTTTACTTTATGATTATATAATATTTATCTACTTTCATATATTTTATTGTTGACTAAAAATGTGTATTGATCAATTGTGATCAAAGGATGATGGATTGGCAAAGACGGCTTTTCCCTTTCTAATTTTGGATATTATTGTAGTTGATGAAGCAAATTGATGTATGGTTATGATGATCACCTTATGTGTAACTTATGCCTAGTCTTCTACTCTAGTTGTGAATCTAGGTTATTCTACTATTGTTATGAGCATGATAATGATAATTTTAGGATTACGTGTAGTGCTGCAATTAGTGAACTAATAAAGAATGATGACCCTATTTATGTACCCCTATGTGAATGCATGAATAACTAAAGTTAGGAGTCTTAAATGTAATAGGAGGCTTGACTTGTCTCCCATGCAATTGTGTGTTGTGTGATCTATGCTTGAAAGTTTAATGTTGTCACATCCAAGAATACTGTCACATAGGGGAATACCCACTCGACGTAACCGGCGTCGTTGTCCTCTTTGAGGACTAAGACTAGCCTATTAGCTTACATCATTACATTCAAAGGTAAAATTTAGAGGGAAATTTAAAACTTTTCATTTCGTCTAATTGGAGGTTTACATAGACCTCCACATACATGTAATAAATATGTATAACTTTTTATTTCTTCGTATAGGAAGATTACTTAGTCTTCTACTTTAATTGCACATAGATATATATAAACATAACATAGTCATAATAGTCATCTAATCTCATAACCATCTAATAAAAGCTTATAAAATTGGGCCTAGCCCATACATTAAAGTAAGAATGTCTCACCTGGGCTATAAAATGTTTCATACTAAATGGAAAAGAAAGAATGATAGAAGTCTTAAACTAAAAATAACTCCATTAGCTAGACAGTGGCATCGCCCTAGGAAATTGAGGACCTACCATACTTGGATGAATAATATATCAATGTTTTTTCTAGTTGTCTCCAAAGTCCTTCAGCGGTCAGAACTTAAAATGTTGAGAAAAAGGAAGAAATGGGGTTAGTACACCACTTGTACTAAGTATTAGACCATATGCGCACATACTTTGAAATTATGCGAAGAAAAGTGACATTTCAATGAGTATACACTTTTCTTTAAAAACATTTATGCGCATTTAATAAGACAACACCAAATAAATAAGACATAGTCATTAAATTATAGGCATGGACATCACAAGACTAAAAACATCAAAAATATTCAACTAGACATTCATATCGTGTAATTAGACATATAGTCAAATCAACTCTACCGTCAAGTCATAACTTCAACAAGCATGAACAAGAATTAATTATAAAAAAACCAAAGCAAGACAATCAATCATAATCCTCTTTAAGTCAACTTGTGCAATAACTAAACAAAGACCCATAACCTTACTTAATGAAGTAACCCCCTTAAGAACCATAACGAATGTCCAACCTCACCTAACATATCTTTAAGAGTCCATAATATCATACTTTAACATTATAGACCATATACATGTTCATAGGATTAATTATTATCACATAGTGTCATTAATATGTAAGATCATAATAGACATATCATGTACATTTATAATAACATACATACATAAAAACATCCTCCTAACACTTCCCTTAAGGCTAACTAGGGCAATGTATAGGTGGAATCACATACCGCTACCTAGACTAAGCTAAACACCTAAGGTCATCGTAGTCATAGTTCATTTCTTTAGTTCATTTTAACTTTTGGAAACATCTCTCTCTCTAACCGACATAGACCACATGAGATAATGTGGAATCCTGTATCATGAAATCCTACACCATAAGAAGGCCGACTACTTGCCAAGGTAGTACCAAAATATAAACATAGCAACTACGTGGATCCACTAGCTATTATTCCTATGGCGGCAACATAGTTCAAGAACTAGAAGATATAGGTTGGACCTGCTTTATATTAAATGAATTGTAGTCTACAATCTAAAGAGTAATATAGTGATCCTACCTTCCCTATGTGGGAAAGGACACTCCTTACTCTAGTTCATTTTGTTCGAAGATAGAAACCCTTTTGAAATGTCTTTATCGTCTTTATTAATCATCATAGTTTAATATATGTTATACGACATATCCATTGTGTAGAAACATCGTCATCATAATAGATCAATAAGAATTGTGTGAGTAAAACCTTTTCATTACAATTCATATAAGTGAGGTTAGCACATCTGCATATCAATAAATGATAAGGCACATTGCTCAATCATTCACCATCCTTATAACATTTACATCTTAAGCGAACAACTCGCATACTATGGTTAATACATTCCATTTAAACATCATACCAACCCTATAAATCCTAATACAAGGCATACTCCAATAAAACATCATGACTTAATCACAAATAACCATAATTTGTAGGAAAAAGTAGGGATTACAAGACTTACCAAGTCTCCTTCATGACTCATAATCAAGGTCTTACAATCAATAATTAATTCAAGCCGATTAGGGTATAACATCTTTATAATTCAATGTAACATATGATAAAAATTCTAGAAGAATAACTACATCACAATTCAATACTAGTTCATAGCTTAAAACAAGATACTTAGGTCAAACTCATAACATACTTCCAAACCTAGATTAATTCTCAAAAAATAGAATGAAAAGACTATAAATCACCCCAATTCATTCATTATTCGTATAAAACATCATCTAGAAGTAATTCCACCAATAACCATGTCAATTGAACAAAGACAACATAATTCATATCAAGATTATTACCTTGGGTTAAGGGGTAAATGTTATCTTTTACAAACTAGAACAATTCATAAACATATAACATAATTGATTTAAATACATGTTAACATATCTATAATATCCAAAATAAATCTTAAAAAGTTCAATTCATAACAATAATTTTCAGATTGGAAAATTCCAACTTGAAAATAAAACTTTTGAAATCAATTTGATCGATCAATTTGAGAAGAGAGGTCTCAAAGGTGAAAGGTATATAATACCTAACTAATTGATCAATATTGATGGTGAAACTTTACCCTTTGTATCCTTTAAACCCTCCCCTAGATTTTTCTTCAATAGTGTTCTTCACTAGAAGGAAGACAGTTTTGGCTTAGTGATCTATGAGAGTTTTAGTTAGTCTTAATTGGGTTAGGTCTTTATATAGGTGGTCAAAAAACTTAATTGGACCTACACTAACCCATATTTAACTTCCTAACTAAGCCAATTAATGAATTAACTTAACTTAATATGTGCATAAAATCAGGCCTTCGCAGACGAGACCTCGACCAACTGTCTGTCTAGGAGTGGATAACCTGCCCCCCCCCCCCCACTTCCATGTTGCTTATCCGTCACTGAGTTCAGAGACCTGCCAAAATAGGTACTTCATGTATTTGGCTAAGTTTTTGTCAATGGATGACATCGACGCCCCGTCGATCCACAGACGTTCAGTCGTCTCCCTTTGTGGATGCATACTGCCCACGCAGTGTTTGACCTCAAACTGCAAGGGTCCTCCTCAAGACCCTAGGTTGGTCCTTTGGGAGTCGTACCCGGACATTTCGACCATGAATCAACTTAACCACATGTTAGACACCCTTCCACAAATTCTGAAAGCTAATCAAATAGGCTAAGATATGCTAATACCTCAATAAACTTATTTCCGGACGTCATGGACGTTGTTGGACGTTTTTTTTCTAAACATCCTAAATGACTTATAATCATTAAAATGGACCTTAAAACAGTGTCTACAAGTTATGACACTTATGGAAGGATCTAGAACACGTCTTGGATTTTCAAAGTGTTAGATTATCCCCGAACATTCGTCTTACAATAAAGCTAAAAATCTCTTGAAGTAACGAATAGACTAACGACTAGCATCCCAACCAATAACAATACCTAACAACATGATTTAAAACATTAATAATATCACTTACACAAGGTAATTCAAAAAGCTTCGAATGCCACTCATACGGTTCAACATTACATTATAAGGAATATCTTTCTCACAACAACAAGAGCTCAACATAGCATTTATGAGTCAATTATGTCAAAGTTCAACTTACCAACATGCTACATATCATTTCTTAAGGAGTCACCATGTCAAAAAGCATGACATGACTCAAAACAAGAAGAATTTCAATTTATTAGCATTCTTCATTGTAATTCTTCATAACAACATCTAAACGGCACATTTCTACAAAACTTCACCAAAACTCAAAAAAAATTCAATTTATAGTCATTGTTTTTATTATTAGTAAGAATAACAAACCTTAGATAACAAATAGATGAGGGTAACACGACTTTATGTTGGCCTTGGCCTCCCATGTTGCACCCTCTAGTAGGTGATTGTTTCGTAACACTTTTACAGAAGTCACCTCCTTATTCCTTAGCTTCTTTACTTGCTTATCCAGGATTTTAATCGGAACTTCCTCATAAAGGAGTTTATCCTTCACAAAAAGACCCTCACTAGGAAGAATATACATGGGATGACCGATGAACTTCTTAAGCACAGAAACATGGAAAACCGGATGAACCGAACCAATTCACTAGGACGTTTTAATTCATAGGAAACCTTACTGACCCTTTGCAAGACTTCATGCAGACCTATATAATGAGGATTCAACTTCCCTTTCTTGCCTAACCAAATCACCCCTTTCATAGGCGAAATATTCAAATACACCTTATCACCTTCTTCAAACACTAAATCCCTTCTCCTATGATCGACATAAGACTTTTTCTAACTATAGGCCGAGTGCAACCAATTCTTTATGATATGAACCTTTTCCAATGTTTAATAAATCAAATAGGTACCAAGAAGTAAACGCTCACCACTTCAAACCATCAAATAGGAGACCTACACCTCCTACCATACAAGGCTTCATAAGGATCCAAGGATATGGATGAATCAAAACAATTTTTATACGAAAACTCCACCAAAGTAAAATGTGTATCCCAATTTCCCTTGAAGTCAATAAAACAATATCTAATCACATCCTCAAGAGTTTGAATTGTACGATGTGCTTGACCATCCATTTGGGGATGAAAAGCGGCACATAACTTTACGTTAGTACACACCCTTCTTGGAATGACCTCCAAAACCTAGATGTGAATTGAGCACCGCTATTGATATGATGGATAATGGAATACCATGGCTACACACAATCTCATCTATGAAGATCCTTGCATAATCTTCCGCCGAATATGTAGACTTGACGGATATAAAATGAGCAGACTTGGTAAACCTATCAACAACCACCCATATAGAGTCGTATTTCCTTTGAGTCCGAGGCAAACCTACTACAAAATTCACATTAATATCTTCCCACTTCCAATTAGGAATTTAGATTTCTTGTCACATCAGGGGAGCACCTGTACCGCCCCAAAACAAACTAAGGTGAACTAGAGCCTCGTGGTTGTTTATTGAGTTAATTTTGAGTTAAAATGATTTATATCAGTGTTATTAGGAAGTGTGTGAAGTTTGGAGGTCAAATGTCCAAGAACGTCCATGACTTTAGGAAGGTGTGCCTTAAAAATTGTTCTTGCATCTTGTCGTGTTTGAGTGAGTTTTACGTGTTCATTTTTTTTAGACTAAAATTGAATATTTCAAAAATCGAGATGAAGTAGTTTAAAGGTTTAAAGTCCAGGTACTACCCCGCCTAGGACCCACAAGGATCCCTAGTTGAAGGGCCCAAGACTTGGACAAAATTGTAAAAACCACTGCTCAATCGTCGATGCATTCTACTGGGCGTAGGCCCATCGAAGCTCCGTCGACTTCGTGGAATAGTCCCAAACTTATTGGGAATTCTATACCACCCCCCATGCATCATCCTCTGAAGTCATCGAATCCCAGAAGAATGGGCCATCGACCAGGCGATGCCACGTAGCTTGGGTCGTCGATTGACTCCTCCCTGAAGCTGTGGAAGTTGCTGCCAACTTGGGGTGTTTTATATAAATTAACCTTAAGTATTTTAAAACCCTAGGCCGATATTTTTATTGTTTTTCATTTATATTAAGTTAGTTTTAAGCCATACACCTAGACAAGACCCCTCACTACAAATATTCAACTCCGTCTCTAAAGAAAACTATCCCAAAGTCACCATTGAAGCTAAGACTCAAGTAGGGAAAGAAGGGATGGTTTGTACGTTTCTATTAATCAAAATTATTTTATTTCCTTTAATTTGAGACATGGTATCCATCCTTGAACCCTTTTCCATTTAAGGAGTCATTTCCAAAAGATTTCAAAAAGGGGTTTTCAAACTCAAAATCTTCTATCTTTGATTTTGAGCATGGGTCTTCTTGTAAAAGTGTTCTAATAATTTAAATTTGTTTATTATTGTATTAATTAATTGTTTTCATGTTACAAACCTAATGAATTCATCGATATGCATATTTCAAACTTTTAGCTTAAGAATGGGTTAAATGAGCATGTTTGGGTAAAGTACGAACTTTAGTTTTCTTGTTTTAATATGTTGATTTAGCTACTTACTTAAGAGTCTTATTTTGATGAAATTTTGATAAAATTCTTATAGGTTATTATGTCTTTGTTAAATGGAAAGTTGCTTTCAATGTATAGTTTTCATTATAATTGTGCTTGAGTGGTATGGTCCATCTTATTGGTGGCGGTGTTTATTTGATGAAATTGATATTACTTAGTATATTTTTTTAGTGTGTCTTTGAGGGACTAGTCGGTTAAATGAAGTGGTATTAAAGATAAGTCTGGTCTTTTGTTTTGTGAACTTGAAAAGCATGTTAGGCTTATATTATGCCTTGGTAGAGTATATGACTTGTGAAGCATGTAAAGTGTGTAAATTGATGAATGTAGTACTAAGGCATGTATATAAGCTTATGTTTTTTAAATGGTGCTAATATTCAAGATGTACTCACAAGTACACACACACACACACTTAAATGAATGTATGAAGTTAAATTGAGTAATTAGAAGAGTTTTAAGGTTGACACTCTTCATGAGTTTAGATGAAGTGTTTAGTAGCAACCACACTACATCCTAAGAGATTTCTAAGATAGGTCGGAGGATGAATGCCCTTAGTGAGTTGACATGTGGTGTTCAGTATTTATCCTTAACCCATAGTATAAAGCATTTAGAATCCGTGGGGCTTATTTTTAGCACCGAGAGGATATGAAGATGAGGTGGTTACACATCGTGAGTTGAGATGATGTTTTCCAATATACCTCTTGAGATGATTACTCCTCGTGAGTAGAGAATGAGTACTTAGCATCAATCTCCTTATCCATTAACTATGCACCCTAATAGGTGTAGCTATTGGGAAAGCCATGTAAAAGCTAAAAATAATGACCTTACTCTAGGCAAGTGAGGATCCCTCATGCGATAGGGGTTAATGTGGGAATTCCATGTCTAGCTTTAATGGTCTATGTTGGGTAAGCTAAACCTCCACAAAAGATTTGATTAAATTGTGTCTTCGAAAAGAACGTACTACATAGGGTAGGTGGTTCTATGCGATACTATCTTGTTTCTCCGAGTTGAGTAAGCCAAAAGGGGTAGTATTAAGGATTGCTTTGGTGTGTATTGAAGGAGGCATATGCTTTCTTCCTTCATGTCTTACCTTAGGGAGTCTTAGGCTAATCCCGAGGTAGGGAAACTCTTACGAAAAATTATTTCACTTTCTCTTTTGCTTGGCCTTTGAAGTTCACTCATTTAGAATAGGATAATTATTTGTCAGTGCTTTAAATGATTCATTGTGATGTTCCAAAATAGTTCATTGTAAGGGTCTTAAATTTAACAATAATGTCTTGGATGTTACTGTTAATGGTCCCTTTTGGTTTAAAATTGTGGAATCTCTTATGTAAGTGTTAAATGATGTTTCTTATGATTTTTTTATTTTATATCCTTGAATGTTTTATTTAAATTGCATGAAATGTTATTTTACTAAATGTCCCTTTTCACATGTTTTTGCATTTGCTATACTTAGTACATTATTTGTACTAACCCCACACTTTTCTATACATTATAAGTATAGGTTGAAGACTTTTTGGAAGATTCGAAGATGAAGCTTGGGAAATTCACTCTCTCAAGCATTGGTATGTTCTCATATATTCGAGGGCATAGTCTATTGTATCGTAGTTTTATTATTAAGACTTATTATGTATTTCAATTCAAATAAAAGGCTCGTGTCCCTAAGTTATTATATGATGTGTCTTAAGTTTGGCTTGTGACGACAAGATTTCTTAAGTATTTTATGAAATATTTCCTTTAAATAAATTATTTGCGAAATTTTTTAATTCCACAATACTTTTAATGTCTTATGTAATGAATGCTAGTTGAAGTGCTTGTACAAGACCCCAAAGGGTCAAGTACGCTCAGTCACGAAACGAGGGTTCCTTCTAACTTCTATGGGGTATTTTTGGTTTGTGACAACACCCCCTAGAAGTAACATGGCGTACTTGACCTCTCGGAGGTCTTATGCAAGCCCATAGTTATCATTCATCGGATTGACATAGTAAATTTAGCAGAAATTTTTAACTTTTCATAGTACATATATACAAATTTACACCTAAGTCTCTTTGTCATCTTAGACCAAACAATTATAGAGTACATTAGGGACATGAGCCTTAAATCATAAGACATAACTATACAACTTCTAAACACTTTACAGTAAAGACATAAATAGGAGATTCTTGACTTAAGGACTCCTTTTAATTATATTGGGAATCGTCTATCAATATCTTCACAATTCAAGATAGTCTTTAACAATCCATAACCTACAGTTCATGTAAAAGGTAGAGAAGAATGGAGTTAGGACAAGAATGCACAAAGTATGACTACCATGCAAAAATATGCATTTAAAAGGGACATTTTCTTGAAATCATACGTCATACCTTTTTGAGTAAATCATCATAAAACCCTTAATCAATAACATTTACATCATTCACATACTTCTTATAAATTCAAAAGGCCAAACGTTTCAGAAGATCACTTATAGAATTTGTTACATTTTTAAGTAACATTACAGTAAACTAGTTTTGCCTTAACAATGAGTTATCTTCCCTTTTATTTATTGACTTCCCAAGTAACCCTCTGTTGATAAGGTGCAATGCATAACCTTAAAGCCACAAAGAAACATACTCATCATCTATACGAGACAACACTTACCATTATAGGAGTATAATACAACTTATGCATATTTAATCCAATACCATAGGTCAATTACAATAAGATACATCTAACTTGCACACACACTTTTACTTCTTTCATACTCCTTATTATAAGACCTTGTATATCACCCCAATCTTATTCTACTAGTGCAATGAACATATGGAGTCCCATAACCCCATACATTATTAGTAAACCCATCATGAGATAACAAACCTTTAATATTAAATTCATACCCCAACAAGTAAGTGAAGGCAACTTTGTTCATTTCAATACAATACTATCATCATATAGTCATTTTAAAAAACATAGTGCATACAAGGATAAGACCACATCATATAGACTCACACCATGCACATATCCATAACAAGTAGACCAATACTATAAAGTCATGCATATGGACATAGACATAATCATACATATAAGGTCACCCTCCTACGACGTCCTAAGGAGCTATTTGTTCAATGTCCACATGAGTTCATTACTTCCAACTATACTAATTAACTACCTTAATTCCTCATAGTTAGGATCCTATTCATTTACTTCCATTTTCCATTTTACTTTAGGGAAACTATAGCCTTAACCGACACTAACACCATATGTGCTAAACATGGAATTTGGTGTTGTTAAGCCTTACACAAATGAAACGTGGTCCAACCTAGCCAACATAGACCAATAACATATATCCTAGAACCCTAAGTGAATTCACTTTTCTAGATCCTATGTGGCAAGCATTGTTTATGGAACTAAGAGATAGGTATAATCCCTCTACACGTCATTTGGCAATTGGGGCCTCCTCTCATGAAAAATCATGGGGAATCTTCCTCAAAAGGAAGTAAACATCTCATGTGGATCCTTAGGTGAGTATTCCTTTAAGGGAAGTCAACACTCTATAAGGAAAAAATAGTGAATATTCCTCCAATGGAAGTCAACACCTCTCAATGTCAAGTTCACTCGGTGCTAAGCTAAGTTCTGTTTATTCAAAAGCCTGTATTATATTTATTTATAAAACATAGGCTTAGGGTATTCATTCCTCAGTAACATATAGCATATTAAAGAACCTATTGCGTTTTAGAGTATTCTTGGGCACACCTTTCAATGTCCCTCTATAAACTATATCATCATTCATTTGTGTGTGTGTATTTATGTTTGAGCAAACCTTTCACATAACACATAATGTCACATATGTTCATATATCAATGTATAGGTTTATATGTGTATTCATATGAGCAATCCTTTCATATCAACACTCTAAGACACAATGCACATTCATACTTCATCATATCATCTACTTAACATCACAGATATCATCTTAGCATGCATAGTAGTGGATACTAGTGAATATGAGAACTACCTATAATTTAGACACCATGACTTATACTACTTGCAACATGCATGTAAAGTGAGTGTGTGTATACATTGGTCAACATGATCACATAATGTCTATCAACAACACATTAAGGCAGCAATCCTCTTAGACTATAATACTCTATCAAGCATAAACCACACAACACGAAATAACATAGGAGACAAGTCAACTTTATATTACACTTAAGACTTTTAACGTGTTCTATTCATGCATTCACATAGGGTTACATAGGTAGGGGATTATTAACCATTTTAACTCAATCAATGGAAGCACCTATACTGTACCCTAACATGGATACACACATGCTTTTAGAATAGCCATAAAACCTAGAATAGGAAAGTAGGCATAAACTTCACATAGTATAATCATCTTAACCACATTCATATATTGATCAATTTTCCTTATCCTTAATCAACACATATATAATGTGAATAAAGTAAACACCACCACCAAAAGTTGACCATACCACAAAATTCCATACAAGGCTTCATCAACATTACCACGAAGAAATAGAGAAGTAGAAAAGTAGAGGAACTCTTACAAATCCTTTAGCCTTTTGTCATCATTGAACATTAATACTCTTTTATAAATAAATCAAGTATATGGAAGTAGCTTAAGGTACCATAAACATACATAAAGTTAAGTATAAGCTACTAAAAGGTCATGTTACAACTAGTACAATACATTAACATACAAGAGGGTGGAAGGACATAGACCATCAACCAATTTCACGTGCATGGATTATATATCATATATCATCAATAATATCAATCTAATGCAGTAGCTAAATATAAACTTAATCATATTGAAATCATGCTTACATACCTAAAAGATCAAGATAATATCGTAGGCATTAAACTATCTATTCAATGTAAAGTAGAGAGGATAGGCCATCTTACTTATTTTCCGAAAGTATTAATAATCAATATTATTATACCAATAAAGTACATGCTAGGCAGTAGATAACTAAATAGAAAATCAAGTCTTGTTCATACTTTATTCCTCTTAGAACATAGATCACATCACCTACATAGCATTATCAATTCATAGACTGATATAATCTAGATCAACTCATGTAAGACTTTATTTAATTTGACCATCAAGAATTTACACCCAAAATTCATCCATAATTCGAACTAAAGGAGTAGCTACAATTATTCTTTGCATAAACGAAATCATACTCAATTGGTATATTCTAAATTCACTATAGCACTTAGAAACATAGGCTATTCATCCTCAAATCATCAAATATGATCTTTATGGATCGTTCATCTTCAATTCATAATCAATTAACGTAAATAACAGTACATATAGATAATTCAATGTAAGAAAATCACAATTCAACAATTAACAAGCCATGATCACAAAGCCCATGCAAGGACTAAATTTTTTTAAGGAAGGACCATGGGTTAATCATGAAATTAGAGTAAAATCACATTCAAAACAATATGTTAACATCAATTCATCGTGATTTATCCATTAAAAACGTTTTGAGAACGAAACCATGGCTAGATTGTAAGATTGATCATAAAATGTTCTTCTAAAACATTGGGAAGAACACTCCTAATGAAAGGTTACTTAGTGATGAAGGATCACCTTACCTTTGACTAGTTTAAAACCTATAAAACTTGATTATTTATCCGTGGAAATCTAAGTTTCAAGTTGTTCATGACCTTCACCAACAATGGTGTTTTCTAGGGTGAATATTTTTGGAAAGAAAGGTTCAATTTCGTGGGAAAGGATTTGGAATTGGTTATTCACATGTTTTATCACTTATATACACCCAAAAGTAGCTAAATAAACTTATTAGAGTAAGGTTAGTCTGTGGGCTAAATTTCCCATTCATCCCTTAAATAAAACAGACGCAGAGACTTAATTACCCATTCATCCCTTAAATAAGACAGACGCAATACAATAGCTACAGACCACAATCGATTGAACTCATTGACTTGCCATTGGTCAATCGACTGGCTGCCTTTTGTCTTCAATCGATAGGTCCTTAGAATGATTTTGGTCTGAGACCTGCCGAAGCTATGTTTACATGTAATATACCTCACCAATGGGACGTTAGTTGACCAACTGACCGTTGTTTGGTCCGTCGATTGACACTGCCAAGGCAGTGTCTCGATTGTGGGGCCTTTTGCGGGGCCCTTTAGAAGATGTACCCGAACATTTCCAACACAATTAAAATTATGAATAATTTTTAGACCTCCCACATGAGTTTCACCCAAAACAAATACACGTAACACATCAAGACATACATTGAGAGTCTTAAGGGCTATCTTTCGAACGCTTTGGATGTTCTTGGTTGTTTGACCTCCAAACTTCTCGAAACTCCATATACCATATTAATAAATAATTATAAATAATTTCAATACTTCATAATCTTATATGATATAGTATATAAACACGCATAGACACATGAGGCACTTAGGTGACTGGTCGTCGAACATTATGGTCATCCGTTGACGTTTGACTACCAAATCACATCAAACTTTACACACTGCCTATGAACCATATTATAAGTAGTTTTATGACCTTATAACCTAATACAAACATATTAGTTTCTAGACACCATAAATTATTTTAAGGTCTTACAATATCCCCCACTTGGGAACATTCGTCCTCGAATGACACTTAGGACTCTTCAATCACAACAAGGACTTAAATGCATCATAAAGCAGTTCATAACATTTATAACATCATCTAATAATTTTAGTACTTAAAGCACACAATCAAGCAAAACCATTACTCACTCACTCTTTAATGCATCAAACACATAGTCTCTTATCAATGTTATAGGAGGAACATCTTTCTCCTAACATAACATGGTCATTGTACTTCAATTCATTAAGAGGTCATTTTGAAACTATTCTTTAAGTCACACTTAGGGAGATTTCAAAAAAACTCAAGAAGCAATTTATTCAATGCGCACATACTTGAGTTAATTGAATCAACAAAGATCTTTGTTATGCCATTAAGGTCATACTCAACCATACCATGTTTAGTAGTGTCCATGAAGGAATGTCCTTCTCCTCAACACACTTACATGTATCATGAGTTTACATCTAAGCAAAGCGCAAAGTCAATTCCCTCCTAATAATGAGAAATTCTCAACTTTTTAACCAATACATGCTCATGTTTCCTTCGTACTAAAGTCTTAATGGTAGATCACAACAAATACATCACAACAAATAGGAAGTCATCTCAAAAATTCCAATTTCTAATAAATTATTCACCTTCACAGTAAGCATCAATTAAAGAGCAGAACTTAAATCATAGGCTCACACATTAACACTTATCTAAACATGCATTCACCTTTCAAAAGCGAGCCAACAATCATGCATCCCAAAATCATAAAGGTCATATAGTTTTCAAGACACTCAACATATTTCATTTTAATAATACTAAACTTTTCATTATATGGCTACACATTTCACCTCACAAGTGACTATTACCATGTTTCTTATCTTATCTCATGAAGTGAAATGCACAACTAGCATATCAAGATGAAATTTAACATGACAAAACATGGATTTTATCAAAAAAAATTCTTTCATGCACTTTGGAACATTCATTATATCTTCAAGGTTATGTCATTCAATACACAAAAAACATATCAAGGTCATGCAAGTCATAATTTATAGAAAAAAAAACTCTTATCCATGAACAAGCTTAGTAAAAATTCATTAGTTTCAAGTTCAAGTAAGAATAGAAATTCAAGGTAGAAAATTTTGACAATGTTACTATTCAATCACCATCCCCTACTTAGGGTAAACCCAATTTAAGAGTAACTTAACCCAAAATTGAGAGGATATTAACTTAGCAACCTTCATTTTACCACTTAAAAGTGATTACCACTTTAAAAGGAATTACAGTAAGTTAACATAGGAACACCAACGTATTCTAAACCATATCATATTAGACATTTATCCCCAATTATCAAGTTAGGTCATACAATTCGACCACATATGATTTTCATACGATACAATAGACACCAGGGTCATACATCACTAGGAGTAAAAAACAATGAGACTCAATCATAAGGAATTTTTTTTTCAACATCAATGTAAGGTAACTTCTAGGTCAAACAAACCCACATCATCACCCTACAATGATAAGAGTACTACCCTCAATTCTAGGGAAACACCAGTTCCACAACATAAGTGACTCACAACACAATAAGAAGTTAAAAACAATTCTACAATTCATCATGCCATAAGACTCTCATTCTCTATTTCGAAATAGCAAAACTTCTTTTTAAATTCATTATCATGTTCATATGCATCAATTCTAGCTTTACCAAGACAAGCATACTGTCATCACATCTAGGATCAAGTTTACACAAAGGACACCAATCCATATTAGGCAACTTATCAAGGACCACACATATAAAAAGGGAATTATTTAAAAGTTTTATACATATATTCATAGGGTAGCATGCTTTAATATGTAGTCACTAAGAATTTCAAGTTCAAACCATTGCATAAGGCTACCATCATACAAAAACATATAGTAACACATCATTCCAAAACAACTCATGTCAAACATAACAACTTCTAGCATGCTTTAACTATATCATGACATACATTCTTCAACATAACATGATATTTCACATAAACTTCATTTATAGACATAATTGGCATCACATTATAAAAAAATGATCATTAAAACCACAAAACTTAGATAAGCATTTGAACTCACCTTTTCTCTCTCAAGCATAGATACAATCTCATCCAAGAAATCACATTTAAAAGACGGCCAGAAAATAAAACATAAGAGACATATCTTATAGAGTTAAGTTCTATGGAAAGATATAAGAATGATGATTAAGGAAACCCTATCGTCCTATAGCATCACGTACCATTTGTTTTGTCGTGACTCACCACCAATGATACTAGACTCTACTAGGCGTGAAAATATGATTACTTCTTTGACCGTAAAAAACTTTTAAAAACATGGCTCTAATACCACATTTGTCACAACCGGAGAGCACCCCTAGAAGTAACATGGCCCACTTTACCTCTTGAAAGTCTTATACAAGCCCATAGTTATCATTCATCACATTGGCATTGTAAATTAGCGGAACTTTAAATTTTTTCGTAGTACATCATATACTATAAACCTAACTTCATATATATATATATATGTGTGTGTGTGTGTGTGTGTGTGTGTGTGTATATATATATATATGTATGTATATATATATGTATGTATATATATATGTATGTATGTATATATATACATGTATGTATATATATGTGTATATATATATATATACATGTATATATATATATACATACATATATATATACATACATATATATATATATATATATATATATACATGTATATATATATATACATATATATATAAGTCATAATACATATTTAGACCGTAAGTCTCTTTGCCATCTTATACTCAACAACTTTAGAGTACATTAGGGACACGACCCTTAAAACATAAGACATAACTATAAAATTTTGAACACATTACAGTAAAGAAATAAGTAGGAGATCCTTGAACTTATGGATTCCTTTCATTGAGTGTGGAATACTTTATAAATCTCTTCACCATTCAATACATCCTTTTAGCATCCATAACCTACACTTTGTATAAAATTAAAAGAAGAATGTAGTTAGTAAAAGAATTACTAAGTTAGGCAACCATGCAAAAACATGCATTTAAAAGGGACATTTTCTTGAAATCATACTTCATGCCTTTTTGAGTAAATCTTAATGAAACACTTATTGAATAGCATTTACATCATTCTCATACTTTATACAAACATATTTAACTGCGAAACATTTCATAAGATCACTTATAGAACTTGTTACATTTTTAATTCACATTATAGTGAACTAGTTTTTATTAATAGTGAGCTATCTTCCCTTTTATTCATTAACCTCCCAAGTAACCCTCTAGTGCTAATTGGTGCAATGCATCACCTTAAATCAACAAGGAAACATACGTATCATCTACACGAGACAACACCTACCATCATAGGAGTATAATACAACTTCGACATATTGAAGCCAATTCCATAGGACAATTACATTAAGATACATCTTACTTGCACACAAACTTTTAATTCTTTCATGTTCCTTATTATAATATCTTGTTCATGACCACAATCTTAGTCTACTAGTTCAATGAACATATGGAGCCTCATAGCCCCATACATTCTTAGTAAACTTATAATGAGACCACAATCATTTAACATACAATTCATACCTAAACAAGTAAGTAAAGGCAACTTCATTCATGTCAATACATGACAATTATCATCTTGTCATATGCACAAAATTAATGCATATAAGGATAAGACTACATCATATATACTCACACCATGCACATTTTCATAAGAAGTAGACCAATACTACAATGTCATGCATCAGGACATAAACAAAATCATACATATTAGGTCACCTTTCTAAGACTTCTTAAGGAGCTACTTTTGCAATGTCTAAATGGGTTCATAACTTTCACCTATCCTAAGTAAAATACCTTAAGTCCTCCTAGTTAGGATCCTATTCATTTACTGCCATTGTCCATTTTACGTTAGAGAAACTATAGCCTTAAATTACACTAAGACCATGTGTGCTAAACATGAAATTCGGTGTTGTAGAGTCTTTACACCAATGAAAGGTGTTCCCACCTAGACAAGTTAGAACATTAACACATATTCTGGAACCCTAAATTAGTTAACTTTGCTAGATCCTATGTGGCTGTAACAACCCTAAAAATTGCTATGCCAAGTAATGATAAACGTTTCTAGAAGGCCTATGATTAGACTTGGTTCACACGGATTGATGTGCGTAGAACCAGACCTCTGAACCCTTGAAACAACAAAGCAGACAAACTTGGTGAGTTATTTGAGCTAGGAAAAGTTAGTTCCATCCATGTAAGGCACCTGAATATGAAGATCTACCCGTTTAGGATATAACTGGACTTAAAAAGGGGTAATCTTAAGTTTAGAGGGTCTAGGGGTAAAGAAATCTTTTTCCAGGATAAGGTTAGAATCTTAATTACCCTAAATATTTAATTAACTATTTAATTAATATGGTGGAGGGGGAATTTAGGTTGAAAGGGCCGAAATTGTCCTTCATGCGAAATGTTGCTCCACCCAGGTTCTAACCTACGTGGGAGCAATGATTTAATTTGATTTTTTAATTTGGTGAATTAATATAATTAATTAATATTTAAATGCGTATTTACGAAAAAGTAAAATCAGATTTTTATTATTAATTATTATTTATTAACTATTATTTAATCTAATTTGAGTAAGTCTTGCGTAAAAGTCCTAGTTTTAAGAGAACAATACCTCAAATCTCTATCTTTCACATTTATCTCCCTCTCTTCAAACACTCTCTCATGATTTCACTCTCTTTTTGGTAACAAAACCGAAAAAAAAAAACAAAAGTTCTTCACACTTGAAGAACTTACAAAAATAGACAAACGACAAGATAATTTGAAAACATAAAGCTAAAAGGTAATTTCTCATCGTGTAAGGTACGACGTTGGTTTATCGGTGGATTTGGAAGAACCTTTGAAGTTGTTGGAATGTAAAACCAGGTACAAGTTTCTTCCTCTTGGTCCTTTTCCCAAGAGACCCTTAAGTCTTAGATGAATCAACTCCAAAAACTAGGGTTGTTCCCCATTACATGTTCCCTGTCACTATCTCCCAATGATCTTAGGTTTGTATGTTTGTTGGTAGATTAGGCGTGTTATGTGTTGTTTGTGATGAATATGTTCATGAAAATGTGTTTGGAATTTTATGATTTATTATTTATGTCTTCAAAATTATGTGAAAAATTATGTGTGTGGAATGTGTAAGCCTTGACATATACTTTCGGTTTGATGTTCGAAAATGACATGTTTTATGGTTGTATTTAACGTGCACAATCTTTTATAAATCATGATGTTCATATGAGGTATAATGTGGCTGATTTAAGTGGAAAAATCTTAGCTAAATGTAACTATGAAACAGCACCTAAAAACACGTATTAATTGATTGACGAAATGCCCTAAGAATTAACTTATAATTGTTGATAAAAATGAGTTGAAAAACGTGACCAAAATTCCAGCACCTTGTTTGTTGGTTTCGGCCAAACAAAGTTGTAAAATATTCAATGTAAAATGAATGTAAAATAAGTTAGATCACTAAAAAATTGAACACGAGACCTCACCATGTTGAAATAACTAAAAAAATGTAAGTAAGGAAATGGGGTTAAGGGGAATCAAAATTCGGTGCCTTAGCCGATTTCCATACTTGAAAATAAAAATAAATAAGTGAGAGGAGTTGGATTCGAACCAACAACCTCACGGTAAAACATGAGAATAAGGAGAAAGTTAAAAATAATAATAATAAAAAAGATGGGAGGAGTGTGATTCGATCCCACAACCTCTTGGTCGAATGATGAGACAAGGAGAAAGTAATAAAAATAATGAAATGAGAGGTGTGGGATTCGAACCCACATCCTTTCGGCCAACACAAAAGGAGTTAAGGAAAAATTAAAATAAAGAAATGTGCTTTTAGGGGTTCGATCTCGGGTTCCATGATGCCTAAATGTTTAAGGTGAAGTGAGGGAAAGGAAAAAAAAAGGAAACACATTGTTAGGGAGGGGATTCGAAATCGGGTCCCCAAGCCAAGGGTGAAGATTAGGAATATGGAAAAATAAATTAAAATGTAAGTGTTATGCAGGGGATTAGAAATGTGGTTCCCTTGCCCAATTCTGTATTAACACATAAGTCGTACGTGAATAAATGTTCAAAATATTGTTGCCTACATAGATCAAAATCGAGATCTTGGCATACATAAAAGAAGCATAAGTCTCATATCACATAATCTTATGTAGATATGAATCACTTAAATGAACTATGACTTAAATCTCATGGCTTGTATGTATATACTTATAAGTCTAGCATACGTTTAAATGTTAGTGAAACTAAGATGTATGTGATGAAATGATGTAACCCTAGAAAGGTTAAGTGAGAGTTTAAAAACCACTAAAGGGATAAGTTCATTGGCATATGATGAAATGATCATTCACGTACAAGAGGTGAGTAATTATGAAGAGCAAATGTGCTACCACTAATGAATGTGGTGACAACATGATAAGACGCTAATGTAAAAGATGAGAGAAATCTCAAATGATCTTAA
The DNA here is from genome assembly GCA_027789145.1 of Solanum arcanum. Lineage (NCBI taxonomy): Eukaryota > Viridiplantae > Streptophyta > Magnoliopsida > Solanales > Solanaceae > Solanum > Solanum arcanum. The sequence continues at coordinate 39,224,639 of CM050935.1, read as the reverse complement.
GTAAATGTTACCCAAACGTAGTCACCTATTAGAGTGTACAATTAATGAAGAGAACAGTCTCTATGAACACTCTAATGAAAGTATTGAAGTTAATGCATACTTAATACAAATGATGAGATGAGAAATCATCTAATGAGTTATGATGTCCTCATTCTAAAATCCAGCTTCCATGATGTATTAGTTGAATGTAATGAAACTTTATACAAAGCATCGATAGGCTTGCTATGAGTGGTGATTCCTTTCTTTGGGAAGGGAAGAGGTTCACGTAAAACTCATGAGATGAGACTATCCATCATGGGGGTATGGGGTTCCTTATTTCTTCTAATCTATGAACCTCTACTGCCAATATAGGGATCTAGAAGGGTTCGACTCCCTATATAGGCTTCGGGTCATTTTGGCCGGTGATTCTACCTCTTTTTGGTGTGGAGCAGACACTTGATTTCATGATGCTCACATGATCTATGTCGATTAAGGTTAAAGTTCCCAAAGAAAGAATAAGGCAAGCGTCAATGAATGCACACAATGAAATTAACGATACCAAAGGTGTTAAGATTGAATAATCAAGAGGTGAGCTAGACTTAAGTAATGACACTAGGTTATTCTTGGACATTGCATAGAGAACCCAATGAGAGTCTTAAATTACATCCTAGGTATGCATGGTGGTTGCACTAATTTATGAAAGAATAAAAAATGAAGTATATATGAATGAATAAAGCAGACTCTGTGTTTGCTAAAGAAGGCTCCTTAGTTGAGTTCCCATGTGTTAAGCGCTTATTTTGGGAAATCTAAAGTCAAGTCCATGATTACAAGGTTTTATGGAATAAGAAAGAATGAAATGAATTATTTGATATGATAGGTGCAATAGATTATGTGTTGTTTGCTAAATGATAAGTATGATAACGCATGTTACTCTCATGACATGACTTTCCTAATCCGATTTGGCAAGTCCACTGACATGACTTTCCATAATTCATATCGGTAGGAGAGAGCTATTCGTAATCATGCATGTCCTTGGTGTGTTCTTTCATATATCCATACATAGTACAAGTGTGTACTAATACCATACAATTCTATTCTTTTTGGTGCAGGCACAGGTGGTCGCTAGAGCTTACGATATGAAGGTGCATCTATTTGGACATGGAGCGTTCATATGAACTTGGTAGGCCCTCATGTTTTCGAAGATGTGTGCTGTTTTAATCTAGCAATGATGTAGGTTTTAGCTAGTGGAGTATGTTCCACTAGAGTTTATTTACAATATTATTTCAGACATTGTACTGGTGCCGTTTTGGCAAGTTTACGTTTAATGCAATATTGAACTATTTCATTCATTGTTGATCTTAATATTAGATGGTTGATGGTGAACACCTATGATGTTAAGTATAATATGTTTCATATGAAATAAGTAAACAAAAAGTTCAAAGTTTATACTATAATTAACATAGATTATGTAGCGATGACGTAAGTAGGCTTGTCTGCAACCACTTAGAGGTCAACGACGCCTGTCTTGTCTCGGGTGTAGACTCCGGTCATGACAGTGGAAATCATAGTTTGTGGAACTAAGAGATAGTTATAATCCCTCTACATGCCATTGGGTAATTGGGGCCTCCTCTCATGAGAAAACATAGGTGAATCTTCCTCAAAGGGAACTCAACATCGCATGTGCATCCATAGGTGAGTATTCCTTTAAGGGAAGTCAACACTCTATAAGGAACAAATAGTGAATATTCCTCCATGGGATGTCAAACCCTCTCAATGTCAACTTCACTCGGTGCTAAGCTAACTTCCCTTTATTTAAAAGCCTTTAGTATATTTATATATAAAAAATAGGCTTAGAATATTCATTCCTCATATGCTTATAGCATATTCAAGAACTTATTGGGTTTTATAGTATTCTTGGGCACACCTTTAAATGTACCTATATAAACCAGATCATCATTCATATGTGTATGTGTATTTATATGTGAGAAAACCTTTCACATAACACATAATGTCAGACATGTTCATATATCAATGCATAAGTCTATATGTGTATCTATATGTGCAATCCTTACATATCAACACTCTAAGACACTATGAACAATCATACTTCATCATATCATATATTTAACATCATAGACATCATCTTAGCATGCACAGTAGTAGACACTAGAGAATATGAGAACTACCTATAATTTAGACACCATGACTTATACTACTTGTAACATGTATGTAAACTGAGTGTGTGTGTACATCGGTCAACATGATCACATAATTTCTATCAACAACACATTGAGGCAGCAATCCTCTTAGACTATAATACTCTATCAAGCATAAACCACACAACACACAATAGCATAGAAGACATGTAAACTTCATATTACACTTAAGACTCCTAAGTTGTTCTATTCATGCATTCACATTGGGGTACATAGGTAAGGGATTATTAACCATTTTAACTCATCAATAGCAGCACTTACACTTTACCCCAACATGGATATACGCATGCTTATACAATAGCCATAAAACCTAGAATAGGAAAGTAGACATAAACTCCACATAGTGTAATTATCATAACCACAGATTCATATATTCATCAATTTGCATTCAAGTCCTTAATCAACACATATATAATGGAAATAAAGTAAACACCGCCACCATAAGTGGACCATACCACACAATGCCATACAAGACTTCATCAACATTACTATAAAGAATAGAGATATAGAAGAGTAGAAGAACTCGTACCAATCCTTTAGCCTTTGGTCATCATTGACCATTACTATTCTTATTAATACTTTTAAATCTTAGAACATAGATCACATCATCTACATAGCATTATCAATTCATAGAATAAAAGAATCTAGATCAGTTCATGTAAACCTTTCTTTAATTTGATCATCCTTAATTCCAACTTAATCCAGTAGCTACAATGATAGTTTGCATAAACGAAATCATGCACAATTACTATAATAAAATTTCATTGTAACACTAAAATAATAGGCTATTAATACTAAAATCTTCATACATTGATCCGCATGGATCGTTCATAATCAATTCACAATCAATCAATATAAATAGCAGTAGATGTAGACAATTCAACTTATGAAAATCACAATTCAACCATTAACAAGCCATGATCACAAAACCCATGCAAGGACTAAATCGATTTAATGAAGGAGCATGGGTTCATCATGCAATTGGAGTAAAATCAAGTTCAAAATAAACCAGTAACATTAATTGTCATGATTTAGACCTTAAAAGCATTTTGAGAAACAACACATGGCTAGGTTGAAAGATTAATCATAAAATCTTCTTCGAAAAATTTGGGAAGAACTCTCCAAGTGAAAGGTACTTAGAGGTTAAGGATTAATGTACCTTTGTATAGTTTAAAACCTTTAAAACTTGATGATTCATCCATGGAAATCCAAGCTCGAAGTTGTTCTTGAGCTTCACCAACAATGGTGGTTTCTAGGGAGAATATTTCTGGAGGGAAAGGTTCTAGTTCGTGGGAAAGGATTTGGAAGGGGTTCTTCACGTAGTGGATAACTTATATACACCCAAAAGTAGCAATATAGACCTATTATAGTCATTTTAGGATGTGGAATGAAATTCGCGTTCACCCCTTAAATAAAAAATACGCAATACAATAACTACGGGCCACCATCGATTGGCCATCCTTTGGCTTCCGTCGGTGGGTTCTTCGCAAAATTTTTAGTTGAGACCTTCCCAATCGAAGTATCCATCGACAATTCCTCACCAACGGGCCTTTGGTTAACCAACTAGCCGTTGTTTGATCCGTCGATTGACAGTGCTAAGCCAATGTCTCGACCAGCCTTGGGTCCTTCTTGTGGGTACTTTTGCAGGTCCCTTTACAATTCTTACCCGGATGTTTCAAATGTAATATAATCTTTAATAGGCTAGGACCCATAAAGATACATATTGAGCGTCTTAAGGGGTATCTTTCGAACGCCTTGGACGTTCTAACTCATTTGATCTCCAAACTTCTCGAAACTCCATATACCATCTTTAAACATAATTATAAATCATTTTAATGCTACATAAACTCATATCATACAGTGTATAAGCAATCTCGGACACATGAGACACATAGGTTACTAGTCGTCAAACTTTTTGGTTGTCCTTTGACGTTCGACTTCCAAATCACCTCAAATTTTATGCAGTGCCTCTAAGCCATATTATAAGTAATTTTAGGACCTTATAACTTAATAAAAACATGTTTGTCTCCATAAACCCTAACTCATTTTGGGGTCTTTCATTTCTTGTAGTAAACCATCCAGCTATTGATGTTCGGCTTTCACTTATTGGCAATTTGGACACTTTGCAACGTATTCCGTTATGTCCTTTTTCAAACCTTCCCACCAAAATACTTCCCAAAGTAAATGATACATCTTAGATGAACCTAGATGAATGGAGTAACGGGACCGATGAGGTTCCTCAATTATTCGGTTCTTCAAACCATCTACACTTCGAACACACAACCTTCATTGATACGTGAAGGTACCATCCCCCCTAACGAGAATAACTCATGGAGCCTGCTAAAAAGAGATTCCTTCAACTCCATCAATGATTTATGAATGTGTTGTTTGGAGTTCACCACAACTATCGAAGATTATTCGAAGATATGATGGACCATGCAACCACCATTCGTAGAATCTTCCAAACTTACACCCAATGTATGTAACCTATGAACTTCATTCACTAGGTCTTTCTTGTCTTCATCTACATTGGACACACTTCCCATGGATAAACGACATTAGAGCATCCATAACAACATTTTCATTGCCAAGGGGATAGAGAAAACTCATGTCATAATCTTTCGACAATTCCAACCACCTTTTTTGACGGATATTTTAACTCTTTTTGAGTAAAAATATATTGGCTACTATTATGGTTCGTATTCACATCAACTTGGACACCATACAAGTAATGCCTCCATATTTTATAGGAAAATTCCACAACCACTAAATTAAGATCATGAATGGATAGATTCTCTCATGCAACTTAAGTTTCCTAGAAGCATATGCTACCAATTCCTTATGTTGCGTAAGCACAAACCCTACACCCACTCGGGATGCATCACAATATAAAAACAAAATTTGTACCCTCTAGTAAAGTCAACACAGGTGCGGAAATAAGCCAATCTTTTAAGAGTTGGAAGCTTCTCTAGCATGCCTTAGACAACTAAAATTTCTTACTATTTTGGGTCAAAGTAGTCAAGATAGATTCAATGGATGCAAGCCATTCCAAAACCTCCGATAATAACCCGCTAGTGCCTGTTGGAGTCAATGGTCTAGGCCAATTTTTCACCGCCTCGATTTTCCTTGGATCAACATCAACTCCCTCACTAGAGATGATATGACCAGGAAACGTCATCGACCTCGACCAAAACTGACATTTTCAATACATGGAAAATAATTGGTTCTCCTTAAGCACTTGTAACACCACCTTCAAATGGTTCATGTGATCCCCTTCTTTTTAGATACAAAGATGTGGTCAATGAGGACAATGACAAATGAATCTTGGTAACTTCGAAATACCCCATTCATGAGATCCATGAATGCCACTAGGGCATTAGAAAGACAAAAGGACATTAATAAGAATTCATAGTGACCATATCCAGTCCGAAATGTTGTCTTTGGTATATCCTCACCTCTCACCCTAAGTTGGTGATACCCCGACATCAATTCAATCTTAGAAAACTAGCATGCCCCTTGGAGTTGGTTAAAAATTCGTCAATCCAAGGGAGACGTATCCAATGCCCCTTCAACTCATTCAATTCGTCCAAAGCAATCGGATAAACAGGAATTGAAATGGGATATATATCCTATAACAAGTCGATACCAAAAGCAATTTTTTGTTCGGGAGGAATACTGGGAAGGTCATTAGGAAAGACGACCGGAAATTCCTTCACTACGGGACCGACTCAATGGAATGAATTTTGGATTCCAAATCTTTGTCTTTTACAATATGGTATAAACACCCTTTAGAGATAATTTTACAAGCTTTCAAACAAAAAATGATACGACCCCTAGGAAAAGAGTTTCCCCCCCTTCCATTGTATAATGGCTTCTTTTGGAAAATTAAACTTCACCATGCTCATTCTACAATCTGTTTAGCAAAGAAAGCATATAACAAATCCATACCCAAAATGACATTAAAGCATACCAAATTCTACTATATCAACATAAGAAACACTATTGGGCAACATTATAGGAATACTCATATACACCCTTTTGGCAACAAGCGACTCACCCAACGGGGTAGACATTATAAAAGGTTCATGTAATATATCTTGCAAAATGTCAAAATATTTAGCTACTAGAGGGGTATAAAATCATAAAGTAGCGCCGATATCAAGTAGGAATATAAAACAATAGATAAGACTTTTAACATACCGATCACCACATCGGAAGAAGTCTCTTTCTCACCCCTAGAGCGGTGAGCATACAAGCGATTATTCTTCGGAGCCTCATATGAATTACTTGCTTGATATTGAAAACTACCTTCTCTTTACCACTCACATTAGGGAAATCCCTTAACTTGATAGTGCTTCTTGCCCCACTTTCCACAGGTTGTCTTCTTGTTTGGTGAACTAGTATCCCTTAATTTTTTAGGCTTAGGGTTAGACACCCTATCATCCTAGACTTAGAGATCTTCAAAGGAACTTGATTATAAATCCACTTTTTGAATGTAGGCTTGTCTTGAATCTAAAGCCTATTCTTTGAAGAACATCCATCCAAAGATCTTACCCTCTTAGAATCTCTAATCTTCCTCTTATCACTAGCCTTTTCCACATGTTGAGCATGCACCATGAGACGAGAAATGTTCATATTGTCATGTGGCATAGCAGAATCACTCTCCTCTTGAAAGTTATCTAACGCATTTGTCGCAAAGCAGTTCATTTCATCTCTAGGGTAAAAAAAAAGAAGGATCATATTTTGACAATTGAGTGAATTTCAAAAAGTATTCAAGAACACTCATACATCCTTGATGATTGTTTATGAACTCCACCACCTTGGCGTCCCTCTTCCCCTATGAAAGAACCTATCAAGAAAAGCCTTCTTGGAAACTTCATACCATGTTTAGGCCACATCATTGAGTTTGTAAGTGGATAACTCGGCCTTCCACTAGTAGCTATAGAGTATCTTGTAGATTTCATCAATGAACTCTTGGGGGTCTTCCTCAACCATGGACCTATAGAAAGTAGGAGGATTCATCTTAGTTAAATCCCTTTCACGGGAGGTCAGGTAGGAATTTGTTGGTGTGCTCTAGGTACAACCAACCGATTAGCTTGGGCCATCATGACTTGGGCTTAAGTAGTGGCATATTGTGCTTTGGTGGTAATTGATTGGGAAATTTGGAAAAGAGCGGCCCTTACGTTCTCATCTTTCAAAGGAGGAGGATTGATCGGAGCTTGGGCATCATTCACATCTTCCTCAATAGGATGGACTTGATCACCGTGGGGAGGAACTCCCGCATTGTCAATGTCCTCTTCAAGTCTTTGGGCCCCATTCCTTTGAGTGTTCATTTCCTATAATAGGAATAAGAGGATTAGACAAAAGATCATAGAGCTAACACTCTAAAGGCACGATATTGGACTTCCAAGAAAGTTAGATTTTCCTAAGCACCATCGACATTCCTATTAATAAGTTTGGCGCACTTCAAAAATATGAATACAAACCTATATAGACGTGGTTGAGAGAGAGATCGCCTTAAGAATATTTAACCTAATGCCCTGATACCATGTTTATCACATTCAAACAATACCCCCTAGATGTAACTGGCGTCCTCATCCTTATTGAGGACTAAGACAAGCCTCTTAGCTTACATTATTACATTCATAGGTCAAATTTAGCGGAAAATTTAAAACTTTTCATTTCTTGTATTAGAGGTTTACATAAACCTCTACAAACATGTAATATATATATATATATATACATATATATATATATATATTGAGTATACATAGATCATTCATATAGGTAGAATACTTAGTCATCTACTTTTATTGTACATACATATATATATAAAACATAACATAGACATAATACTCATCTCATCTCATAACCATCTAATAAGAGTATCAAATTGTGCCTAGGTGATACGCCAAAGTAAGAATGCCTCACATAGGATATATAATATTTCATACTATATGGAAAAGAAAGAACCTTAGAAGTCTTTAACTAAAAACAACTGCATTAGCTAGATAATGACATCGGCCTCAATAATAGAGGACCTACCCTACTTGGATGAATAAGATATCCAAGTTTTCTTCGAGTCGTCTCCAAAAGTCTTTACAATACAGGAATCTAATATGTTGGGGAAAAAAATTAAATGGGGTTAATATACCACTTGTACTAAGTATGAGACAATATGCGCATATACTTTGTAATCACGTTAACAAAAGGGACATTTCAATGAGTCTGCACTTTTCTTTAAGGACCTTAATGTGCATTCAACAAGACTATGCCAAATCAATAAGACATAGTCATTAAGTCATAGGCATGTATATCACAATCCTAACAACTTCAAAACTAGTCATGTCGACATGCATATCTTGTTATTACACGTATAGTCAAAGCGACTCTACCATCATGTCATAACTTCAACAAGCATAAAAAAGAATTCATTCTAACATAATCAAAGCAAGACCATCAATCATGACCCTCTTTAAGTCCACTTGTAAAATAACTAAGCAAAGCCCCATAACCTTATTAATCAAGTAAACCTATCAATAACCATAACCAATGTCCAACCTCTAACATTACTTTAAGAGTGCATAATATCATACATTAGTATTATAAACGAAAAACATACTCATAGGAGTAATTATCATCACATTGTGTCATTAACATATAAGATCATCATATACATATCATTTACATTAATAATAATATACATACATAGGAACATACTCCTAAGACTTCCCTTCAGTCTAACTAGTGAAATTTTTAGGTAGAGTCCGATACCGCTACCTAGACTAAGCTAAACCCCTTAGATCGTATTAGTTAGAGTTCATTCCTTTAGTTCATTTTTCCTTTTGAGAACATATTACTCTAAATGACTTAGATAACATGATCTAATATTGAATTTGTTGTCATGAAAAACCATAAAGGAAGAAGGCGGACTATTTACCAAGGTATACTAAAACATAAACATAACAACTACGTGGGTTTGCTAGACAGTATTCTAATGTGGTCAACATAGTTCAAGAACTAAGAGATATAGTTGGGACCCTCTTTATGCTACATTAATTTTATTCTCAATTATACAGAGTATATTAGTGATCCTACCTTTCCCATGTCGGAAGTTACACTCCTCACTCTAACTTACTCAGGGCTAAGTTAGAGTCTCTTTTGAAATGTCTTTAATGTCATTATTATTCATCGTAGATTAATCTACGTCGTAGTCCTAATCCTATTAATGACGTCATAATATCTTAATAATAATAGCATGACTAAAACCCTTTAATTTCAATTCATATTAGTGAGGTTAGAACACTTACATATCAAATCATGATAAGGCACATTGATAAATCGTTGACCATCCTTATAACATTTACATTTGTAGCCAACACCTCACATACCATGGTGAAGACATTTCAATTCAACAGTATACCAACCCTTTATATCTTAATACAATGCATACTCCAATACAAAATCATGACTTAATCACAATTAACCCTAATATGGAGTAAAGAATAGGGATTATAAGCTTACAAAGTCTCCTTATTGACTCATTATCACCGTCTTACCATCAAAACTTAATTCAACCCAATTAGGGTTAAACATATTTATAATTTAATGTCCAACATGATAAGAATCCTAAAAGAATCACTACATCACAATTCAACACTAGTTCATTACTTAAGACAAGATACTTAGGTCAAACTCACAACATAATTCCTAACCTAGATAAATTTTTCAAGACCTAGCATTAAAAGACTATAAATGACCCTAATTAATTCATGATTAGTATAAAAAAAATATGTAGTAGTAATTACACCAATAACCAAGTCAATTGAACCAAAACAACATAATTCGTATAAAGATCATAACATAGGGTTAAGGGGTAAAGGTCATCTTTTACAAACAAGACCAATTCATAAGAAATAACATAATTGAGTTAGAATACATGTAAATATATGCATAATATCCAAATTAAATCATAAAAAAATAAATTCATAACATGAATTTAGAGATTGGAAAAGAACCACTTCAAAACCCAACTTTAGAAATTAATATTATGGAACCCTTTGAAGAAAGAGGTCTCAAAGGTGAAAGAGATAGCATACCTTACTAATTGATAAAGATTTTTGTGAATCTTTAACCTTTTAAGACTTTAAATCCTCTCCTATGTTTGTCTTCAATGGAGTTCTTCACTAGAGATAGAAAGATGAGAGAAGGAAGAGTGTTTGGTTTTGTGAGGTATGATAGTTTTAGTTAGTCTTAATTAGGTTACGGATTTATATAGGTGGTTAACAAACTTAATTAGACAACCCATAATCCCCAATTAAGTTCCTAACTAAGACAATTAATTAAGTTAAAATATGCAGAAAATCAGGCTCTCACAGACGAGACCTCAAAGAACGGTCTATCTATGAGTCAACAATCTACTTCACCCTTCCGTAGTGATTATCGGTCGATGAGTTCAGAGAGCAGCCAAAATAGGTCCTTCAGCAATTTGGCTATGTGTTGGTCAATTGATGGAATCAATGCTCTATTGATCCACACAAGTTTCGTGGCCTCTATTCCTGTGTTCTTACTACGCAGGCAGTCTGACCTCAAAGTTCAAGGATCCTCCTCAAGCACCCTTTATTGGTCCTTGGGGATTCGTACCTGGACGATTCCACCAAAAATCAACATAAACACATGTTAGAAACCCTTACACAAATTTTCATCATTTTTTACTTCTAAAAGCTAATAAAATAGGCTAAGGCACGCTAATACCTAATTGAACTAGTTTCCGGACTTCATGGACATTCTTAAACGTTTTGATTTCTAGACTTACTCAATGAATTATAATCATTATAATAGGCCTTAAAATAGGGTCTACACTTTATGAAACATATGTTAGGATGTAGAACACGTCTTGGATTTTTGAAATGTTATAAACACATCCTAAACGTAAGTGGAGTCGTCGTCCTCTTTGAAGACTAATTCTTGCCTCTTATCTAACATCATTACATTCATAGATAAAATTTAGTGGAAAATATAAAAGTTTACAGTACACCTAATTGTAGGTTTATATATATATTTATATATATCAAGTATACGTAGACAAGGTAGGAAAGTTACTTAGTCTTCTAATTTTATCGCACATTGATATATAGGAGATAACATAATAGTTGTCTCATCTCGTAAACATCTAATAAGAGCATATCAAATTAGGCCTATCGCATACATCATTGAAAAAAGACCACATATAGGTCATAGAAATGTTTAGTACTCAAATGAAAGGAAAGAAACATAATAGTCTCAATACAAAAACAACTTCATAGTTTTTATTGGCATTGCCCCTAATAAGTGAGGACCTACCTAACTTGGATTACTAATAATTTCAAGTGTTCTTTAAAGTTGTCTCTAAAATCCCTTAAACGACCGGAACCCAAATGTTGGGGAAAAGGAAGAAATGGGGTTAGTACACCACTTGTACTAAGTATGATATCATATGCATAATGACAATGAAAACATGCTAAGAAAAGGGACATTTCAATAAGTATGCACTTTTCATTAAAATCCGTTATGGACATTCAACAAGGCCATACCAACCATTAGGGTATGTTCAGTAAATCATAGGCATGTTCATCACAAGAACCACAAGATCAAGTGTAGTCAAGTAAACATACATATCATATAATTGAATACATTGTAAAGTAACTCTATAATCAAGTCATAATAGAAATGAGCATAAATGAGTGTACATTATAACATAACAAAGGCAAGACACTTACCCATGAATCCTTATCAGGTCAAAAAAGTGCAATAACCAAGTAATGCCCCATAACCTTATTAAATCAAGTAACCCAACTGGATTCATGACTAACATCTTACTTCATATAGCATAGCATTTAACAGTACATATCATCATACTTTGACAATGTAGACCATCACATATTCATAATTGACACCAATCAATATATAGTATCAACAATGCGTAGGTTAATCATATACATATCATGTACCATTATAAGCATATACATATATAGTAACAACCTCCTAAAGTTCCATGCGAGGCAAAATAGTGCAAGGCAAAAGAAAATTTACATACCCCTACCAAAGCTAAGTCAACTTATCAAGTCACCTTAGTTGATATGTACTTCATTACTTCATCTTTGTTTAAGGAACACATTCCTTAACCGACATAGACCAGAAGAGCTACGTGTTAAATCCGATGTTTTTAAACCTAACACCGAAGGAAGGTGGTCTACCGGCCAAAGTAAAACCAAACATAAACGTAGCTTTATAGGATGAACCACTAGCTAGTCAACCAATGGGGGCAACATAGTTCAAGAACTAAGCAATAGGTATAATCCCTTTACATACAACTTGGAAATTAGGGCCTCTTATCATGGGAATCCATTGGATGAGTGCCCCTCATTGGAGATTCAACATTACATGTGGAATTATATGGTGATATTCCTCTATGGAAAGCCATTACCTCCCATTGTCAAGTTCACTCAGCGCTAACATAAGTCCCTTTCAAATGTGTATTTATTAATCATCATAACTTATTACAGGTCATAGGTTTTAACCATCGTATATTCATCATCTTCATAGCTCAATCAGAATTATATTAATATTGTACTTTCATTACAATTCATATAGGTGAGGTTAGAACATTAACATTTTAATATCATGATTAGGCACATTGATAAATCATTCACCATCCTTATATCATTTACATCTTAGTCGACACCTCAAAAACCATAATCACGACATTTCTATTCAACATCTACCACCCTATCAAAACTAATACAATGCGTACTCCAATACAACATCATGACTTAATCATAATTAACCATAATTTGAAGTAAAGGATAGTGATCATAAGACTTACCGATTCTCCTTCATAATTCATCATCAAGGTCTTACCATCAATCATTAATTCAACAAAATTAGGGTATAACATCATCATAACTCAATTTCAAATATGATAACAGGGCTATAAGAATCAATCTATTACAATTCAATACTAGATCATGGCATAAGAAAAGATACTTAGGTCAAACTCACAACATATTTCATAACCTAGATCACTTCTCAAAAACTAGAATGAAAGAAGTATAAATTACCGTAATTCATTCATGGTTAGTATAAAAACATTAAGTAGTATGAATTCAACCAATAATAAAGTCAATAGAACTAATACAATAAAATTCACATCAAGATCATCACCTAGAGTTAAGAGGTGAAGGTCATCTTCGACAAACTAGACCAATTCATCAAGATATATAATAATTAATTTATAATACATGTTAATCTGTTCATAATATCCAAAATAAATCATTAAAAAATCAATTCGTAACATCAATTTTGAGATTGGATGAAACCCACTTGAAAACTCAACTTTTGAAATCAATTTGATTGAACCCTTTGAGGAAAGAGGTATCAGAGGTGAATTCGATACCATACCTTGAAAATTGATGAATATTAATGGTGAAACTAGAATATTTGTTTACCATAATCCCTCCACTAGCTTGGTCTTCAATGGGTTTCCTCACTAGAGAGAGAAGGAAGAGAGTTTGGTTTTGTGAGTTACGAGAGTTTTGTTAGTTTTAATTAGATTAAGACTTTATATAGGGTGTGAAATAGGTTAATTAGTTACATATAATCCCCAAACTATTTTACTAAACCTTCAATTTATTAATTGGAACTAATCTAAAACGTGCAGAAAATCTCAGCCCTCAAAGATGAGACCTCAACCTACGGTCCGTCTCTGAGTCGATGACCTCCCCCCCCCCCCTCTTCCGTGCTACACATCTTTAGGTTTATTGAGAGACTATTCCAAATGGACCATTATCCAAATTACGATGTGTTGTTCGACCCATGGTATCAACGCCCCGTCAATCCACACACGTTCTGTAAACTCTCTTCGTAGGTGCACACTGCGCAGGTTGTGCTTATGACCCCAAATCAAAAGGGTCCTCCTCAAGGACCCTTGGTTGGTACTTGGTATTACCTGGATTTTTTGTAAATGAATCATCTTAAACAAATGTAGAAACCCTTCCACCAATTTTCATCATTTTCCAACTTCTAAAAAATAGTCAAATAGGTTAAGGCATGCTAGTACCTCATTGAACTGGTTTCCGTATGTCATTGACGTTTTGGCTACTAGACTTCCTAAATTACTTATAATCATAAATATTGACCTTTTAATAGTGTCAAAACCTTGTGAAACTTATGTTAGGCTCTACAACACGTCTTGGATTTTTGAAGTCTTACAAATGTGATCTTAAGAGGGTGGCTGCCTCAATGTGTTGTTGATAGCAATTATGTGATTATTTTGAACAATGTACACACACACTCACAAATTATGCATGATTAAAATTTAGTAAAGTCTTATAGTTTCTAATGAAAGGTTGATCTGATATTCACTAGATGTCTACTATTATGCATGTAATGTAAATGTATGTGAAGTATGTTATGTATTCCATTAACTATGATGACTTGATAGGTGTACTAGTATGAGCAAGGATATGGGACCTTTTCTATGCATTGCACATGTGTACCTTAATAGTATAGTTCCTAGGTTTGGTTCTATAAACATGAAAATGAATATAAGGACATGTCTTGAATATCTATTATATGCTATGATGTTAAGTATACGATATGATGAAAGAGGAATGTGCATAGTGTCTTAAAGTGTAGATATAAAAGGATTGCTCATATATTTACACCTTGACTTATGCATTGATATATAAAAATCTGTAACACTTATGTGTTATGTGAAAGGTTTGCTCACATACAAGTACACACACATATGTATGAAGATCCAATTAATACAGGGGCCTTGAAAGGTGTGCTCAAACGTACCCGAAAACTAGATTGGTGTTTGAATATGCTATAAGCATATAAAGAATCTATATCCTAAGCCTATGTTTCATTAAGTAAAGCTTTTAATAAAAATGGAACTTAGCTTAGCATCAAGTAAAATTGACAATGAGGGGTGTTGGCTCCTTTTGAGGAAGATTCACCATTGGTGTCTCATAGAGTGTACACTTCCCTTGGAGAAAGATTCACCACTGGGTTCCCATAAGGTTTTACTTCCCTTAGAGGAATATTCACCTATGGTTCCACAATAGGTGGTGTATTCCCTTTGACAAAAGGTTCACCCTTTTTTTCTAATGAAATAAGTCTCCAATGCCAATGAGTATGTAGAGGGTCATGTATATCTCTTAGTTCCACTAACTATGCTTTCCACATAGGGTCTATCAAGTTAATTAACTTAGTATTCTAGGATGTATATCAATGTTCTATCATCGCTTTGAAAGAACACATCCTTTTGTGTAAGGCTATACAAGACCAAATTCTATGTTTACCACCCCGGGTCATAGTGTTGGTTAAGGCTACAATATCCCAAAAGTAAAATGGAAAATGGAAGTAAAGTAATGACCTAAGTAGGATAACTTAAGGGTAGTTTCTTAATGTAAGTGGGGGTATCGCACATCATTTATGCATTGCACAAGTGACACTTGAGGGAATTCCTAGTAAGGTGTTCTAATGCATGTGTCTATGTTTATGGTTTTATTCCATGACATTGTGATAGTTTTTTCATGATGATATGATATGCGTGACATGAAGTTCTTATATGACTACGTGACTAAGGACCTATATTGATGTGTATGTTGGTTGCCTACAGTATTGTGTTTGGTACATGAAGGTTATGTTAAGTCTTGTTGTCTCATGATTGGTTTACAAAGTATGTGTGAGGTTATGGGGATTCACATATACATTGCACTAGTATATTTACATTGGGATTATGAGTAAGGTTTTATAAGGTTTTATGTGAAGCAAAATAAGGATACATGCATAATGACAAGAGCTTACTGTAATGTTCTTATGTCTTGGTCTAATTATAATTCTATGATGGTATGTGTTGGCTTATGTAGGTTGTATGTATGGGTTTCCTTATGACCTTAAGGTGACGTATTGCACCAAGTATAAATAGAGGGTTATATGGGAGGTTAATGACTTAGAAGAAGAACTTCTTTGTAAAATCAAAGTAGCTCACTGTAACGTGAAAGGAGCTCACCGTAATGTGATCTCAAATATTTATTAAATTCTCAATGTGATTTTATATGATATTTGGACTTTGAATATGTCTATTTGAAGTATGTGAATGATACAAATGCTATTGTATAAATTTTTTATAAAGATTTTCACACAAAGTCATGAAGTGTGATTTCAAGAAAATTTCACTTTTAAATACATGTTTTTACATAGTTGCCATTCTTAGTGCATTCTTTTAATAAATCCATTCTTATATACTTTTTACACAAAGTTTAGTTTATGGATTCTTCAAGAATGTCTCTATAATTGAGAATCTTGATATGTGAATTACAAAGCTGTAGGAAAGGGATCCTTAAGTTCAAGGATTACTAAGTCATGTATTTACTATAAAATGTATAAGTTTACTTGTGTATTATATTTTAAGGGACGTGTCCCCATTGTACTCTTATGATGTTGTGTCTAGCATGGTAAAGAGACTTAAGGTATAAATATATACATATGATATTATATATACATATGATATTATATATATATATATATATATATATATATATATATATATGGTAAATTTTCTAGCCTATGATGTGCTATTAAAATTTTTAATTTTTCCCTGCTAAAATACTATGACTATGCGATGAATGATAACTATGGGCTTGTACAAGACCTCCGAGAGGTCAAGTACGCCATGTAACTTCTAGGGGGTGCTCCTCAGAAGTGACAAATGTGGTATTAGAGGGTGAGGATTATAAAAGTGGCTTTAGGTTGTAAAATTCTCATATTGCCACGTCTAGTAGAGTCTTGTATCATTGGTTGTGAGTCACAACACATCAAATGGTACGAGAGGCTATAGAATGATAGGATTTTTCTTCTTAATAATTCTCATGTTGTGCAATAGAACATAACGTTATTAGATCTCTCTCTTATGTTTTCTTTTCCGGTGGTCTTTAATATGTGATTGTTCGAATGAGATTGTATATCCATGCTTTAGGGAAAAAAGGTGAGTTTTGATGCTTATCTTGGTTTTATTGTTTCATGAGTGTGTGAAGGTGAATTTAGCAGTGATGTGTTTATATGATGTCCCTTGTGGCTACATGTGAGACCAATGTGAAATAGCATGTTATGTTGGAAAATATATGTTATGATATGGTTAAAATATGCTAGGATTTGTTATGGTGAAAATGAGTTTCTTTTTTGATTGGTATGCTACTATATGGTTTTGAATTATGGTAGCCTAATGATATTATTTAAGCTTGAAATGTTTTAAGATTATGTTAAACGTTAAAGAAACATGATGCCCTAAGAATATATGTATGATATATCAAATGTTTCCCTTGTTTATATGTGTGGCCCTTCGTTATTATTTTGTATGGATTGAAGTCTTTGTATAGGCTTTGTATTAGAAGCTATGGTATCATGTTGTCTTTATAGAGTGATGATGTCAGTTTGAGTGAACTAGAAGATACCTTATTGTAAAGTTGAATGAAAAGTAAGAGTCCTTATAGTTAAGTGTTCTCAATTGTTTTCTTTAATGCTGTATGACCTTGGAGTCTATTTTGTGATAATTTGCGTAGGTGATGAGGTTTAGAATTCCTTGGTATTCCTATGTTGACTTACTGTAATACCTTTTAAAGTAGTAAATCACTTTTATGTGATGAAAATGAAGGTTGTTAAGTTAATATCCTCTTAAGGTTGGGTTAAATTGCTCTTAATAGGGGCTACCCTATGTGGGGGATTATGACGTGAGTAGTAATGTTGTAGATATTTCTGCGTTGTCCTTCTATGTTTACTTGAACTTAAAACTAATGAACTGTAAGCTTGTTTATGATAGGAGTGTTGTTTAAAGTATGAATTGCATTACCTCTATATGTTGGTTTGTCATAATTGACACTATCTTTTGAGGATTTAAAAAGTCAACGAAATACAAGATTTTGTGTAACTTCATGGTTTTCTCAATGTTTTTTGTGCATCTTGACATGTTAGCTGTGCATTTAAATTCATGATATAAGGTAAGAAGAATATTTGAAGTTACTCTTAATGTATAATGATTAGCCTTTTAATGAAAAATTTGAGTCTTCTTAAAATGAAAATGATGAGTCTCTTGAAATCTATGTGACTTTTACGATTTGGATAACATTATTTTGGCCTATCTCTTTGAATAGTGAAGGAAAGATTAGCTAGTGTCCTTGTGAGTGCCAATGATTTGTATTATCTTTCCCAAATAATGCTTTTTTTGAAGGCTATTGCTACGTTACAAATTAACATTGTGAGAAGTGACATCCTATTGTTGTGATGTCCTTTGTGTGACCTACCATTTAGACTTCACTAGAAAGAAAATATGAGCATGCCTTGGTTTAAAAGTTGAGAAATCTTATGTTGCAGTAAAGATGACCTTTGTGAATTTCTTGGGCATGAACTCATGAGATAAGTAAGAGTGATGAGGAGAAGGAAATTTCTCCGTCAACACAAGTAAACATAGTTTGGTTGAGTATGACCCTCATAGCACTAGGTCTAACTGATAAGAGTCCATTATCAATCTAATTAACTCAAGTCTATGTGCATTGAAGTATGAATGCTTAAATGGCTTTAGAGTATTGTTGGAATCTTCCCATGTAAGACCTTACGTGATGACCTCAATGAATTGAAATATAATGACCACGTTATTCTTAGGATAAGGATGTTCCTATGAACATGAGAAGTGCTTAGGTGTTTGACACAGTATAGTTTGTCGGCCAATTATGTAAAGTAAATAGTATGACGGCGTAATTTATGTGTATAAATAGAGGAGCTTTCCTCATAAATAAAACACACCTTCATCCTTACATCTCTCATCTTTCTGAATACTCTCTCTTTACTCTTCTACCCCCTTTATTGGTATCAGAGCTAGTTAATTAAATAACTATGGAAAACAAATCAACTATGACAGATGATCTACAAGAACAGGTATACCATTTTATATTCATGAGTAGCTAAATTAATTTATTCCTGAAAATCTCTTGTTAATTATAATTGTTTATCATGTTTGAATAATGTTATAATAACCGTCTTTAGAAAGTTTGCTACAGAAATATTCTTGAATAAGTATGCCCAGACTATGTCATCCTAAGGTTGAAACCAGTAGGCAAGAAGGCCGTTAGGGGAGTAAACAAAGTTGAGGCGCTGTTAGGGTAACTAATCAAAGAAGAAAGCTGTAGTAGTGACCAGACGAGATGATTATTAAATTATTATTTTGCATAATAAGCAAGTATAATTTATTAAGAGGTTGGAAGGAATAAAATTTTAGTAAAAAATGAAAATAATAAAAATGGAAACCTACCTATTAAACGATGATGTTGATTATAAGATATTATTATTCTATATACTAAAAAATTTGAATACTGATATAAAAAGAGAAAGTTATAATAAATTATTAACATATGAGATAATAGAAATAACAACCCAAGGTTGGACTGAGTTAACCATACAAAGTATAGAAGATGAACTTTACTTTGACATATATGATTTATATGATGACATAGATATATTCAGTGATCAATGATAAATTACGAATATTTACAATATTGGGTACATACTATAGAAGACATAGATCTACAAGAAAAACTACTAATTGAAAATTTATTTGGTTATTTAAGAACTCGAGAAGATGAATATCTAGAATATATTATAACTAATGCTAATAAAATACAAAGATTAGGTCTACTTAAAAAAGAATATTATAGAAAGACATTTTATGAAGAATAATACAACACCAATCAAAGAAACTAAAATAACAAAAACTAAGATAGACAAAAAGTACTGAAAAATATGGAAAAAATTAAAATCCTGATATATAGAATATCAATTATCACAAATAGTCAAAACAGAAAATGATAAAAAAGATCATTTGATAAATATAAATTGAAAAACAGAATACAAATATGTTTGCTATTTGGAGAAACAATATGAACGAAGAAAAATATAAACAACAATTAATAGAAAAAATAATGGAACAAATAACTGAAAAAGAACAAGAGTTACAACATAGAAAAAGAAGGTTAGAAGAAAATATATTAGCAGGAGTATGTAACAAATCAATACTAGCACAGAGAAAAGATATATTAATGTTAGAATTAGAATTAGATTGTCTTGAATATGAATTACAACATAATATAATACATAGATCATAATGAACAAAGAAGAATTTGCAGTAGACGAAAAAACATATGAAAACCAAGACGGAATGATAATAAAAATAGTATTTTCAAATTTAGGAAGAAGATACAAGAAAATAGGAAATAACTTATATCTAATGCTAGAAAAAGAAACAAAGAAAATTAGAAGATAGTTTAATTGACTATGGTAAGAATAACAAAGAAAATGAAGAAATAGATAAATCAAGAGAAATTGAAAAAATAAAAACACAAGCAAAACAAGAAGTGCAAAATTTAGAAGAAATAAAAATACAAGAATAAGTGAATTAGAAAGAGAATTAGCTAGGTTAAAATTATTATATGAAAATAAACAAAAAGAAAAAGATAAAGAGCTAGAATTAACAAATGAAATAAAACAAATGGAACAAAAATTAAATGAAGATATTGAAGTAAATGAAATAGATGGAAATGAAAATGACCAACAATCAGAAATAAGTGATATAAGTGAAACATATCTGAAATTTTAGAACAAATAAATAAACCGAAAAATTAGAAATAAACACAGGAGATATGGATAGGCCTAGTACGTCAAGAGTTAAAACCCAGGATAATAGTCCCAGAAATAGTCCTACAGTTAGTCCTAGGAGGACACCACCAAATTATTATACAGAAAGCTTTCAACAATCAGATAGAAATAATGCAATATGGAACAGTAGATTACATAAAGATTGGACACCTAAACCAGNACATGAACAATACAATTTCTTAGATTTAGATTGTGTCATGAGATATAAATAAAGCAATATTAATATGGATAGGAAATATGTCTAAACAGTTAATAGACAATAAAATAGAAACAGCAAAAACACCAAGAAACATAGAAAGAACATTCGTAGAAACAAAAAATTAATGGATAGAAAATCTACCCTCGGAAAGTTTAGAAGTACTTAGGAATGATAAGAAAATGGATGGATCCGCATCAGCAACAAATATAGATATACTAGACAAATATGAATCAGCAATAAGAAGTGAATTTGGAGGTATGACTACAGATATAAGAAAACAAAATAGAGAAAAAATAATAAATAGACAAATTATGACAAAATTAGCTATATGTAAAATGTGTTACTTAGAAGAATATACTTGCGCATTTAAAGAATATTATTACAAAGCTAAATACAATTTAGACGAAGCAAAAGAAATAAGAAAACAATATTATACAAAATTACCAGAACCATTTAGTACAAACGTAATAAAGGATTGGAATAATGAAGGAATGGTAGATACTTTAGGATCTAGAATAAAATTTTTAAACCATTGGTTCATACAACTATGTGAAAACCAAAAAGAAAAATTAAAAATGGAAAAAGTACTAAATAAAAATTTATCATGTTGCAAAAATAAAATGGCACCACAATTTGGATGCACAACTAAAAAACAAAAATCTAAAAGATATAAAAATTATAGAAAAAGAAATCTTTATATAAATATAAACAACCAAGGCAGAAGGTATTATGTAAAAACTATAAAATAAAAAGACCATACAGACCAAAAAGAAAGATATCCCAATGTACTTGTTATAATTGTGGAAATATAGGACACATAGCTAAAGATTGTAAATTACCCAAAAATCCAAAAAGAAAACAAATAGCAGAATTAATTATAGATAATGAAAAATATATGCAAATAGAGTACATAGATTATGAATTAAGTGAAAATGATAGTATATATGAAGTATCAGATATAGAAACTAAGAATGAAGAAGAAAATACTAACATAGATAATAACGAAACAGATGAAGAAATATAATGTCTGAAAATGAAATAAAAATAATATCTAAGGAAGAATATCAAGATGAAGAATCATCAGAACAAAAAATTATATTTGATAATACGATATTTGAACAAATAAAAGGAAAAGAATTAGATTTTACGTGTTGAAAAAGTATTAAAAATACCTATTTTAAGAAATTGGTTTAAAAGACAAAAAGAAGAATACTATGTAGTTAGTCAAAAAGAACATATCATAGATTGCAAATACACAAGAGGAAAAGCATATATACCTATAATAAATAAAAGAATGATAAACAAAGAAATACAAGATATAAAAGCTAAAACACCAATAAAATATGTACATTTAGGAGGAACAGAAATAATAATAAAAGCCTGCTTTAGAGAAGGAATAGATACACCTATAGAAATATATTTAGCAGATGATAGAATTGTACACCCTATAGAAAAAAGCGTAATTAGTGCAGTAAAAGGAAACTTGATATATCAAAAATTTAAATTTACAATAAGTGCTAATTATACAAGATTATCATTAATGAGATAAAAATATAGATAGATCATTAGTTCTATATTGGAAAATATCTGGAATAGAACTAGCACTGGGAAGCAAATTATTTACAAGAAGATGTAAAAATTTATATATATTAACAACAAAGCATAAAATAACGACAAGAAATAAAATTAATAAAATAAAAATAGAAAATCCTTTTGAAAAAATAATTACTGTAATAGACAATAATGACTATAGCTATAAAGAAATTGATATAGAAGAAGATTTAGAGATAGTAAAAGAAAGATTAAGCACTTCAAGCGTACCAAATACATTGACAAGAGCTACCTCTTCAAGGATGAGTACATCTAAAAGAAAATATGAAATTCCACAAAGCTTGTTAGATAAAGAAGAAATAACACCATATCATTATTTCATAACAGGAATAATAGACCAAAGAAAATATAAAATATTAATAAATACAGGACAAGAAGAAAATTATATAACAAGAGAGTTAGTATTAGAAGAAGAAATTATAAGAACAGGACATACATGCCCTGGACTACCTAGTGAGATAGTATACACGAATGAAGAAACAACAGAAAAAGAAATAATTATAGGAGGAATACCCTTAATAATACAATTCAAAATATACCAAGGAGATCATAATATTACATTAGGAATAAAATGGTTAGAAAAAGTTAAACCATACAACATAGAAAATGAACAATTAACAATAACTTGTCAAAATACGAAACTAATTATAAAAAGGACAAAATGATTAATGAAAATATTTATACTTGCAAAAATTATAGTAGAAGGATATCACAACAGATATTATACAACTATGATAGATACAGGAGCAGAAGCGAATATATGTAAATATAATTGCTTACCAGAAGATAAATGGGAAAAATTAAAAACACCTATGGTAGTAACGGGATTTAACAATGAAGGAAGTATGATTAAATACAAAGCAAAAAATATAAAAATGCAAATATGGGATAAGATATTAACAATAGAGGAAATGTATAATTTTGAATTTACTACAAAAGATATGTTATTAGGAATGCCATTTCTAGATAGATTTTATCCACATATAATAACAAAAACACATTGGTGGCTTACTACACCATGCGGAAACAAGATAGGAGCAAAAAGAGTAAAAAATAAACAACGAAAACCTATGGAATGGATAAAAGGAAGTGAAAAAATAAACCAAGAAATGGAAAATATAAATAATAAACAAATAACACAATTAGAAATTATTATATTTGCTATAGACAAAGTTAAATTAATTAATGATGTCACGACCCAAAACCGGGCCGCGACTGGCACCCACACTTACCCTCCTATGTGAGCGAACCAACCCATATACACCTTAACATTTTAATACAATATCAACAAAAGAAATGCGGAAGACTTAAACTCATTAATAAAACAATTCAAAACTATTATTAATATCCCCAAAATCTGGAAGTCATCATCACAAGAACATCTATCTCAAATTACTAAACTAGGAATGTCTAAGAAGCTAAAACAAATACTAGCTAGTCCATGCCGGAAGTTCAAGGCATCAAGACTTGAAGAAGAATACCCAGTCCAAGCTAGACGCATTAGCTCACCCTGAATTTCCGATGAAGTGAAGACTGGCTAGATCTACTGTTGAGTTGAAGTTGACGGAACGTTTGCTGCATTACACAAATAACAAAGAAGAAAACGTAAAAGTAGGGGGTCAGTACAACCACAAGTACTGAGTAGATATCATCGGCCAACTCAAAATAGGGAACAGTATATATCAATAATAATGTAAATCAACTACAATACTCAACATGTAGCAATAACAACATGAGTTCATCAATAATTACAACCGAGTTCACACATGAGGACTCAAGCCTCGATACCATACTCATTTGGGAATTAAGTTCATTAGATTGAGTATATTCATTATCTTTCAAGATTCATTATCTTTCTTCCTCTTGTGTCGGTACGTGACACTCCTCTCCTCTATTTCTATCCTGGTGCCGAAACGTGGCACTCCGATCCTCATATACTATCCTGGTACCGGAACGTGGCACCCGATCCATATTCTATCCTGGTGTCGGAACGTGACACTCCGATCCTCATATTCATTCTATCCTGGTACCGGAACGTGGCACCCGATCCTCATATTCATTCTATCCTGGTACCGGAACGTGGCACCCGATCCATATTCTATCCTGGTGTCGGAACGTGACACTCCGATACTCATATTCTATCCTGGTGTCGGAACGTGACACTCCGATCCTCATATTCATTCTATCCTGGTACCGGAACGTGGCACCCGATCCCCTAATTCATCAAGCCTTCTTTCATACTAAGGCATCATCAATAACAAGTGAATTAGGGTTTTTATCAAGATTTGGGATTCAATAGCTTCATCATGCTTATTTATTCACAATTTCATAATCATATTCATGCAAGCATACAATTTGAGCATATAGAGGGTTCACAATACTATCAATACATATCATTCACTATTAAGAGTTTACTACGAATATCGCAAGAGAAACCATAACCTACCTCCACCGAAGAATTGGAATCAACAAGCAATTTCCCACGCTTTGATATTCTTCTTCCTCGTTCGACTCTCTCTCTCAATCGATCAATCTATCTCTCTCTTTTCTTTTCTCTTTTTCTTATTCAAACCCTCTTTCTTTTACCCTAATTATTCTATAATTAAGAATGAAAGATGGTAATAATGACCCACTAATTGACTTAAGGTTACCTATTTTAACCCCCAAGTAATTAGATTTATTAATATTAACCCTCAAACTTTATAATTAAGGAAAGAATAGTCCAAAACGTCCCTTAAAACGTGGAGAGAAATCCGATTCTGACTGGGACTACGCGACCCGTGACGGGCCATCGTGCCTGTGACGGTCCGTCACTCAGGTCGTCGCAGCCCTTAATTCTTAGTGGGCTGTGACGGTCCGTCACCCCTGTGACGGTCCGTCCTGCCAGTTTCGTTACGGAGTTCAGAGAGTCGATTTTCAGTACCAAATTTAAGAATTCTAAGTATGCTGAAACGGTGCACCCTTGACGGGCCGTCGTGCCTGTGACGGTCCGTCGCAGTGCCCGTGGCCTTGGCCATTTTTTTTTTTTCCAGAATTAAATCTGCTGCTCAAAACGACTAAACAGGTCGTTACAATAGATACCAATTTACCCATCGTTCGTCCCCGAACGATCACAAGAAGGAAAACAAGGGAGAAAAGGAGTACCTGAATCTGTAAACAAATGTGGGTATCTCTCTTGCATATCTGCCTCCTTCTCCCAAGTGGCTTCTTCAACCGGTCGATTCTTCCATTGCACCTTGATGGATGCAATCTCTCTTGACCTCAACTTGCGAACTTCTCTATCTAAGATAGCAACAGGCTCCTCCTCATAAGACAAGTTTTCATCAAGCAAAACTGAATCCCAACGGATAATGTAATTTCCATCCCCATGGTATCTTTTCAACATGGATACATGAAATACCGGATGTACTCCGGACAGCCCTGGAGGCAAGGCTAATTCATAAGCCACCTCCCCTACTCGCTTTAGTACCTCAAATGGTCCAATGTACCTCGGGCTTAGCTTACCTCTTTTACCAAACCGCATCACCCCTTTCATTGGGGAAACTTTCAACAAGACTTGTTCACCCTCCATGAACTCTAAGTCTCTAACCTTTCGATCTGCATATTCTTTTTGTCTACTTTGCGCCCCTAGAAGCTTTTCTTGAATGCCCTTCACCTTATCTAACGAATCCCTCAAGAGATCAGTACCCCAAGGTCTAACCTCGAATGCATCAAACCAACCAATGGGAGACCTACATCTCCTCCCATACAATGCTTCAAATGGGGCCATATCAATGCTTGAGTGATAGCTATTGTTGTATGAAAACTCTGCCAAAGGTAAGAAGCTATCCCAATGGCCACCAAACTCTATCACGCATGCGCGAAGCATATCCTCCAACACTTGAATCGTTCGTTCAGATCGACCATCGGCCTGAGCATGCAACCCAGTACTAAGGTCCAACCTAGTACCCAACTCCGCATGCAATCTTTTCCAAAACTTAGAAGGAAACTGCGTACCTCTATCTGATATGATGGAGAGTGGGACCCCATGCAATCGAGCGAGTTCTGAGATATAGATCTTGGCTAACTTCTCTGCATTGTAAGTCACCTTGACCGGGATAAAATGAGCAGACTTAGTTAACCTATCAACAACCACCCAAATGGAGTCATACTTACCCAATGTCTTTGGAAGACCAACCACAAAATCCATTGCAATTCTCTCCCACTTCCATTCAGGAATGGGCATTCTCTGAAGTGTTCCTCCGGGCCTTTGGTGTTCATACTTTACTTGTTGACACTTTGGACATTTAGCAATAAAGTCAACAATATCACGCTTCATTCTACTCCACCAAAAGTGTTGCTTGAGGTCACGGTACATCTTGGTCGCACCCGGATGTATCGAATACCTTGAACTATGAGCCTCTGCCAGAAATAGTGTGATCAAAATCATCAACTCGGGGTCCACATACCCTTCCCTTGATTCTCAAAACACCTTCTTCATCGATTGTCGCTTCTTTGGCCTCTCCTCGCAATACTTTATCTTGGATTCGCCTTAGTTTCTCATCATCAAACTGTCTTCCCTTAATCTGGTCATGAAAAGAAGATCTTGACTCCATACTAGCCAACAATCCTCCCTTCTCATTTACTTCTAACCTCATCAAGTCGTTAGCTAGAGTCTGAACCTCTCTAGCCAATGGGCGTCTAGAAGCTTGCAAGTGAGCTAGACTTCCCATGCTTCCCTCCTTTCTACTCAATGCATCTGCCACGACATTCGCCTTCCCCGGATGATACAAAATAGTGATATCGTAGTCCTTCAGTAGTTCCATCCATCTCCTCTATCTCAAGTTCAAATCTTTCTGAGTAAAGACATACTGAAGGCTACGATGATCCGTGTAGACCTCACACTTAACCCCATATAAATAGTGCCTCCATTGCTTTAATGCAAACACTACCGCGGCCAATTCCAAGTCATGAGTTGGATAGTTACGTTCATGCACTTTTAATTGTCTGGAAGCATAAGCAATCATGTTCTTCTCTTGCATTAGCACTGCACCCAACCCCGAATAGGATGCGTCACAATAAACAATGAAGTTCTTACCCTCTACCGGCAAGGTGAGGATAGGTGCAGTAGTCAACAAAGTCTTAAGCTTCTGAAAGCTTTCCTCACATTCATCTGACCATACAAATGGAACATTCTGCTTAGTCAAGTTCGTCAATTGGGAAGCAATAGAAGAGAATCCCTTGACAAATCGGCGGTAGTAGCTAGCTAACCCAACAAAGCTTCTTATTTCTGACACATTAGTGGGTCTTACCCAATTCTTCACTGTCTCGATCTTAGAAGGATCTACCATTACTCCATCCTTAGAAACCACGTGCCCCAAGAAGGACACTGCATCTAGCCAAAACTCACACTTAGAGAACTTGGCGTAAAGCTTTTTCTCCCTCAACAACTCTAACACCATTCTCAAATGCTCCTCATGTTCCTTCTTGCTCTTTGAGTATACCAATATGTCATCAATAAATACGATCACGAAGAGGTCCAAATATGGCTTAAAAATCCCGTTCATCAAACTCATGAACGCAGCAGGGGCATTCGTAAGACCAAAAGACATCACCACGAATTCGTAATGTCCATACCTCGTTCGAAAAGCAGTCTTCGGCACATCCGCTGTCCGTATTTTCAATTGATGATAACCGGATCTCAAGTCAATCTTAGAGAAGACACAAGCACCTTGTAACTGATCGAACAAGTCATCAATTCGAGGAAGAGGATACTTGTTCTTGATAGTTACCTTGTTCAACTGCCGGTAGTCTATGCACATCCGAAAACTCCCATCCTTCTTCTTTACAAACAAAACCGGAGCACCCCAAGGGGATGCACTTGGTCTAATGAAGCCTTTGTTTAACAACTCTTGAAGTTGTGCCTTTAACTCTCTTAACTCCGCGGGAGCCATTCTATAAGGGGGTATAGAAATGGGGCGAGTACCCGCTTCAAGATCAATGCAGAAGTCAATATCCCTACCCGGTGGCATACCAGGAAGATCTGTAGGGAACACATCCAAAAATTCTCGAACTACCGAAACCGATTCAATTGAGGGTACTTGAGTAGTGTCATCCCTAAGATGTGCTAAGAAAGCCAAACAACCCTTACTAACCATCTTCTTAGCACGAAGAAAAGATATGATATGCACCGGATTGGAAGTGTAGTCACCCTCCCACACTAACGGATCTGCCCTAGGCTTGGCTAACGTCACCGTTTTAGCATTACAATCCAAAATCGCAAAATTCGGAGAGAGCCAAGTCATACCCAGAATTACATCAAAGTCACCCATTTCTAAGATAACCAAATCTACATAAGTGTTGCTCCCCACAAAATTCACCAAACAAGACCTATATACCCTTTCTACTACCACAGACTCACCCACCGGAGTAGAAACACGAATAGGCATATCAAGTAATTCACAATGTAGATTTAGACCATTAGCAAATGAGGAAGATACATAAGAAAACGTGGATCCAGGATCAAACAATACGGAAGCCATGCAATCACAAATCAAAAGGTTACCTGTGATAACAAAGATCAGACGCCTCGGCGGATCTCCCAGGAAAGCGTAACAATGGGCCCTATCACCCGTCTGTCCATTGCCCCTACCATGTTGCGTAGTAGTGGCTCCAGCTTGCCCATCTCCTCGGCCGCTTTGGTGACCACCATTACCTCGACCACCACGCCCTCCGTAAAAACGGCCTCTACCATGACCACCTCTACCTCTAGCTATTGGGGTTCTCAGAACTCTGGTTTGGACAATACCTCTTAATGTGTCAAACCTCCCCACATCCATAACACTCTCGGGGTTCATGCATAGGTCTCTGAGTAGTGTTGACCAGCTCGAGGTGGACCCCCAACTACAGTTTGTAGTGAAGACTGAATTGGTCGACTTGAGTAACCCCCGGAGCTCTGTCCTCTGGAGTGAGAACCATTAAACTCACCTCCCCTTCGAAACCTTTTTGATGTCGATGTAGTGGTGAAGTCATATGGCTTCACTCCTTCCACCTCTATCACAAAGTCTACCACCTCTTGGAAGGATGTTGCCGTAGCCGCTACCTGTAAGGCTGAAATCCGCAATTGTGACCTCAACCCCTTTACAAAACGGCGGATCCGTTCTTGTGGACTGAAAAAGAGTTGAGTCGCATACCTTGATAAAGCACGAAACTTAGCCTCATATGCGTTAACCGTAATCCTACCTTGCTCGAGACTCAAGAACTCATCCCTTTTTCTATCTCTCAAAGTCCTTGGGATATACTTCTCCATAAACAGAGTAGAGAAGGATGCCCAAGTCATGGGTGTGGCCTCTGTCGGTTGACACTCGACATGTGATCGCCACCACATTTTGGCGTTCCCTTGAAATTGATAGCTTACGAACTCAACGCCAAACCGTTCTACTATCCCCATCTTGTGTAGTAGCTCATGACAATCAACCAGGAAATCATTAGCATCTTCAGATTCTCGCACTTTGAAGACTGGAGGTTTCAATTTCAAGAACTTCTTGAAAAGTTCGTGGCCGATCGCTTGTCATTATCGGTCCAGTAGTCAGACGTGGAAATGTGCCTATCTCCACTGAGGCATCCATGCGGGGAGCCATAGTAGCCGCATGTCGCACCTCTGAAACCGGAGGTGTTGGTGCAGAAACCACTGGAGGTGCCTGACCGTGATCAGATAATCCGCTAAGATAAGCAAGTACTTGGTTGATCATTTCTGGGGTAGGTTGGGGTGGCAATTCCTCATTCTGCTCTTGTTCATTCTCCCCATCCTCACCCTCTCTTATCACCCCTTCAGTCGGTGGAGGAGTCACTGCCCTAGTATCAGATGGGCTAGGTGCTCGTCCTCTTCCTCTAGAGGACGTCCTCCCACGACCTCTACCACGGCCTCTTGCCGCTCCTCTTCCTCGAGCCACAGCCCCAGTGGCTGGCTCAGTCGTTTCCTGTCTTGCAGTTGTTGCTGCTGGTGCAGTCATCGCCCTAGTTCTAACCATCTGCGAAGTAGAGTGAAGATGGTCAGATACCAATTTGTATCGCCTAGATACCAATTGAACTCAATTAGTAGCACGAAAGAAAGAATGAAAGAGTGAAATTTTCCTAAAGTCTTATAGCCTCTCAAGGAAAAGTAAAGGCGCCCCCCTACCGTTCCTTAAGACTCTACTAGACCTGTTCTTGTGTGATGAGACCAACGAACCTAATGCTCTGATACCAAGTTTGTCACGACCCAAAACCGGGCCGCGACTGGCACCCACACTTACCCTCCTATGTGAGCGAACCAACCCATATACACCTTAACATTTTAATACAATATCAACAAAAGAAATGCGGAAGACTTAAACTCATTAATAAAACAATTCAAAACTATTATTAATATCCCCAAAATCTGGAAGTCATCATCACAAGAACATCTATCTCAAATTACTAAACTAGGAATGTCTAAGAAGCTAAAACAAATACTAGCTAGTCCATGCCGGAAGTTCAAGGCATCAAGACTTGAAGAAGAAGACCAGTCCAAGCTAGACGCATTAGCTCACCCCGAATTTCCGATGAAGTGAAGGCGGCTAGATCTACTTGTTGAGTTGAAGTTGATGGAACGCTTTTTGCATTACACAAATAACAAAGAAGAAAACGTAAAAGTAGGGTCGATACAACCACAAGTCTTGAGTAGATATCATCGGCCAACTCAAAATAGGAACAGTATATATCAATAATAATGTAAATCAACTACAATACTCAACATGTAGCAATAACAACATGAGTTCATCAATAATTACAACCGAGTTCACACATGAGGACTCAAGCCTCGATACCATACTCATTTGGGAATTAAGTTCATTAGATTAAGTATATTCATTATCTTTCAAGATTCATTATCTTTCTTCCTCTTGTGTCGGTACGTGACACTCCTCTCCTCTATTTCTATCCTGGTGCCGAAACGTGGCACTCCGATCCTCATATACTATCCTGGTACCGGACCGTGGCACCCGATCCATATTCTATCCTGGTGTCGGAACGTGACACTCCGATCCTCATATTCATTCTATCCTGGTACCGGAACGTGGCACCCGATCCTCATGTTCATTCTATCCTGGTACCGGAACGTGGCACCCGATCCATATTCTATCCTGGTGTCGGAACGTGACACTCCGATCCTCATATTCTATCCTGGTGTCAGAACGTGACACTCCGATCCTCATATTCATTCTATCCTGGTACCGGAACGTGGCACCCGATCCCCTAATTCATCAAGCCTTCTTTCATACTAAGGCATCATCAATAACAAGTGAATTAGGGTTTTTATCAAGATTTGGGATTCAATAGCTTCATCATGCTTATTTATTCACAATTTCATAATCATATTCATGCAAGCATACAATTTGAGCATATAGAGGGTTCACAATACTATCAATACATATCATTCACTATTAAGAGTTTACTACGAATATCGCAAGAGAAACAATAACCTACCTCCACCGAAGAATTGGAATCAACAAGCAATTTCCCACGCTTTGATATTCTTCTTCCTCGTTCGACTCTCTCTCTCAATCGATCAATCTATCTCTCTCTCTTTTCTTTTCTCTTTTTCTTATTCAAACCCTCTTTCTTTTACCCTAATTATTCTATAATTAAGAATGAAAGATGGTAATAATGACCTACTAATTGACTTAAGGTTACCTATTTTAACCCCCTAGTAATTAGATTTATTAATATTAACCCTCAAACTTTATAATTAAGGAAAGAATAGTCCAAAACGTCCCTTAAAACGTGGAGAGAAATCCGATCTGACTGGGACTACGCGACCCGTGACGGGCCGTCGTGCCTGTGACGGTCCGTCACTCAGGTCGTCGCAGCCCTTAATTCTTAGTGGGCTGTGACGGTCCGTCACCCCTGTGACGGTCCGTCCTGCCAGTTTCGTTACGGAGTTCAGAGAGTCGATTTTCAGTACCAAATTTAAGAATTTTAAGTATGCTGAAACGGTGCACCCTTGACGGGCCGTCGTGCCTGTGACGGTCCGTCGCAGTGCCCGTGGCCTAGGCCAGTTTTTTTTTTTTTTTCTCCAGAATTAAATCTGCTGCTCAAAACGACTAAACAGGTCGTTACAAATGAACAACTAGAACAATTATATAGTGAAGACCCATTACGAGGATGGGAAAAACATAAGACAAAAGTAAAAATTGAATTAATAGATGAAAATAGCATAATAACACAGAAACCATTAAAATATAACTTTGATGATTTGAAAGAATTTAAAATACATATAGATGAATTATTAGCAAATAATTACATACAAAAAGCAATAGTAAACATACAAGTCCAGCATTTATAGTTATAAAACATAGTGAACAAAAAAAAGGTAAAAGCAGAATGGTCATAGATTATCGTAATCTAAATGCTAAAACTAAAACATACAATTATCCGATACCAAACAAAATACTAAAAATAAGAAAAATACAAGGATATAATTATTTTAGCAAATTTGACTGTAAATCAGGATTTTACCACCTAAAATTAGAAGAAGAATCTAAACAATTAATGACATTCACGATCACAAAGGTTTCTATGAATGGAATGTTTTACCTTTTGGATATAAAAATGCACGAGGTAGATTCCAACATTTTATGGATAAGCTGTTTTAACATTAGAAAAGCTGTATTGTATATATAGATGACATATTGTTATATTCTAGAACACAAGATGAACATATAAGATTATTGGAAAAATTTATACATATAGTAAAAAATGCAGGTATAAGTTTGAGTAAAAGAAAAGCAGAAATTATGAAATCACAAATAGAATTTCTAGGAATACAAATAGATAAAAATGGAATAAAAATGCAAACACATATATTACAAAAAATAATTACTATTGATGAAAATATAGATACAAAAAAGAAATTACAATCCTTTCTAGGATTAGTAAATCAGGTAAGAGAATATATACCAAAATTAGCAGAACATCTAAAATCATTACATAAAAAACTTAAAAAGATGTAGAATATCATTTTGTGATAAAGATAAAAACACATAAGAAATATTAAGAATTTATGTAAAAAACTACCAAAACTATATTTTCCTGATGAAAATAAAACATTTACTTATATTGTCGAAACAGATTCAAGTGATCATAGTTATGGAGGAGTTTTAAAATACAAATATGAAAAAGAAAAAATAGAACACCATTGTAGATATTATTCAGGATCTTATACAGAAGCACAAATAAAATGGGAAATAAATAGAAAAGAATTATTCGCATTATATAAATGTTTATTAGCATTTGAACCATACATTGTTTACAATAAATTTATTGTAAGAACAGATAACACACAAGTAAAATGGTGGATAACGAAAAAATTAGATGATTCACTTACAACAAAAGAAATAAAGAGACTAGTATTAAACATACTAAATTTTACATTTACAATTGAGGTAATAAAAACTGACAAAAATATGATTGCAGACTATTTATCAAGACAGAGTTACACAGCCAGGACAAGATAATGTTATGGAAAACATACTCAAAACCCTAACTACACTTTGTACAAAAGTGGACAGTATGGGCTTGAGAATTCAAAAGCTAGAAGAAAAGGAAAAATCTAAAAGTCAGCAGCATGACTATAAATATGCGGAGCTACGTCGTTCGGCAGACGAAAAAAAGCCAGAGCTAGAAGGAGAAGTTGGGAAACTCCGGAAAACCCATAACAATGTTTGTTCAGATACAGCTGCAGGTACAAGTAAAAGAACTAGTGAAAAACCAAAAAACACAAACTTAAACCAGTTATTTGCAAAACCATTTACCCAAAAACCACAAATGCAAATACAGTGAACCACAAACATCAACCTATGCATTAAGCCTACAAAAGCGACAAAAAGATATAACTATATTACCCAATCTTACATTGAAAACATATACAAAATCCAAACATACCTAAACCTAAACCCAAGATCTACACAAACAAAAATCCTGAAGAAGATTATATAACCCGAAACTACAAGGATATAACAAACTTATTGCACAACCTAAGACCAACCCCAACCTAGTAAAAACATGTTATAACTACGGACTACTAAATACGGTATACACATATCTTTGGAGAAGAGATAGTCGAATACGAGAATTACATAGAGCATTTACGACATATAAATGAATTACCAAAGGAAATTTATTCTATATAAAATGTTATCTGACACCAGTGAGAGATATTATACGAAGAGATAAAATCACCAATACAGGTGGTAAAGATAGGATTAACAAAGATATGATTATTCAGGAAGAGATAGAAAAACAAAATGAGATACCAAAAGTAGAAATACCAAATTTTTATGCAAATAAAGAATAATTGGTATAGCTACGATTATACAAACTAGCAAACAATTATTTAAATGGCAATGCTATTTGGAGTTATTATGCAAGAGATCAGGTAATGATATATGCAAACTCCAAAGAATTAAGAAAATCAGATATGGACGAAGTTCAAAGATGGATTTTGTCATTATTACAACCAGAAGAACAACCATCTACGAGAGCTTTGAAGAAAGGATTTATTTCAGAAGAATTATTAGTAAGGTATTGCAAACTTATCAGCAACAAATATCCAGACCACAAATGCTCCAAATGCAACGGAGAAGACAATGTGATACCTACAGTTGATTTAGGATAAAGATAAAAAAAAAAAAAAGTCATTATTGTTGGCTGAATACCAGCCATATGTATAAAGTATTATATGTATTGTTGTGTTGGCTAAATATCAGCCATATGCATAAAGTAAGAGTCTTTTTATTTTTGTCGTCTTGCGTCGGCTGAAAAAAGCCAAATGTACAAAAGTCATAAAGTAAATAGTTTGTCGGCCAATCATGTAAAAAGTTTGTCGGCCAATTATGTAAACTTTTTACATGATTGGCCGACAAACTATTTACTTTATGACTTTTGTACATTTGGCTTTTTTCAGCCGACGCAAGACGACAAAAATAAAAAGACTCTTACTTTATGCATATGGCTGATATTTAGCCAACACAACAATACATATAATACTTTATACATATGGCTGGTATTCAGCCAACAATAATGACTTTTTTTTTTATCTTTATCCTAAATCAACTGTAGGTATCACATTGTCTTCTCCGTTGCATTTGGAGCATTTGTGGTCTGGATATTTGTTGCTGATAAGTTTGCAATACCTTACTAATAATTCTTCTGAAATAAATCCTTTCTTCAAAGCTCTCGTAGATGGTTGTTCTTCTGGTTGTAATAATGACAAAATCCATCTTTGAACTTCGTCCATATCTGATTTTCTTAATTCTTTGGAGTTTGCATATATCATTACCTGATCTCTTGCATAATAACTCCAAATAGCATTGCCATTTAAATAATTGTTTGCTAGCTCTTGTATAATCGTAGCTATACCAATTATTCTTTTATTTGCATAAAAATTTGGTATTTCTACTTTTGGTATCTCATTTTGTTTTTCTATCTCTTCTGGAATAATCATATCTTTTGTTAATCCTATCTTTACCACCTGTATTGGTGATTTTATCTCTTCGTATAATATCTCTGCTGGTGCTGTATAACATTTTATATAGAATAAATTTCCTTTGGTAATTCTTTTATATGTCAGAAATGCTCTATGTAATTCTGGTATTCCGACTATCTCTTCTCCGGTATATGTGTATACTGTATTTAGTAGTCCGTAGTTATAACATGTTTTTACTAGGTTGGGGTTGGTCTTAGGTTGTGCAATAAGTTTGTTATATCCTTGTAGTTTCTGGGTTATATAATCTTCTTCAGGATTTTTTGTTTGTGTAGATCTTGGGTTTAGGTTTAGGTATGTTTGGATTTTGTATATGTTTTCAATGTAAGATTGGGTAATATAATTATATCTTTTTTTGTCGTTTTGTAGGCTTACTGCATAGGTTGATGTTTGTGGTTCTGCTGGTATTTGCATTTGTGGTTTTTGGGTAAATAGTTTTGCAAATAACTTGTTTAAGTTTGTGTTTTTTGGTTTTTCACTAGTTCTTTTACTTGTACCTGCAGCTGTATCTGAACAAACATTGTTATGGGTTTTCCGGAGTTTCCCAACTTCTCCTTCTAGCTCTGGCTGTTTTTCGTCTGCCGAACGACGTAGCTCCGCATTTTTATAGTCATGCTGCTGACTTGTAGATTTTTCCTTTTCTTCTAGCTTTTGAATTCTCAAGCCCATACTGTACACTTTTGTACAAAGTGTAGTTAGGGTTTTGAGTATGTTTTCCATAACATTATCTTGTCCTGGCTGTGTAACTCTGTCTTGATAAATAGTCTGCAATCATATTTTTGTCAGTTTTTATTACCTCAATTGTAAATGTAAAATTTAGTATGTTTAATACTAGTCTCTTTATTTCTTTTGTTGTACCTGAATCATCTAATTTTTTCGTTATCCACCATTTTACTTGTGTGTTATTTGTTCTTACAATAAATTTATTGTAAACAATATATGGTTCAAATGCTAATAAACATTTATATAATGCGAATAATTTTTTTCTATTTATTTCCCATTTTATTTGTGCTTCTGTATAAGATCCTGAATAATATCTACAATGGTGTTCTATTTTTTCTTTTTCATATTTGTATTTTAAAACTCCTCCATAACTATGATCACTTGAATCTGTTTCGACAATATAAGTAAATGTTTTATTTTCATCAGGAAAATATAGTTTTGGTAGTTTTTTACATAAATTCTTAATATTTCTCATGTGTTTTTTATCTTTATCGTCAAAATGATATTCTACATCTTTTTTAAGTTTTTTATGTAATGATTTTAGATGTTCTGCTAATTTTGGTATATATTCGCTTATCTGATTTACTAATCCTAGAAAGGATTGTAATTTCTTTTTTGTATCTATATTTTCATCAATAGTAATTATTTTTTGTACTATATGTATTTGCATTTTTATTCCATTTTTATCTATTTGTATTCCTAGAAATTCTATTTGTGATTTCATAATTTCTGCTTTTCTTTTACTCAAACTTATACCTGCATTTTTTACTATATGTATAAATTTTTCCAATAATCTTATATGTTCATCTTGTGTTCTAGAATATAACAATATGTCATCTATATATACAATACAGTTTTCTAGCTGGTTAAAACAGTTATCCATAAAATGTTGGAATCTACCTAGTGCATTTTTATATCCAAAAGGTAAAACATTCCATTCATAGAAACCTTGCGGTACTGTGAATGCTGTTAATTGTTTAGATTCTTCTTCTAATTTTAGGTGGTAAAATCTCGATTTCTGATCAAATTTGCTAAAATAATTATATCCTTGTATTTGTCTTATTTTTAGTATTTTGTTTGGTATCGGAGAATTGTATGTTTTAGTTTTAGCATTTAGATTACGATAATCTATGACCATTCTGCTTTTACCTCTTTTTTGTTCACTATGTTTTATAACTATAAATCTTTGGACTTGTATGTTTACTATTGCTTTTTTGTATGTAATTATATGCTAATAATTCATCTATATGTATTTTAAATTCTTTCAAATCATCAAAGTTATATTTTAATGGTTTCTGTGTTATTATGCTATTTTCATCTATTAATTCAATTTTTACTTTTGTCTTATGTTTTTCCCATCCTCGTAATGGGTCTTCATTATATAATTGTTCTAGTTGTTCATTAATTAATTTAACTTTGTCTATAGCAAATATAATAATTTCTAATTGTGTTATTTGTTTATTATTTATATTTTCCATTTCTTGGTTTATTTTTTCACTTCCTTTTATCCATTCCATAGGTTTTCGTTGTTTATTTTTTACTCTTTTTGCTCCTATCTTGTTTCCGCATGGTGTAGTAAGCCACCAATGTGTTTTTGTTATTATATGTGGATAAAATCTATCTAGAAATGGCATTCCTAATAACATATCTTTTGTAGTAAATTCAAAATTATACATTTCCTCTATTGTTAATATCTTATCCCATATTTGTATTTTTATATTTTTTGCTTTGTATTTAATCATACTTCCTTCATTGTTAAATCCCGTTACTACCATAGGTGTTTTTAATTTTTCCCATTTATCTTCTTGTAAGCAAGTATATTTACATATATTCGCTTCTCGCTCTGTATCTATCATAGGTGTATAATATACATTTGTGATATCCTTCTACTATAATTTTTGCAAGTATAAATATTTTCATTAATCATTTTGTCCTTTTTATAATTATATTCTTATTTTGACAAGTTATTGTTAATTGTTCATTTTCTATGTTGTATGGTTTAACTTTTTCTAACCATTTTATTCCTAATGTAATATTATGATCTCCTTGGTATATTTTGAATTGTATTATTAAGGGTATTCCTCCTATAATTATTTCTTTTTCTGTTGTTTCTTCATTCGTGTTCACTATCTCACTAGGTAGTCCAGGACATGTATGTCCTGTTCTTATAATTTCTTCTTCTAATACTAACTCTCTTGTTATATAATTTTCTTCTTGTCCTGTATTTATTAATATTTTATATTTTCTTTGGTCTATTATTCCTGTTATGAAATAATGATATGGTGTTATTTCTTCTTTATCTAACAAGCTTTGTGGAATTTCATATTTTCTTTTAGATGTACTCATCCTTGAAGAGGTAGCTCTTGTCAATG
Source organism: Solanum arcanum (assembly GCA_027789145.1). Classification (NCBI taxonomy): domain Eukaryota; kingdom Viridiplantae; phylum Streptophyta; class Magnoliopsida; order Solanales; family Solanaceae; genus Solanum; species Solanum arcanum. The sequence goes on along the minus strand of CM050935.1, from coordinate 39,185,249 downwards.
TATTTGGTACGCTTGAAGTGCTTAATCTTTCTTTTACTATCTCTAAATCTTCTTCTATATCAATTTCTTTATAGCTATAGTCATTATTGTCTATTACAGTAATTATTTTTTCAAAAGGATTTTTGTCACGACCCAAAACGGGGCCGCGACTGGCACCCACATTTACCCTCCTATGTGAGCGCACCAACCCATAAACCTTAACATTTTAATACAATATCAACAAAATAAATGCGGAAGACTTAAACTCATAATTAAAACAATTCAAACTATTATTAATATCCCCCAAAATCTGGAAGTCATCATCACAAGAACATCTATCTCAAATTACTAAACTAGGAATGTCTAAGAAGCTAAAACAAATACTAGCTAGTCCATGCCGGAAGTTCAAGGCATCAAGACTTGAAGAAGAAGACCCAGTCCAAGCTAGACGCGTTAGCTCACCCTGAATTTCCGATGAAGTGAAGGCGGCTAGATCTCTGTTGAGTTGAAGTTTGGAACGCTTTGCATTACACAAATAACAAAGAAGAAAAACATAAAAGTAGGGTCGGTACAACCACACGTCTTGAGTAGATATTATCGGCTAACTCAAAATAGGGAACAAAGATATATCAATAATAATGTAAATCAACTACAATACTCAACATGTAGCAACAACAAGTAGTAATTCATCAATAAATACTACCAAGTTCATTCATGAGGACTCAAGCCTCAATACCATACTCGTTTGGGAATTACGTTCATTTACATTGAGTATATTCATTATCTTTCAAGATTCATTATCTTTCTTCCTCTTGTGTCGGTACGTGACACTCCGATCCTCTATTTCTATCCTGGTGCCGGAACGTGGCACTCCGATCCTCATATACATTCTATCCTGGTACCGGAACGTGGCACCCGATCCATTTACTATCCTGGTGTCGGAACGTGACACTCCGATCCTCATATTCATTCTATCCTGGTACCGGAACGTGGCACCCGATCCATTTACTATCCTGGTGTCGGAACGTGACACTCCGATCCTCATATTCATTCTATCCTGGTACCGGAACGTGGCACCCGATCCATTTACTATCCTGGTGTCGGAACGTGACACTCCGATCCTCATATTCATTCTATCCTGGTACCGGAACGTGGCACCCGATCCTCATATTCATTCTATCCTGGTACCGGAACGTGGCACCCGATCCATTTACTATCCTGGTGTCGGAACGTGACACTCCGATCCCCTAATTCATCAAGCCTCCTTTTACACTAAGGCATCATCATTAACATTATATAATTTATCAAGCCTTCTTTCATACTAAGGCATCATCATTCTCATTATATAATATATCAAGCGAATTAGGGTTCTTTCAAGATTTGGGATTCAATAGCTTCATCATGCTCATATAATCACAAATATATATATACATCCTATTCATGCAAGCATACAATTAAGCACATAGTAGGGTTTACAATGCTATCAACACATATCATTCACTATTAAGAGTTTACTACGAATATCGTAAGAGAAACCATAACCTACCTTCACCGAAGAATTGGAATCAACAAGCAATTTCCCAAGCTTTGATATTCTTCTTCCTCGTTCGACTCTCTCTCTCAATCGATCAATCTCTCTCTCTCTTTTCTTTTCTCTTTTTCTTATTCAAACCCTCTTTCTTTTACCCTAATTATTCTATAATTAAGAATGAAAGATGGTAATAATGACCCCCTAATTAACTTAAGGTTACCTATTTTAACCCCCAAGTAATTAGATTTATTAGTATTAACCCTCAAACTTTATAATTAAGGAAAGAATAGTCAAAAACGTCCCTTAAAACGTGGAAAGAAATCCGATTCTGACTGGGACTACGCGACCTGTGACGGGCCGTCATGCCTGCGACGGTCCGTCACTCAGGTCGTCGCAGCCTCTTAAAACTCAAGTGGACTGTGACGGTCCGTCACCCCTGTGACGGTCCGTCACCCCTGTGACGGTCCGTCCTGTCAGTTCGTTACGGAGTTCAGAGAGTCGATTTTCAGTACCAAATTTCAGAATTCTAAGTGTCATGGAACGAAACCTCTGTGACGGACCGTCGTGCCTATGACGGTCCGTCGTGGTGTCTGTAGTCTAGGCCAGTTTTTCCAGAAATAAAATCTGCTGCTCAAAACGACTAAACGGGTCGTTACAATAGATACCAATTTACCCATCGTTCATCCCCGAACGTTCAAAGGAAGAAAAACAAGGGCGGAAGGAAGTACCTGAATCTGTAAACAGATGTGGGTATTTTTCTTGCATGTCTGCCTCCTTCTCCCAAGTAGCCTCTTCAGCCGGTCGATTCTTCCATTGAACCTTGATGGATGTAATTTCTCTCGACCTCAACTTGCGAACCTCCCTATCTAATATAGCAACCGGTTCCTCCTCATAAGTCAAATTCTCATCAAGCAAAACTGAATCCCAACGGATGATGTAGTTTCCATCTCCATGGTATCTTTTCAACATGGATACATGAAATACCGGATGTACTCCGGACAGCCCTGGAGGTAAGGCTAATTCATAAGCCACCTCCCCTACTTGCTTTAGTACTTCAAATGGCCCAATGTACCTCGGACTTAGCTTACCTCTTTTACCAAACCGCATCACCCCTTTCATTGGTGAAACTTTCAACAAGACTTGTTCACCCTCCATGAACTCTAAGTCTCTAACCTTTCGATCTGCATATTCTTTTTGTCTACTTTGCGCCGCTAGAAGCTTTTCTTGAATGGACTTCACCTTCTCCATTGAATCTCTTAACAGATCAGTACCCCAAGGCCTGACCTCGAATGCATCAAACCAACCAATGGGAGATCTAAATCTCCTCCCATACAATGCTTCAAATGGGGCCATATCAATGCTTGAGTGATAGCTATTGTTGTATGAAAACTCTGCCAAAGGTAAGAAGCTATCCCAATGGCCACCAAACTCTATCACGCATGCGCGAAGCATATCCTCCAACACTTGAATCGTTCGTTCAGACTGACCATCGGTCTGAGGATGGAACGCAGTACTAAGGTCCAACCTAGTACCCAATTCCGCATGCAATGTTTTCCAAAACTTAGAAGTAAACTGCGTACCTCTATCTGATATGATGGATAGTGGAACCCCATGCAACCGAACAATTTCTGAGACATAGATTTTGGCTAACTTCTCTGCATTGTAAGTCACCTTGACCGGAATGAAGTAAGCAGACTTAGTTAACCTATCAACAATTACCCAAATAGAATCAAACTTTCCCAATGTCTTTGGAAGACCAACCACGAAATCCATTGCAATCCTTTCCCACTTCCATTCAGGAATGGGCATTCTCTGAAGTGTTCCTCCGGGTCTTTGGTGTTCATAATTTACTTGTTGACAGTTTGGATATTTGGCGATAAAGTCAACAATATCACGCTTTATTCTACTCCACCAAAAGTGTTGCTTTAGGTCACGGTACATCTTGGTTGCACCCGGATGTATCGAATACCTTGAACTATGAGCCTCTGTCAGAATAGTGTTGATCAAATCATCAATGCGGGGCACACATACTCTTCCCTTAATTCTCAAAACACCTTCCTCATCGATTTGTGCTTCCTTAGCCTCCCCTCGCAATACTTTATTTTGGATTCGCCTTAGTTTCTCATCATCAAACTGTTTTCCCTTAATTTTGTCAAGAAAAGAAGATCTTGACTCCACACTAGCCAACAATCGTCCCTTCTCATTTACTTCTAATCTCATCAAGTCATTAGCTAGAGTCTGGACCTCTCTAGCCAATGGGCGCCTAGAAGCTTGCAAATGAGCTAGACTTCCCATGCTTCCCGCCTTTCTACTTAAAGCATCCGCTACAACATTCGCCTTCCCCAGATGATACAAAATAGTGATGTCGTAGTCCTTCAGTAGTTCCATCCATCTCCTCTATCTCAAGTTCAAATCTTTCTGAGTAAAGACATACTGAAGGCTACGATGATCCGTGTAGACCTCACACTTAACCCCATATAAATAGTGTCTCCATTGCATTAGTGCAAACACTACCGCGGCCAATTCCAAATCATGAGTTGGGTAGTTACGTTCATGCACTTTTAATTGTCTTGAAGCATAAGCAATTACACTCTTCTCTTGCATTAGCACTGCACCCAACCCAGAATAGGATGCATCACAATAAACAATGAAGTCCTTACCTTCCACTGGCAAGGTGAGAATGGGTGCGGTAGTCAATAAAGTCTTAAGCTTCTGAAAGCTTTCCTCACATTCATCTGACCATACAAAGGGAACATTCTGCTTAGTCAAGTTCGTCAATTGAGAAGCAATAGAAGATAATCCCTTGACGAATCGGCGGTAGTAACTAGCTAACCCCACAAAACTTCTTATTTTTGACACATTAGTGGGTCTTACCCAATTCTTCACTGTCTCAATCTTAGAAGGATCCACCATCACTCCTTCCTTAGAAACCACGTGCCCCAAGAAGGACACCGCATCTAGCCAAAACTCACACTTAGAGAACTTGGCGTAAAGCTTTTTCTCCCTCAACATTTCCAATACCATTCTCAAATGCTCTTCATGTTCCTTCTTGCTCTTCGAGTATACCAATATATCATCAATAAATACGATTACGAAGAGGTCCAAATATGGCTTAAAAATCCCGTTCATCAAGCTCATGAGCACAGGCCGGGCACTCGTAGTAGCAAAAGGCATCACCACAAATTCGTAATGCCCATACCTTGTTCGAAAAGCAGTCTTTGGCACATCCGTTGCGCGTATTTTCAATTGATGATAACCAGATCTCAAGTCAATCTTAGAGAAGACACAAGCACCTTGTAGTTGATCGAACAAGTCATCAATGCGAGGAAGAGGATACTTGTTCTTAATAGTTACCTTATTCGGTTATGCGTAGTCTATGCACATCCGAAAACTCCCATCCTTATTCTTTACAAACAAAACCGGAGCACCCCAAGGAGATGCACTTGGTCTAATGAAGCCCTTGCTCAACAACTCTTGAAGTTGAGCCTTTAACTCTCTTAATTCGGGGAGCCATTCTATCTGAGGGTATAGAAATGGGGCGTGTGCCCGGTTCAAGATCGATGCAGAAGTCAATATCCCTATCTGGTGGCATTCAGGAAGATCTGCAGGGAACACATCCAAAAACTCACGGACTACCGAAACCGACTCAATTGAGGGTACTTGAGTAGTGTCATCCTTGAGATGTGCCAAGAAAGCTAAACACCCTTTACTAACCATTTTCTTAGCACGAAGAAAGGATATGATACGCACCGGATTGGAAGTGTAGTCACCCTCCCACACTAACGGATCTGCCCCAGGCTTGGCTAACGTCACAGTTTTAGAGTTACAATCCAAAATCGCAAAATTCGGAGAAAGCCAAGTCATACCCAGAAGTACATCAAAATCTCCCATTTCTAAAATAACCAAATCTACATAAGTGTTGCTCCCCACAAAAGTCACCAAACAAGACCTATACACTTTTTCAACTATCACAGACTCACCCACCGGAGTAGAAACACGAATAGGCATATCAAGTAATTCACAATGTAGATTTAGACCATTAGCAAATGATGAAGATACATAAGAAAATGTAGATCCAGGATCAAACAATACGGAAGCCATGCAATCACAAATCAAAAGGTTACCTGTGATGACAGCATCTGATGCCTCCGCTTCAGATCTCCCAGGAAAAGCGTAACAATGGGCCCCATTAATTGTCTGTCCGTTGCCCCTACCATGTTGTGTCGTAGTGGCTCCAATGTGCCCATCACCTCTGCCGTTGTGGTGACCACCATTACCTCGACCACCACGTCCTCCAGAAAAGCGGCCTCTACCATGACCACCTCTACCTCTAGCTATGGGGGGTCTGTAACTCTGTTTTGGACAATTCCTCCTAACATGTCCAACCTCCCCACATCCATAACACTCTCTGGAGTCAGGCATAGGTCTCTCGGAGTAGTGTTGACCGTTCTGAGGTGGACCCCCAACTACAGTCTGTAGTGAAGACTGAATTGGTCGACTTGAGTAACCTCCGGAGCTCTGTCCTCTAGTATACGAACCATTGAACTCACCTCCCTTTCGAAACCTTTTTGATGTCGATGTAGTGGTGAAGTCGTCTGGCTTCACTCCTTCCACCTCTATCACAAAGTCTACCACCTCTTGGAAGGATGTTGCCGTGGCCGCTATCTGTAAGGCTGAAATCCGCAATTCTGACCTCAACCCCTTCACAAAACGGCGAATCCGTTCTTGTGGACTGAAACAGAGTTGAGTGGCATACCTTGATAAAGCACGAAACTTAGCCTCATATGCGTTAACCGTCATCCTACCTTGCTCGAGACTCAAGAACTCATCCCTTTTTCTATCTCTCAAAGTCCTTGGGATATACTTCTCCATAAGCAGTAGAAGGATGCCCAAGTCATGGGTGTGGCCTCTGTCGGTTGACACTCGACATGTGATCGCCACCACATTTTGGCGTTCCCTTGAAGCGATAGCTTACGAACTCAACGCCAAACCGTTCTACTATCCCCATCTTGTGTAGTAGCTCATGACAATCAACCAGGAAAATCATAAGCATCTTGATTACGCACCCTTGAAGGCTGGAGGTTTTAATTTCAAGAACTTCTTGAAAAGTTTGTGCGATCGTTTGTCATTATCGGTCCAAAGAGTCAGGCGTGGAAATGTGCCTATCTCGATGAGGCATCCATGCGGGAGCCATAGTAGCCGCATGTCGTATCTCTCAAACCGGAGGTGTTGGTGCAGAAACCACTGGAGGTGCTCGACCACGATCGGATAATCCACTAAGATAAGCAAGTACTTGGTTGATCATCTACGGGGTAGGTTGGGGTGGCAATTCCTCATGTTGCGCTTGTTCATTCTCCCCTTCCTCACCCTCTCTTATTACCTCTTGATCGGTGGAGGAGTCACCGCCTAGTATCGAGATGGGCTAGGTGCTCGTCCTCTTCCTCTAGAGGGCGTCCTCCCACGACCTCTACCACGCGACCTCTTGCCATTGTTCTTCCTCGAGCCACGGCCCAGTGGGCTGGCTCGGATGTTTCTTCTTTGTGCCGTTGTTCTTCTTTGGTGCGGTCGTTGCTCTAGTTCTAACCATCTGCGAAATAGAGTGAAGATGGTCAGATACCAATTCGTATCGCCCAGATACCAATTGGACTCAAGTAGTAGCACGAAAGAAAGAATGAAAGAATGGAATTTTCCTAAAGTCTTATAGCTTCTCAAGGAAAAGTAAAGGCGTCCCCCTACCGTTCCTTAAGACTCTACTAGACCTGTTCTTGTGTGATGAGACCAACGAACCTAATGCTCTGATACCAAGTTTGTCACGACCCAAAACGGGGCCGCGACTGGCACCCACATTTACCCTCCTATGTCAGCGAACCAACCCATAAACCTTAACATTTTAATACAATATCAACAAAAGAAATGCGGAAGACTTAAACTCATAATTAAAACAATTCAAACTATTATTAATATCCCCCAAAATCTGGAAGTCATCATCACAAGAACATCTATCTCAAATTACTAAACTAGGAATGTCTAAGAAGCTAAAACAAATACTAGCTAGTCCATGCCGGAAGTTCAAGGCATCAAGACTTGAAGAAGAAGACCCAGTCCAAGCTAGACGCGTTAGCTCACCCTGAATTTCCGATGAAGTGAAGACTGGCTAGATCTCTTTGTTGAGTTGAAGTTATTGAACGTTTGCTGCATTACACAAATAACAAAGAAGAAAAACATAAAAGTAGGGGGTCAGTACAACCACACGTACTGAGTAGATATCATCGGCTAACTCAAAATAGGGAACAGTATATATCAATAATAATGTAAATCAACTACAATACTCAACATGTAGCAACAACAAGTAGTAATTCATCAATAAATACTACCAAGTTCATTCATGAGGACTCAAGCCTCAATACCATACTCGTTTGGGAATTACGTTCATTTAGATTGAGTATATTCATTATCTTTCAAGATTCATTATCTTTCTTCCTCTTGTGTCGGTACGTGACACTCCGATCCTCTATTTCTATCCTGGTGCCGGAACGTGGCACTCCGATCCTCATATTCATTCTATCCTGGTACCGGAACGTGGCACCCGATCCATTTACAATCCTGGTGTCGGAACGTGACACTCCGATCCTCATATTCATTCTATCCTGATGCAGGAACTTGGCACCGATCCATTTACTATCCTGGTGTCGGAACGTGACACTCCGATCCTCATATTCATTCTATCCTGGTACCGGAACGTGGCACCCGATCCATTTACTATCCTGGTGTCGGAACGTGACACTCCGATCCTCATATTCATTCTATCCTGGTACCGGAACGTGGCACCCGATCCTCATATTCATTCTATCCTGGTACCGGAACGTGGCACCCGATCCATTTACTATCCTGGTGTCGGAACGTGACACTCCGATCCCCTAATTCATCAAGCCTCCTTTTACACTAAGGCATCATCATTAACATTATATAATTTATCAAGCCTTCTTTCATACTAAGGCATCATCATTCTCATTATATAATATATCAAGCGAATTAGGGTTCTTTCAAGATTTGGGATTCAATAGCTTCATCATGCTCATATAATCACAAATATATATATACATCCTATTCATGCAAGCATACAATTAAGCACATAGTAGGGTTTACAATGCTATCAACACATATCATTCACTATTAAGAGTTTACTACGAATATCGTAAGAGAAACCATAACCTACCTTCACCGAAGAATTGGAATCAACAAGCAATTTCCCAAGCTTTGATATTCTTCTTCCTCGTTCGACTCTCTCTCTCAATCGATCAATCTCTCTCTCTCTTTTCTTTTCTCTTTTTCTTATTCAAACCCTCTTTCTTTTACCCTAATTATTCTATAATTAAGAATGAAAGATGGTAATAATGACCCCCTAATTAACTTAAGGTTACCTATTTTAACCCCCAAGTAATTAGATTTATTAGTATTAACCCTCAAACTTTATAATTAAGGAAAGAATAGTCCAAAACGTCCCTTAAAACGTGGAAAGAAATCCGATTCGAGTGGGACTACGCGACTGTGACGGGCCGTCATGCTGCGACGGTCCGTCACTCAGTCGTCGCAGCCTCTTAAAACTCAAGTGGATGTGACGGTCCGTCACCCTGTGACGTCCGTCCGTCTGTCGATTCGTTCTGAGTTGAGAGTCGATTTTCGATGCAAATTTCAGAATTCTAAGTGTCATGGAACGAAACCTCTGTGACGGACCGTCGTGCCTATGACGGTCCGTCGTGGTGTCTGTAGTCTAGGCCAGTTTTTCCAGAAATAAAATCTGCTGCTCAAAACGACTAAACGGGTCGTTACAATTTTCTATTTTTATTTTATTAATTTTATTTCTTGCTGTTATTTTATGCTTTGTTGTTAATATATATAAATTTTTACATCTTGCTGTAAATAATTTGCTTCCTGGTGCTAGTTCTATTCCAGATATTTTCCAATATAGAACTAATGATCTATCTATATTTTTATCTGTTAATGATACTGTATAATTAGCACTTATTGTAAATTTAAATTTTTGATATATCAAGTTTCCTTTTACTGCACTAATTACGCTTTTTTCTATAGGGTGTACAATTCTATCATCTGCTAAATATATTTCTATAGGTGTATCTATTCCTTCTCTAAAGCAGGCTTTTATTAATATTTCTGTTCCTCCTAAATGTACATATTTTATTGGTGTTTTAGCTTTTATATCTTGTATTTCTTTGTTTATCATTCTTTTATTTATTATAGGTATATATGCTTTTCCTCTTGTGTATTTGCAATCTATGATATGTTCTTTTTGACTAACTACAAAGTATTCTTCTTTTTGTCTTTTAAACCAATTTCTTAAAATAGGTATTTCTAATACTTTTTCAACACTTAAATCTAATTCTTTTCCTTTTATTTGTTCAAATATCGTATTATCAAATATAATTTTTTGTTCTGATGATTCTTCATCTTGATATTCTTCCTTAGATATTATTTTTATTTCATTTTCAGACATTATATTTCTTCATCTGTTTCGTTATTATCTATGTTAGTATTTTCTTCTTCATTCTCAGTTTCTATATGTGATACTTCATATATACTATCATTTTCACTTAATTCATAATCTATGTACTCTATTTGCATATATTTTTCATTAACTATAATTAATTCTGCTATTTGTTTTCTTTTTGGATTTTTGGGTAATTTACAATCTTTAGCTATGTGTCCTATCTTTCCACAATTATAACAAGTACATTGGGATATCTTTCTTTTTGGTCTGTATGGTCTTTTTATTTTATAGTTTTTACATAATACCTTCGTCTTGGTTGTTTATATTTATATATAGATTTCTTTTTCTATAATTTTTATATCTTTTAGATTTTTGTTTTTAGTTGTGCATCCAAATTGTGGTGCCATTTTATTTTGCAACATGATAAATTTATATTTAGTACTTTTTTCATTTTTAATTTTTCTTTTTGGTTTTCACATAGTTGTATGAACCAATGGTTTAAAAATTTTATTCTAGATCCTAAAGTATCTACCATTCCTTCATTATTCCAATCCTTTATTACGTTTGTACTAAATGGTTCTGGTAATTTTGTATAATATTGTTTTCTTATTTCTTTTGCTTCGTCTAAATTGTATTTAGCTTTGTAATAATATTCTTTAAATGCGCAAGTATATTCTTCTAAGTAACACATTTTACATATAGCTAATTTTGTCATAAGTTGTCTATTTATTATTTTTTCTCTATTTTGTTTTCTTATATCTGTAGTCATACCTCCAAATTCACTTCTTATTGCTGATTCATATTTGTCTAGTATATCTATATTTGTTGCTGATGCGGATCCATCCATTTTCTTATCATTCCTAAGTACTTCTAAACTTTCCGAGGGTAGATTTTCTATCCATAATTTTGTTGTTCCTACGAATGTTCTTTCTATGTATCTTGGTGTTTTTGCTGTTTCTATTTTATTGTCTATTAACTGTTTAGACATATTTCCTATCCATATTAATATTGCTTTATTTATATCTCATGACACAATCTAAATCTAAGAAATTGTATTGTTCATTTCTTTGGTTTAGGTGTCCAATTTTTATTTAATCTCTTGTTCCATATTGCATTATTTCTATCGATTGTTGATAGCTTTACGTATAATAAGTTGGTGGTGTCCTCCTAGGACTAACTCTAGGACTATTTTGGGACTATTATCCTGGGTTTTAACTCTTGACGTACAAGGCCTATCCATATCTCCTGTGTTTATTTCTAATTTTTTCGGTTTATTTATTTGTTCTAAAATTTCTGTATATGTTTCACTTATATCACTTATTTCTGATTGTTGGTCATTTTCATTTCCATCTATTTCATTTACTTCAATATCTTCATTTAATTTTTGTTCCATTTGTTTTATTTCATTTGTTAATTCTAGCTCTTTATCTTTTTCTTTTTGTTTATTTTCATATAATAATTTTAACCTAGCTAATTCTCTTTCTAATTCACTTATTCTTGTATTTTTTATTTCTTCTAAATTTTGCACTTCTTGTTTTGCTTGTGTTTTTATTTTTTCAATTTCTCTTGATTTATCTATTTCTTCATTTTCTTTTGTTATTCTTACCATAGCTGTTAAACTATCTTCTAATTTTGCTGTTTCTTTTTCTAGCATTAGATATAAGTTATTTCCTATTTTCTTGTATCTTCTTCCTAAATTTGAAAATACTATTTTTATTATCATTCCGTCTTGGTTTTCATATGTTTTTTCGTCTACTGCAAATTCTTCTTTGTTCATTATGATCGATGTATTATATTATGTTGTAATTCATATTCAAGACAATCTAATTCTAATTCTAACATTAATATATCTTTTCTCTGTGCTAGTATTGATTTGTTACATACTCCTGCTAATATATTTTCTTCTAACCTTCTTTTTCTATGTTGTAACTCTTGTTCTTTTTCAGTTATTTGTTCCATTATTTTTTCTATTAATTGTTGTTTATATTTTTCTTCGTTCATATTGTTTCTTCAAATAGCAAACATATTTGTATTCTGTTTTTGAAATTATATTTATCAAATGATCTTTTTTATCATTTTCTGTTTTGACTAGTTGTGATAATTGATATTCTATATATAAGGATTTTAATTTTTTCCATATTTTTCGTACTTTTTTGTCTATCTTAGTTTTTGTTATTTTAGTTTCTTTGATTGGTGTTGTATTATTCTTCATAAAATGTCTTTCTATAATATTCTTTTTTAAGTAGACCTAATCTTTGTATTTTATTAGCATTAGTTATAATATATTCTAGATATTCATCTTCTCGAGTTCTTAAATAACCAAATAAATTTTCAATTAGTAGTTTTTCTTGTAGATCTATGTCTTCTATAGTTTGTACCCAATATTGTAAATATTCGTAATTTATCATTGATCACTGAATATATCTATGTCATCATATAAATCATATATGTCAAAGTAAAGTTCATCTTCTATACTTTGTATGGTTAACTCAGTCCAACCTTGGGTTGTTATTTCTATTATCTCATATGTTAATAATTTATTATAAATTTCTCTTTTTATATCAGTATTCAAATTTTTTAGTATATAGAATAATAATATCTTATAATCAACATCATCGTTTAATAGGTAGGTTTCCATTTTTATTATTTTCATTTTTCCCTAAAATTTTATTCCTTTCAACCTCTTAATAAATTATACTTGCTTATTATGCAAAATAATGATTTATTAATCATCTCGTCTGGTCACTACTACAGCTTTCTTCTTTGATTAGTTACCCTAACAACGCCTCAACTTTGTTTACTCCCCTAACGGTCTTGCCTACTGGTTTCAACCTTAGGATGGCATAGTCTGGGCATACTTATTCAAGAATATTTCTGTAGCAAACTTTCTAAAGATGGTTATTATAACATTATTCAAACATGATAAACAATTATAATTAACAAGAGATTTTCAGGAATAAATTAATTTAGCTACTCATGAATATAAAATGGTATACCTGTTCTTGTAGATCATCTGTCATAGTTGATTTGTTTTCCATAGTTATTTAACTAACTAGCTCTGATACCAATAAAGGGGGCGGAAGCGTAAAGAGAGAGTATTCAGAAAGATGAGAGATGTAAGGATGAAGGTGTGTTTTATTTATGAGAAAAGCTCCTCTATTTATACACATAAATTACACCGTCATACTATTTACTTTACATAATTGGCCGACAAACTTTTTACATGATTGGCCGACAAACTATTTACTTTATGACTTTTGTACATTTGGCTTTTTTCAGCCGACGCAAGACGACAAAAATAAAAAGACTCTTACTTTATGCATATGGCTGATATTTAGCCAACACAATAATACATATAATACTTCATACATATGGCTGGTATTCAGCCAACAATAATGATAAAAGTTTTGCTTTCTTGTACGCATTGAGTGCTGAATGGTTTGAAGTATGTTCGTTGTATTTTCTATGCATTATCTTTTACATGATTATGTTATGATTGTTGTGAGTTGCTCTATGGTTCATTGAAGTCCTTGTTGTGATTAATGTTTTATAAGTGTCATGCTAGGACGAATGTTCCCAAGTGGGGGATATTGTAAGACCTCCAAAATGAGTTAGGGTATCTAGAGTCTTACATGTCTGTAATAAGGGTCGAAGGTCGTAAAAAGGTTTATAATATGGTATTGAAACAGTGTGTAAAGTTTGAGGTGATTTGAAAGTCGAACATCATAGGGACTACCAAGAAATTCGATGACAAGTCGCCAAAGGGGTCTTATATGCTTTTATGGGCTTTTGATTTTTTCATGAGCTTATGAATTCATAAAATTGGTTATAATGAAGTTTATAAGCAGTGTATAGATTTTCCTGAAGTTTAGAAGTCAAACGTCCAAGAACGTCTACGAAGTTTGAAAGTTAGCCCTTGAGACGTTCATGTGTGTCTTGATGGTGCCTAACATGTCTGGATGTGTTTCGGGCAATTATATTAGGTTAAACTGATGTGGAAGGTTCTTGGTTTGTAAATTTTCATATTTACGTTCGAAACGCCCAGGTACGACTTCCCAAGGGCCCCGCAAGAGGGACCACAAAAAAGACACAAAGATTATCGAGACAAAGCCTTCGCAGTGTCAATAGACAAGCTCAAGTGACGAGTCATTGGTGGAATGACGCCCCGTAAATGGGGAGGCGTCGATGGGAACTTATCCCGGATAAGGCTTGGCCACATGACCAATTCAGACCCAAATGACAGAATACACAGAATTGTCCGTCGATGGACCAACACCCTGTTGTTAGTTCCTCGGTGCAGGCTTTGTATCATTGCCTGTGCATTTTTTGATTAAAGGGGTGAATGGGAAATTCACCCCACGTCCTAAACTGACCCTACTAGGTTTTTTTAGTTATTTTAGGGTGTTTAAGGGATCAAAAAAGTTATCAACCCATTCCCAATAAAATTCACTCAAATAGAATTTCCCTCCAAAATCAATTGTCTTTAAAAATCTCTATAGAAGGTAAATCTCAAGAAAAAATTGGAGCTTGGATTTCCATAAATTCTTCATCATGTTTTGGAGGTTTTGTTCTATATAAAGGTATGTTGATCCTTCATCTCTAATTAACCTTTCACTTGGTTCAAAGAGAAAATATGATCAAATATCGTCTTCTTCAATCTAGCCATGAGTTCATTCTAAAAACATTTTCAAAGGCTTAATCATGATGAATCGATGATAATATATTTGTCTTAACCTGATTTTCAATCCAATTTCATGATGAACCCATGTCCATTCCCAAACTCGATTTAGCCCTTGCATAGGCATTGTGATCGTGACTTTTTATTTATTGAATTGTTATTCTGTTACGTTTGACTGATTATATCTACTTTTATATACGTGTATTGAAGATAAATTGATGATGAATGATCCATGTGGATCAATGATAAAGATTTATAGTATGACTAGCTTATATCTCATGGTATTCATTGTAACATTGCCTTTATAATGATTGAATGTTTAATTCGATTAGGTGAAGATGACTATATCTACTATATTAGGTTTATGGTTTGGCTAAATTGTGGGTATAAACTCTTGATGATCAAATAAAAGGAATCTTTATAAGGATTAATCTTTATGTTTTAGCCTAATTGTCGAAAATGCTATGAACAAAATGTGATCTAAATTTAGGGTAGATGAAACATGATTTACTCTTGGTTATTATATCTTTATCTACTTCTCTAGATTGTTTTTATTGGTGTATTATGAATGTGTATCATGATGATCAAAGCAAGGAATACTAGTAAGTGATCTATGTCTCTCTACCTTATAGTCTATTGGTGATGTAGTGTACTTGTTGTAGCATGATCTCGTAGTGACTTGTGCTTGAGTTACTTTATTATTAAATTATATTTAGATACTATCCTATATCGTATTGTTGATGAAAAAGGTGTACTGATCAATAATGATCGAAGGATGATGAATTGGTAAGGATGGCTTTTCCTTGTCTACTTTTACATATTATTGTAGTTGATGAAGCCTTGTATGGCATTGTGTTGTATGCTCATCCTATGGTGGCAGTTTTTACTTTATTTTCATTATATTTTTGTTGACCATGTCCTTGAAGGCAAAATGATGAATATATGGATGTATGGTTATGATGATCACCTTATGTGTAATTTGTACCTAGTCTTTTACTCTAGTTGTGAATCTTGGTTATATTTTTATTGCTATGAGCATCAGAATGAGTATGTTAGGGTTATGTGTAGGTGATTCCATTAGTGAATTATTACGAAATGATGACCCCTATCGATGTACCCATATGTGAATGCATAAATAGTCAAAGTTAGAAGTCTTAAGTGTAATAGGAAGCTTGGCTTTTTTCCTACACTATTGTGTGTTGTGTGGTCTATGCTTGAAAGGGTAATGTAGTCTTAATAGGTTGACTGACTCAATCTATTCTTGATAGCCATTATGTGATCATGTTTACCAATTTATACACACACTCACACATTATGCATGCTTACGATGTAGTAAATGTTCATAGAGTCTAATGAAAGATTGATCTCATATTCACTAAATGTATACTACAACACATGTAATATAAATGTATGTTAGTATGTTATATATTCCATTACCTAGGATTAATTGATAGGTATACTAGTATGGGCAAGGGTATGGGACCTTGTCTATACATTGCATATGTTTACCTTTATAGGATAGTTCGTAGGTTTGGTTTGTATGAACATGAAAATGAATATAAGGAAATGCCTTGAATAGGTGTTATATGCTATAATGTTATGTATATGATATGATGAAATATTAATGGCATAGTTAATTAAATTGTTGATACGAAAGGATTGCTCGTATTGTTACACCTATTGGCTTATGCATTGATAAATGAACATGTGTGACATGTATGTGTTATGTGAAAGGTTTTCTTACGTACAAGAACACACACACACACATGTATGAAGATCTAGTCAATAGACGGGCCTTGAAAGGTGTTCTAATATGTACCCTAAAACTAGATAGGTGCTTGAATATTCTATAAGCATATAAGGAATAAATATCCTAAGCCTATGTTTTATGAAGTAAAGAAATAAAGGCTTTTGATAAAAAGGGAACTTAGCTTAGCACCGAGTGAACTTTAGAATAAGAGGTGTTGGCTTCCCATGAGGAAGATTCACCATTGATTTCTCATAGAGTGTTAACTTCGCTTTGAGGAAGATTCACCACTGGGTTCCCACAAGGTTTGACTTCCCTTAGAGGAATATTATCCTATGGTTCTACATGAGGTGGTGGCTTCCCTTTGAGGAAGGTTCACCCATGTTTTGTCATAAGATGAGGCTCCAATGCCAATGAGCATGTACATGGTCATGTATATCTCCTAGTTCCATAAACTATGCTTGCCACATAGGATATAGAAAATGAATTCACTTAATATGCTAAGATGTATGTTAATGTTCTACCGTGGCTAGGTGAGAACATCTTCATTTGGTGTAAGTATCTACAACACTAAATTCCATGTTTAGCACCCATGGTCTTAGTGTCAGTTAAGACAGTAATTTACCTAAAGTAAAATGGAAAATGGAAGTAAAGTAAGGACCCTAACTAGGATAACTTAAGGGTAGTTGCTTAGTGTAGATGGGGGTATGGGACTTCACCTATGCATTGAACAACTTACACTTGAGGGAAGTCCTAGGAATGTTTTCAAATGCATGTGTCTATATTTATGGTTTTTCTTGCATGACATTGTTATAGTGTTTACATGAAGAGATTATATGCATGACATGAAGTTCTAATATGTCAATGTGACTAAGGCCCTATATTAAAGTGTATGTTGGTTGCCTGTAGTATTATGTTTGGTACATGAAGGATATGTTAAGGCTTTTGGTCTCATGATAGGTTTACTAAGTATGTGTGAGGTTATGGGGCTTCGCATTTACATTGAACTAGTAGATTTAGATAAGGATTACAAGTAAGGTTTCATAAGGTTCTGTGTGAAGCAAAATAAGTATATATGCATAAGGACAAGAGCTTACTCTAATGTTCTTATGTCTTGGCCTAAGTGTCTTTTATGTGTTATACTTCTATGATGGTATGTTTGGGCTTATGTAAGTTGTATGTATGGTTTTCCTTGTGACCATAAGGTGATGTATTGCACTAAGTATCACTAGAGGGTTACTTGGAAGGTTAATGAGTTATAAGAAGAACTTCACTGTAAAAGGAAAGTAGCTTACTCTAATATGAAAGGAGCTCACTATAAAGTGACCTCAAATGCGACTTAAATTCTAAATTCAATTTTATATGATATATGTGCTTTGAATACGTCTTCATGAAGTATGTAAATGATATAAATAATATTGTAGAAAAGTTTTATGTAGAATTTCACGAGAAAGCATCAAGTGTGATTTCCAGAAAATGTCCCTTTTAAATGCATATTTTTACATGGTTGTCGTACATAGTGCTTTCTTGTACTAACTCCAATCTTATATTTTTTTACGCAAACTGTAGGTTACGGATTCTTATAGGATGTATTTATGGTTGAGGATCTTGTTATGTGAATTCCATTCTCAAGAAAAGGGATCCTTAAGTTCAAGCATTCCTAAGTCATGTCTTTACTATAAAGTGTATAAGTTTACTTATGTATTATGTTTTAAGGGACGTTTCCCTATTGTACTCTTATGGTGTTGTGTCTAGGCTGGTAAAGTGACTTAAGGTCTAAATATGTACGTATGATATTTTATATATATATGAGGTAAAGTTTCTATCATATGATGTGTTATGAAATGTTTTAAATTTTTTGCTAAAATTACTATGATATTTTATATATATATAACAATGGGCTTGTATAAGACCTCCGAGAGTTCAAGTAAGCAATGTTACTTGAATGGGTTGGTCCTCGGATGTGAAAATTAGTGAAGGTAAATTTGGAATAATATGATGTGATTTCATTTATGGATATATGTGACTTGTGACGATTGAGGTTATATGATGAGAAGTTATTTTATGATATAGTTCGACCTTGTTTAGAGTCGTTATAGTGTCATAGATTACTCTTTATAATTATGACCTACTTTATGGTTATGAATTATGATAGAATAATGTTAGGGTATAAGCTTGAACAAGTTTTTGACAAATGTTGTAATAGTGAAAGATGAATGATTCCCTATGTATATGAGTAATGGTTCATAGTTGTGCTTGTGTGGATTGGAGTTTTTTTGCATAGTCTTGCTACTAAGGAGGCAAGATGTGTGTTAAATCTAGTAAGGAAATTGTGAAGCATTATAGTTAATGGGAGAACCCAAAAGACTAGTCCATAAGTTCCATATATGACCCTATTCTAAGGGCGCGAAAAAGGTAATAATGGGTTTGGTTCCATAAGTTTGAATATTTCTTTGCTCTAAGGTTGACTTAGAGAGATGAATTTACCCTTTAACTCATAAAGAGAATAAGAGAATTGATGTTGACCTACTTTAAAGAGGTTAGATGTCTTTTAAGTTTGACCTTAAGTATGGTCATTTGAGGAAAATGGTTTGATTGTATCTAGGCATGGTTGGTTAGAAGGTTCCACTACTGGTGATGATGTGGGTTGAGAAGACCTATAAGGTACCTTGCCTAAGTGATGGAAGAAAAGAAAGAGGACTTTATGGCAAAATCCCTTCTACGCTTCCCCTAAGATTTTAACTAGGGAGTATGGTTACCATGAATATCTAGATGAAGTAGTAGAGGATCTTTAGAGTTCCAACTTGCTTTTTATGATTGGTTAGAATAAGGGATTTCTATAGTCGTAAGTTTGAGGGAGAATTCCCTAATGGCTATAAATGAACTACTAAGGTAATGACCCTTATAGTCTTAAATTCTGGACTACTTTCCTTGTTAGGACTAGGTTATAGAATGTGATGAAATTATGAATATTCCCTTGGCATTCATGGTGTAATTTAAGGCCTCATGTGGTGGGGTATCATGATCTAGCATGATTTTTATGGGTTTCCTTTAGGTGTTTGACTTAGAGAAATAGCGTTGCTTGAGTGCTACCTATTGATGTTGAATTAGTAATCTCCTTCATACGAGTTTACGAGTGGAATCCTCTATGATTTAAAACCTTCTTATGTGAGTAGTATGTAGGTTTGGTTTGACTTGCTTTGACCATTGTATTTAAGGGCATGAGGTGATAAATATTTGATTCGT
Organism: Solanum arcanum; assembly: GCA_027789145.1. Taxonomy (NCBI): domain Eukaryota; kingdom Viridiplantae; phylum Streptophyta; class Magnoliopsida; order Solanales; family Solanaceae; genus Solanum; species Solanum arcanum. The sequence continues at coordinate 39,165,562 of CM050935.1, read as the reverse complement.
CTTACCCTAAGTGGGGGATAATGTGTCTAGATGGTAAGATTATGAATTCCCTTACTGATCCTCATTTGATGTCCCTTGAATTTCCCTATGTTAAAAATAACTTTGACTGATAAATATGAAGTGGAGTAATTTATATACACAATTGTGGTCACTTGAAATCCTCACATAGTGAACTATGAGTGAAGAGCTACTGTAAAATGGTTCCTTCTTTAGATATGGAAGGAGGTGATGTTATGAACGGTATGCATAATCTTGATCCCAAAAGGTATATGATTTTTTTACTAGAAGGATTCGTAATTCCATGTTCTATTATATGAGATGAGTTTCTCTAAATATGATTTTACCCTAAGTTGGTGATGATGATTTGAGTAGTAAGGTTGTTGATATCCCTATATTTCCCTTCTATTAGTACTCAAGCTTGAAATAAAAGGGGTTCCTAGTAGCTTTTTCATGTTATGGAGTATGTCATATGAGTATGAGTTGCATGTTCTCCTCATGTTATGAATATCTTAAATTACACTATGTCATGCATGTTTTGAAAAATTAATATTGCATGAAAAAGGATCTTTTTAAAATTACATGTTTCTTAGGTTTTTGTGAATCTTAATAGGATATATTTGCACTTTGACTTCATGATATGGCTTGATGAACATCATTTATAATCCTTTTTGACGTGAGGGTATTTTGGCCCCACAAAGATGTGTTAACTATTCTTTAAATGAGAAAAGATGAGTCCCTTTAAAGTATGTGATTTGTGATTTTGGGAAGTGTTGATATAGTCGTACTCTTGAAAAGTGATGGTGTATCTAGCCAATATTTATGTATATGTATCTATGAATATAATAGCATTCCTAAATGATGTATGTTCATGAAAAATAGTGTATACTACAAACTGAAATTTTGTGAACTAACTTCCTATTGTTGTGATGTGGTTGGTGCGATATACAATTTTGACTTCATTAGAAGGAAAGTATGAGCATGATTCTGTTAAGAGGGAAGAAATTCTCCGTAAGTTAATTTACCTCTGTTGAATGTTGGTATGTAAACCGTATGATGCAATGGATGTATTTTGTGACTAGGAGAAGGTAGTTCCTCCTTGTACATAATTAAACATGGTAATGCTATAGATGACCTTGATGGTATTATGTATAGACTATAAGATTGTAATTTATTTATATTTTTCTTGATACATGTCCACCGAGTATGTATCGCTTAACCTCTTCACGAGAGGAAGTGTGGATCATTACTATGTGAGTATTTGAATTCCATTTTATGTTTATGTCACACCCGGATAAGTACAGTCTAGATGCGACCACTGTTGTCGTCCTCTTAGATAACTCAAACAAGACTCTTAGCGTTCATCATAGCATGTCATCACTTAAAATTTGTGGAAAATTAAAACTTTTAATACTATGTTAAGTATACTTAGACTTCATGCTTTAACATTTATAATAGCATATGATATTCTAACAACTTGTCCAACATGTATAAAAACATCTAAAGAGTATGAATCAAGACTTAGCCAATAAATAGTCGATGTGCCATATAGGCCTTAATACAAAATAATCCGAAGAACATAATGGAAATGTGAGTATTCTTAAAATCAACTGAGGTTTTCCTAAGCTAGAATATGAAAAGATAGCTTCCCGTTCATGACCCGAAAGTACCCCTAGAAGATAAGAGGAACCCTCGTTTCGTGGCTGGGCGTACTTGACCCTTTGGGGTCTTGTACAAGCCCTTCAACACGCATTCATTACATAAGATATGAACAGTAGTGCAGAATCGAAAGATTTTATGAATAATTTAATAAAAAGGAAATCTTTCATAAATACTTAAGAAATCTTATCGTCACAACCCAAACATAAATACACAACATAAATAACTTCAGGACAAGGCCCTTTACATGGAAAGGAATACATAATAATTCTTTAACTAACAAAATAAGAAATGGACTATGTCCTCGAATATGTGAGAACATACTTTATCTTGAGAGGAACTTTCCCAAGCTTCACCTTCTATACTTCAACCTTGAAAATTCTTCCAACCTATACTTATACTATAGAAAAGTATGGGGTTAGTAAAAATAATTTACTGAGTATGGCATATGCAAAAACATGTGAAAAGGGATATTTTAGTAAAAATACCATTTCATGCAATTTAATTAAATATTCAAAATTAAGAAACAAATTTAAGATGATGAACATCATTTAACACTTATATGAAAACTCATATAATTTTGAAACCAAAAGACACTTTACACTAAACTTACCAAAACATAACAGTGAACTCAAATCTAACATTAAAGTGACTAATTAGGCGTTTACAGTGAAATCATTTGAGCACTTTCAATAAATCAATTAAAGCATTCATAATGTATTCAACTTGTTCCATTACAATGAACTAACCTATTCTAAATGAGTGAACTTCCAAGGCAAAGAGAAAGAGAAAGTGAACTCATTTTCCATAAGAATTCCCTAACTCAGGATTATCCGAAGACTCACTAAGGTAAAGAAGCAACTCACTCTATGTAAAGACATTAAAAAGGCACCCAACAAACCACATAAGTCTTCCATTTTCAAATGCCTACTTAGTGCAATGAGTAGATGGTTCCCATACCACACCTACCCTGAGTAGAACAGTATATTACAAGGTTTGGCACCAAGTCTTCCATTTTCGAAGGTCCTTCTTAGAGCAATGGATACATAGAATCACATACTACCACCTATCCTAAGTAGTACGTTCTTCTATAAGACTTAGTTCATTCAATTAAAACATGTCTCACCTAGACTCGCTTACGGATTGCCTACCTAGTGCAATAAATAAATCACGTCACATTCCACTACCTACCCTAAGTAGAACACTCTTTTAGAACACTTAGCACATTCATTCCTTTTGTTGGAGTTAGCTTTAAAGACATAGACCATGAGATCTAGACATGGAATCTCGATATTAACCCTTATCGTATGAGGGATCTTCAGTTGTCTAGAATGAGGTCGTTCTCTTAGCAATTACATGGATTTTCTAATAGCTACACATCTGCGCGGGCGCATATTTAAGGGACAAAGATATTGCTACTAAGTAACTCATTCTCTACTAACGAGGAGTACTCATCTCAAGAGGTACATTGGAAAACAACATCTCAACTCACGATGTGTAATCCACCTCTCCTTCATATCCTGTCGGTATTAGGCAGAACTTCCCACGGATTTTTAACATTATAGACTATAGGTTAAGGATAACTAGTGAACACCACATCTCAACTCATGAAGGACATTCATCCTCCAACCTATCTTACAAAGCTTATTGGATGCAGTGAGGTTTCTGCTAAACACATAATCTCAACTCATGAAGATTGTCCACCCCAAAACTCCCCATTGGACTTAACTTAGCTTCATTCATTCATTCAAGTGTGAGTGTCTGTGTACATGTGAGCATACCTTGCACATAAGCTTCATTTAATTTAGATATAACTTATATACATGCTTAGACCTTGATACGCCACATCACACACTTTACATACTTCATATAATCATAAGGCCTTTATACATAATCCTTAACATACTTCTCATAACAAGTTTCATATAACACTTATCAAGAATATCTTCATTTAAGCATATTATCTAGCCTATTTCGCATAATATTTTCATAATGCATATTTAACAATAATATAATATTTATCTTCTTATTTAACTTAAAAAAGACTTAATACCCTCATTCACAATAAACTGGTAACTTTACATTCATACAAGTCAAATAAACACCGCCACCAAGAAGGTGGACCATACCACTTCAAGAGCATATCAAAATTGAAACTAAAAAACATAACCAACTTACCCTTTAATTCATGCTTTCATCACCTTTCACATTTTATTCAATAATTCATAATAAATTATCCCATTGGGCAGTAGCTAAACAGCAATAACAACCATAAGTAATCAAAGCTCAAAGACTACCAATTCATGCTCACATAACCCATTTCTTAAGCCAACATTAGATTAAAACGCCTAATGCTATTTCATTGAAGTTTAAACCTTAAAAACACAAACTAACCTAGAAATTTCATTAATAAGTCGTTCAAAATGTTTTCATGCAATACCCATATTTAGAATTGAAGATAGAAGAAACTAGGGTTGAGAACCCGTTTTGAAAATTAATTTAAAGGGACTCCTTGAATGGAAGAGAGTTCAAGGATGGATATCATACCTCACATTGAATAAATACCAAAAATTTATGATGGATAAACGACCATCAACAGTGCTCCAAACAGTTCTTGACCTCTAGCTTCCATGGAGACTTGAGAGGGAATTCTAAGAGAGAGGGGTTTTGGGTTTTAGGAAGAGGGGTCTGAAATGGGGTCTTCGGATATATAACACTTTAATATACCTATTAAACGCTAAAACCAAGACAGTCCACTTTACAACTTTTTAGGCAGTCTCACCAACGGACCATTTGTCAAGAGACGGGCCGTTGGTGAGGTCTCGTTGGTTGAGACATAGCTCAATTTGGAGCTTGCACAATCCCAACTTTCAGGGACAATCGACTCCCTTGGTCGATTAACGGCCTTACTTAGTTTCGTCGTTTGGTCACTGCTTTGGTAGTTTGGTCCGAGTCTTGGGTCCTTCATCTAGGGCCCCTTGTGGGTCCTATGTGGGTTTGTGCCCAGATGTTAAACCCTCAAAATAAGTCGTCTAGGTCTTAGGAAAATCTCATGCAAGTTTCAAGTAAAATGAACACATAAAACTCACTCAAACACTTAAGACAAATAAGCACTATCTAAGGCACACGTTTCGAACTTCACGAACGTTCTTGGGCGTTTGACCTCCAAACATAACCAAACTTCACACACTGCCTAAGAACACTAAATTAACTAATATTTAGTTCAAATTAATTGAAGAGACACTCATGATGCTCTATTTCACCTTTGTTCATTTTGGGGCTGGGCATTACATTCTAACCCACTTAAAAAACATTCGTCTTTGAATGACACTGAAACTTCAAGAACAACAAGGAGTCACTTAGCATGAAATAAAACATTACAATTAAGGCTCAAACCCTCAAAATCAAATCATCACTAGGAAGGAGCATCATTTGACATTTTCAAACACTTAGCAACATAGGTGACACTTGTAAAGTTACAAATTTTCAAAACTCACACTTAAAGTTGTTTTACGGAGGAACTAACTTCTCCAACATTAAATATTCTCATATACAACACCTTTTCACTCATTGAAATATCAATGAAAGACACCAAATTTCTCAAAAAATAGAAATCTTACAGTGAACATTCACTGTTTCACTACCAAAATAATAAAAAAATTTAAAAAAATTCTATTGTTTGAGCAATTCATCAATAGGGCATGATTACATTAAGTACAATACCATATAAATTCATCGTATAAAACATTGAAACCATAACTTTTTAAAAATGCAATTTTCTCAAAAAGTTGAACTTCATTACAGTCAATTCAAAACATCCCTATGTCACATGCTTAAAAATTCCATAATGCACCTTTCAAGCAACTTTAACAAGATGACATGAGAATATCAGGGACACGACAAAACTAACTTACTCCTAAGAGACTTTGTAAGTTCACTAAGTGCAATGTGAGAGTAGCATCCCATACGAACACTCCCACTTAGGGACCCTTAAGGATTCTCTTGGACTAAGTACATTATATGCCATTCTACACAACTAATTTTCCCATCTTAGGGTAAAGCCATCTTCAAGGTCTCATACTTCAAAGAATCATTTTTCCTATCACAAGGTAAGAACTCACACTACCCTCAACTCATGCACATAAATATTAAACATCAATTTACAAGTTAAGCATAACACATTCCTCTTAGGATTCAAGCCTATAGAAACTCTCTTAAACATCACTTCATTCAATTGTTATGTATCACTTAACTCAATTTCATGGAAAAAAAAACTTTCTCACTAAATATTCATACCACATTTCCATATTAGTGTAAGCCTACACCACAACATCCCCCAAATAACAAGAATGACTATTAAAACATTAACCACACAAGAGGATTGCCGTAAACTCCTACAAAATCACCACATTCCCTCCACATTTCCTCAAATTCACACCTTAAAGCATATCTACCATCATTGAATATAATCACGAGATATATCATTTATTCTCAAAAGCACTTTATTAATCCTTATAACTCTAACCATGAGTAAAACTAAATCACCATAAAGTTTCTTATAATAACATTCACAACCTCACAGTACACTCCAAGACATAAATGGCATCACATCCCAAGTTTCCAAACATACCTTCACATCTACTCTTTTAGCCATAAAACAATCTTAACATCAATACTCACCCTTTTCTCTCCCTTAAACTTTGAAATATCTCCCCTTCCAAACAATCACACCTAGAAGACCACAATACAAGGGAACACAAGAGAGAGAGACCTTATGGAATTAAGTTCTATTGCACGATTCATGAGTAATGAAAAAAGTGAAACTATATCATCTTATAGCGTCTTGTCCATTGATATGCCCGACTCACACCAAATGACTAAGATACTACTAGACATGGTTGTGAGACTTTTAGACATAAGTCTATTTCTTAAAACTTTATGCTCTAATACAAAATTTTGTCACGACCCTAAAGTACCCCCTAGAAGTTAGGAGGAACCCTTATTTCCTAGCTAGGCGTACTTGACTCGTTGGGGTCTTGTACAAGCCCTTCAACTCACAGTCATTATATAAGACATGAAAAGTAATGTGGAATTACAACTTTTCACGAATTATTTAACAAAAAGGAAGTCTTTCATAAAAAAGTTTTAATTCTTATCGTCACAAGCAAAACTTAATGACACGACATAAACAACCAAGGGACGCGACCTTTACATTGTAAGGAATACAAAATACTATGAAATTAAGAAATGGACTATGCCCTCGAATATGTTTGGACATACTTTATCTTGAGAGGAACTTTCCCAAGCTTCACCTTCTAGACTTCAACCTTGAGAATGCTTCCAACCTATAATTATTTTATAGAAAAGTATTTGGTTAGTACAAATAATGTACTATGTATGACATATGCAAAACCATGCGAAAATGGACGTTTTTGTAAAATAACATTTCATGCAATTTAAGAAAAATATTCATGAATTTAGAAACAAATTAACATGATGAACATCATTTATTACATAGATTAAAAGTCATATAATTCTTAAACCAAAAGACACTTTTCAATTAACTTACCAAAGCTTAAAAGTTATCTCAAATCAAACATTACAGTGAACTAATTAAGCCTTTACAGTGAAACCATTTGAGCACCTACAATAAATCATTTAAAGACTTCACAATGTATTCAACTCAAGCAATTACAATGAACTATCGTATATTAAAGTAGTAAACTTCCAAGGCCAAGTGAAAGAGAAAGTGAACTCAATTTCCGTAAGAGTTTTCCTAACTCGGAATTATCCTAAGACTCACTAATACAAGACATGAAGCAAGTATGCATGTGCCTCCTTCAATAGACACAAAAGCAATCCTCAAGACTTCCCATTTCGGCTTACTCAACTCGGGAGAAACAAGCCCCTCAATCAATGGAAACACATTAAAAGACACCCAACAAACCACCAAAGTCTTCTATTTGGGAATGCGTACTTAGTGCAATTAGTAGATGGTGTCCCATTCCACCACATACCTTAAGTAGCACATTCTATTAGAAATTTTGGCACAAATTCTTCCCGTGCGATGGATAGATAGTGTCCCATACACCACCAACCCTAAGTAGTATCTTATTTTAGAAGTCTTAGTTCCTTCAATTCAAATAAGTCTCACCAAGACTCCCCTTTGGGATTGCCTAACTACTGCAATGGATTAATAGAGTCCCATTCCACTATCTACCCTAATTAGAACACTCCTTTAGAAGACTTAGCACATTCATTTCTTTTGCGGGAGTTAGCTTCATCGACATAGACAATTAGAGCTAAGCATGGAATCCCGATATTAACTCCGATCAATGAGGGATCATCACTTTCCCAAAATGAAGTCATTATCTTAGTATTTACATGGCTTTCCCAATAGATACACCTATGCGGGCACATAGTTAAGAGATAAGGAGATTGCTAATAAGAAATTCATTCTCTACTAACGAGGAGTACTCATCTCAAAAAGTACATTGGAATACAACATCTCACCTCACGAAGTGTAATCCATCTCCCCTTCATATCCTCTCGGTTCTAGGCATAACTTCTCATATATTCTCAACATTATATAATATAGGTTAAGGACTACTAGTGAACACCACATCATAACGCACTAAGACACTTCATTCTCCAACCTATCTTAAAAAACTCATGGGATATAGTGAGGTTGCTACTAAACATTTCATCTCAACTAACGAAGAGTTTTCACCCCAAAACTCCCCGTTGGGACTTAACTTAGCTTCATTCATTCATGCAAGTGTGAGTCTGAGCACGCCTTGCACATAACCTTAATTTCATTTACATTTAACTTCTATACATGATTATACCTTCATTCATTACATCACACACTTTACATACTTCATATAATTGCTGAAGTCCTTTATACACAATCCTTAACATACTTCACATATCAAGCTTCATAAAACACTTTTAAAAAAATATCTTCTTCTTTTGAGCATACTTCTAGAATATTTCACATAATCACTTCTTAAGGCACATTAAACAATAATAGCATATTTATCTTATTACTTTACATAAAAGGCCTTAATAGCGTCATATCAATAAACTAGTAACTTTACATTCATACAATTAAAATGAACACTGCCACAAAGAAGGTAGACCATACAACTCAAAAGCATTTCGAAATTGAAACTAAACGCCATGACCAACTTACACTTTAATCCATGATTTCATCATATATAACATTTTATTCAATAATTCATCATAAATTATCTATTTGGGCAGTAGCTGAACAACAATAACAATCATAATAAATCAAAGCTCAAAGACTATCAATTCATGCTCATATAACCCATTTCATAAGCCAACCTTATATTAAAATATTTAACATGATTTCATTGATGTTTTAAACTTAAAACCATAAACTAACCTTAGAAATATCATTAATAAGTAATTCAAAATGTTTTCATGCAATACCCATATGTAGAATTAAAGATAGAAAAAATAGGGTTCAGAACCCAATTTGAAAATCTATTACAAGGGACTCCTTGAATGGAAGAGACTTCAAGAATGGATACCATACCTCACATTGAAGAAACACCAAAGATTTTTTATTTATAAACTACCACCAATAGCCCTCCTAGCAGTATTCTAAGAAAGAGGGGTTTTGGGTTTTATGAAAAGGGGTCTAAAATTGGGTATTAGGGTTCAGAATACTTTAATATATCTAATAACACTAAAAATAACGTCCTAGGTTCATAAAACACTTGGGGTGAATTTACCCAAACACCCCAAGCCAAGGCAGTCCACTTTACAGCTTTTTAGGCAGTCTCACCAACGGACCCTTTGTCAATAGACGGGCCATTGGTGAGGTCTCGTTTATTCAGACTTAAATCCATTTGGAGACTTATTAATACCAACTTGCAGGGATAATCTGTGCCCTAGGTCGACGGGCCGTTGTGGATCAACGGACCGTCCTTAGGGTCGTTGTTTGGTCACAGATTCTTGGGCCCTTCATTTAGGGCCCCTTATGGGTCCTATATGGGGTCGTGCCCCGACTTTAAATCCCTAACCTAAGTCTTCTATGTTTTAGGAACATCTCATGCAAGTTTCAAGCAAAACAAACACATAAAACTCACTCAAAAACCTCAAGACACACAAGTGCTATCTAAGGCACACCTTCCGAACATCATGGACGTTCTTGGGCATTTGACCTCTAAACATAACCAGAAATAACAAACTTCCTAAGAACACTAAATTGACTCATTTTAACTTCTGATTAACTCAAGAAAAACTCATGAAACTCTAGTTCGCCTTAGTTTGTTTTGTGGCTGTAACGACCTGTTTAGTCGTTTTGAGCAGCAGAATTATTTCTGGAAAAACTGGCGGGAACGACGGGTGTAACGACGGACCGTCGTGGTCACGACGGCCCGTCGAGGAGGTGTCGTTCCATGACACTTAGCGTTCTGAAATTGGGTACTGAAAATCGACTCTCTGAACTTCGTAACGAAATGGCAGAACGGACCGTCAAATCCACGACGAACCGTCGTGAGTACCCGTTGCAAAACACTTCAACTTTTGAGAATTTGGTGCAAGAAACGAGCTCCTGACCGCCAGGACGGAGGGCAGGACGGACCGTCACAAGGGTGACGGGCCGTCACAGCCCACCTGGAGCCTGGGGAGGTTGCGACGGCCACCGTGACGGACCGTCGCAGGCACGACGGCCCGTCACAGGTTGCGCCAATCCCAGGCAGTTTAGGATTTCTTTCCTCGTTTTAAGGGACGTTTTGGACTATTCTTTCCTTAATTATAAAGTTTGAGGGTTAATATTAATAAATCTAATTACTTGAGGGTTAAAATAGGTAACCTTAAGTTAATTAGTGGGTCATTATTACCATCTTTCATTCTTAATTATGGAATAATTAGGGTAAAAGAAAGAGGGTTTGAATAAAACAAAAGAGAGAAACGAATTGAGAGAGAGTATTGATCGATCGAAGAAGGAAGAGGAATAACAAAGCTTGGGAGATTTCTTGTTGATTCCAATTCTTCGGTGGAGGTAGGTTATGGTTTCTCTTACGATATTCGTAGTAAACTCTTAATAGTGAATGATATGTATTGATAGTATTGTGAACCCTTCTATATGCTTAAATTGTATGCTTGCATGACTATGATTATGAAATTGTGAATAACTAAGCATGATGAAGCTATTGAATCCCAAATCTTGATAAAAACCCTAATTCACTTGTTAATGATGATGCCTTAGTATGAAAGAAGGCTTGATGAATTAGGGGATCGGGTGCCACGTTCCGGTACCAGGATAGAATGAATATGAGGATCGGGTGCCACGTTCCGGTACCAGGATAGAATGAATATGAGGATCGGGTGCCATGTTCCGGTACCAGGATAGAATGAATATGAGGATCGGGTGCCACGTTCCGGTACCAGGATAGAATGAATATGAGGATCGGGTGCCACGTTCCGGTACCAGGATAGAATGAATATGAGGATCGGGTGCCACGTTCCGGTACCAGGATAGAATGAATATGAGGATCGGAGTGTCACGTTCCGACACCAGGATAGAATATGGATCGGGTGCCACGTTCCGGTACCAGGATAGTATATGAGGATCGGAGTGCCACGTTCCGGCACCAGGATAGAAATAGAGGAGCGGAGTGTCACGTACCGACACAAGAGGAAGAAAGATAATGAATCTTGAAAGATAATGAATATACTCAATCTAATGAACTTAATTCCCAAATGAGTATGGTATTGAGGCTTGAGTCCTCATGTGTGAACTCGGTTGTCGTTATTGATGAATTTATGTTGTTATTGCTACATGTTGAGTATTGTAGTTGATTTACATTATTATTGATATATACTGTTCGCTATTTTGAGTTGGCCGATGATATCTACTCGGTACTTGTGGTTGTCTTGACCCCTACTTTTATGTTTTCTTCTTTGTTAATTGTGCAATGCGACAAACGTTCCGTCAACTTCAACTCAACAAGAGATCTAGCCGCCTTCACTTCATCGGAAATTCAGGGTGAGCTAATGCGTCTAGCTTGACTGGTCTTCTTCTTCAAGTCTTGATGCCTTGAACTTCGGCATGGACTAGCTAGTATTTGTTTTAGCTTCTTAGACATTCCTAGGTTAGTAATTTGAGATAGATGTTCTTGTGATGATGACTTCAGATTTTGGGGATAATAATAATAGTTTTGAATTGTTTTTATTAATGAGTTTAAGTCTTCCGCATTACTTTCTGTTGTTATATATTGAAATGATAAGGGTTAAATTGGTTGGTTCGCTCACATAGGAGGGTAAATGTGGGTGAAGTCGCGGCCGGTTTTGGGTCGTGACAAACTTGGTATCGAGCATTAGGTTCGTTGGTCTCATCACACAAGAACAGTCTAGTAGAGTCTTAAGGAACGGTAGGGGACGCTTTACTTTTCCTTGAGAGGCTATAAGACTTTAGGAAAATTTCACTCTTTCATTCTTCCTTTCGTGCTACTACTTGAGTCCAATTGGTATCTAGGCGATCTGGTGGTATCGACCATCTTCACTCTCTTTCGCAGATGGTTAGAACTAGAGCAACGACAACACCAACACCAAAGACCGGCAGACAGGCGCGTCTGAGCCCACCGGGTCAGAGCTCGAGGAAGAACAACGGCAAGAGGCCGTGGGAGGACGTCCTCTAGAGGAAGAGGACGAGCACCTAGCCCATCTGATACTAGGGCTGTGACTCCTCCACCGACTGAAGAAGTAGTAAGAGAAGGGGAGGATAGGGAGAATGAACAAGTGCCGAATGAGGAAATGCCACCCCAACCTACCCCAGAGATGATCAATCAGGTTCTTGCTTATCTTAGTGGGTTATCTGATCAAGGTCAAGCACCTCCAATGGTTTCTGCACCAACACCTCCGGTTTCAGAGATACGACATGCGGCTACTATGGCTCCCCGCATGGATGCCTCATTGGAGATAGGCACATTTCCACGCCTGACTACTGGACCGATAATGACAAAAGATCAGCACGAACTTTTCAGTTAGTTCTTGAAATTGAAACCTCCAGTCTTCAAGGGTGCAGAATCTGAAGATGCTTATGATTTCCTGGTTGATTGTCATGAGTTACTACACAAGATGGGGATAGTAGAACGGTTTGGCGTTGAGTTCGTAAGCTATCAGTTTCAAGGGAACGCCAAAATGTGGTGGCGATCACATGTCGAGTGTCAACCGACAGAGGCCACACCCATGACTTGGGCATCCTTCTCTACCCTGTTTATGGAGAAATATATTCCAAGGACTTTGAGGGATAGAAAAAGGGATGAGTTCTTGAGTCTCGAGCAAGGTAGGATGACGGTTAACGCATATGAGGCTAAGTTTCGTGCTTTATCAAGGTATGCCACTCAACTCTGTTTCAGTCCACAAGAACGGATCCGCCGTTTTGTAAAGGGGTTGAGGTCAGAATTGCGGATTTCAGCCTTACAGGTAGCGGCTACGGCAACATCCTTCCAAGAGGTGGTAGACTTTGTGATAGAGGTGGAAGGAGTGAAGCCAGATGACTTCACCACTACATCAACATCAAAAAAGTTTCGAAGGGGAGGTGAGTTTAATGGTTCTCACTCCAGAGGACAGAGCTCCGGAGGTTACTCAAGTCGACCAATTCAGTCTTCACTACAGACTGTAGTTGGGGGTCCACCTCAGAACGGTCAACACTACTCCGAGAGACCTATGCATGAACCCCGAGAGTGTTATGGATGTGGGGAGGTTGGACACATTAAGAGATATTGTCCAAACCAGAGTTACAGAACCCCAATAGCTAGAGGTAGAGGTGGTCATGGTAGAGGCCGTTTTTCTGGAGGACGTGGTGGTCGAGGTAATGGTGGTCACCAAAACGGCCGAGGAGATGGGCAAACTGGAGCCACTACTACGCAACATGGTAGGGTCAATGGACAGACGGGTGATAGGGCCCATTGTTACGCTTTCCCTGGGAGATCTGAAGCGGAGGCGTCTGATGCTGTCATCACAGGTAACCTTTTGATTTGTGATTGCATGGCTTCCGTATTGTTTGATCCTGGATCCACGTTTTCTTATGTATCTTCCTCATTTGCTAATGGTCTAAATCTACATTGTGAATTACTTGATATGCCTATTCGTGTTTCTACTCCGGTGGGTGAGTCCGTGGTAGTTGAAAAAGTGTATAGGTCTTGTTTGGTGAATTTTGTGGGGAGCAACACTTATGTAGATTTGGTGATCTTAGAAATGAGTGATTTTGATGTAATTAAGGTATGACTTGGCTTTCGCCGCAATTTGCGATCTTGGATTGTAATGCTAAGACGGTGACATTAGCCAAGCCTGGGACAGATCCGTTAGTGTGGGAGGGCGACTACACTTCCAATCCGGTTCGTATTGTGTCCTTTCTTTGTGCTCGGAAGATGGTTAGTAAGGGCTGTTTGGCTTTCTTAGCACATCTTAGGGATGACACTACTCAAGTACCCTCAATTGAATCGGTTTCGGTAGTTCGAGAATTTTTGGATGTGTTCCCTACAGATCTTCCTGGTATGCCACCGGATAGGGATATTGACCTGCATTGATCTTGAAGCGGGTACTCGCCCATTTCTATACCCCCTTATAGAATGGCTCCCATGGAGTTAAGAGAGTTAAAGGCACAACTTCAAGAGTTGTTAAACAAAGGCTTCATTAGACCAAGTGCATCTCCTTGGGGTGCTCGGTTTTGTTTGTAAAGAAGAAGGATGGGAGTTTTCGGATGTGCATAGACTACGGCGGTTGAACAAGGTAACTATCAAGAACAAGTATCCTCTTCCTCGAATTGATGACTTGTTCGATCAACTACAAGGTGCTTGTGTCTTCTCTAAGATTGACTTGAGATCCGGTTATCATCAATTGAAAATACGGGCAACGGATGTACCAAAGACTGCTTTTCGAACTAGGTATGGACATTATGAATTTGTGGTGATGTCCTTTGGTCTTACGAATGCCCCTGCTGCGTTCATGAGTTTGATGAATGGGATTTTTAAGCCATATTTGGATCTCTTCGTGATTGTATTTATTGATGATATATTGGTATACTCAAAGAGCAAGAAGGAACATGAAGAGCATTTGAGAACGGTATTGGAAACGTTGAGGGAGAAAAAGCTTTATGCCAAGTTCTCTAAGTGTGAATTTTGGCTAGATGCAGTGTCCTTCTTGGGGCACGTAGTTTCTAAGGATGGAGTGATGGTAGATCCATCTAAGATTGAGACAGTGAAGAATTGGGTAAGACCCGCTAATGTGTCAGAAATAAGAAGCTTTGTTGGGTTAGCTAGCTACTACCGCCGATTTGTCAAGGGATTCTCTTCTATTGCTTCCCAATTGACGAACTTGACTAAGCAGAATGTTCCATTTGTATGGTCGGATGAGTGTGAGGAAAGCTTTCAGAAGCTCAAGACTTTGTTGACTACCGCACCCATTCTCACCTTGCCCGAAGAGGGTAAGAACTTCATTGTTTATTGTGATGCATCCTATTCTGGGTTGGGTGCAGTACTAATGCAAGAGAAGAATGTGATTGCATATGCTTCGAGGCAATTAAAAGTGCATGAACGTAACTATCCAACTCATGACTTGGAATTGGCCGCGGTAGTGTTTGCATTAAAGCAATGGAGGCACTATTTATATGGGGTTAAGTGTGAGGTCTACACGGATCATCGTAGCCTTCAGTATGTCTTTACTCAGAAAGATTTGAACTTAAGACAGAGGAGATGGATGGAGTTACTAAAGGACTACGATATCACTATCTTGTATCATCCGGGAAAAGCGAATGTTGTAGCGGATGCTTTAAGTAGAAAGGCGGGAAGCATGGGAAGTCTAGCTCATTTGCAAGATTCTAGACGCCCATTGGCTAGAGAGGTTCAGACTCTGGCTAACGACTTGATGAGGTTAGAAATAAATGAGAAGGGAGGATTGTTGGCTAGTGTGGAGTCGAAATCTTCTTTTCTCGACAAGATTAAGGGAAAGCAGTTTGATGATGAGAAACTAAGAAGAATCCAAGATAAGGTATTGCGAGGAGAGGCTAAGGAAGCACAAATCGATGAGGAAGGTGTTTTGAGAATCAAGGGAAGGGTATGTGTACCCCGAGTTGATGATTTGATCAACACTATTCTGGCAGAGGCTCATAATTCAAGGTATTCGATACATCCGGGTGCGACCAAGATGTACCGTGACCTAAAGCAACACTTTTGGTGGAGTAGAATGAAGCGTGATATTGTTGACTTTATCGCTAAATGTCCAAATTGTCAACAAGTAAAGTATGAACACCAAAGGCCCGGAGGAACACTTCAGAGAATACCCATTCCTGAATGGAAGTGGGAGAGAATCGCAATGGACTTTGTGGTTGGTCTTCCAAAGACAATGGGTAAGTATGACTCCATTTGGGTGATTGTTGATAGGTTAACTAAGTCTTCTCATTTCATCCCGGTCAAGGTGACTTACAATGCAGAGAAGTTAGCCAAGATCTATATCTCAGAAATCGTTCGATTGCATGGGGTTCCACTCTCCATTATATCAGATAGAGGTACGCAGTTTACTTCTAAGTTTTGGAAAACATTGCATGCAGAATTGGGTACTAGGTTGGACCTTAGTACTGCGTTCCATCCTCAGACCGATGGTCAGTCTGAACGAATGATTCAAGTGTTGGAGGATATGCTTCGCGCATGCGTAATAGAGTTTGGTGGCCATTGGGATAGCTTCTTATCTTTGGCAGAGTTTTCATACAACAATAGCTATCACTCAAGCATTGATATGGCCCCATTTGAAGCATTGTATGGGACGAGATGTAGATCTCCCATTGGTTGGTTTGATGCATTCGAGGTTAGACCTTGGGGTACTGATCTCTTGAGGGATTCGTTAGATAAGGTGAAGGGCATTCAAGAAAAGCTTCTAGCGGCACAAAGTAGGCAAAAAGAATATGCAGATCGAAAGGTTAGAGACTTGGAGTTCATGGAGGGTGAACAAGTCTTGTTGAAGGTTTCACCTATGAAAGGGGTGATGCGGTTTGGCAAAAGAGGTAAGCTAAGTCCAAGGTATATTGGACCATTTGAGGTACTAAAGCGAGTAGGGGAGGTGGCTTATGAGTTAGCCTTGCCTCCAGGGCTGTCCGGAGTACATCCGCTATTTCATGTGTCCATGTTGAAAAGATACCATGGAGATGGAAACTACATCATCCGTTGGGATTCAGTTTTGTTTGATGAGAACTTGTCTTATGAGGAGGAGCCTGTTGCTATCTTAGATAGAGAAGTTCGCAAGTTGAGGTCAAGAGAGATTGCATCCGTCAAGGTGCAATGGAAGAATCGACCGGTTGAAGAAGCTACTTGGGAGAAGGAGGCAGATATGCAAGAAAAATACCCACATCTGTTTACAGATTCAGGTACTTCCTTCCGCCCTTGTTTTTCTTCCTTTGATCGTTCGGGGACGAACGATGGGTAAATTGGTATCTATTGTAACGACCTGTTTAGTCGTTTTGAGCAGCAGAATTATTTCTGGAAAAACTGGCGGGAACGACGGGTGTAACGACGGACCGTCGTGGTCACGACGGCCCGTCGAGGAGGTGTCGTTCCATGACACTTAGCGTTCTGAAATTGGGTACTGAAAATCGACTCTCTGAACTTCGTAACGAAATGGCAGAACGGACCGTCAAATCCACGACTAACCGTCATGAGTACCCGTTGCAAAACACTTCAACTTTTGAGAATTTGGTGCAAGAAACGAGCTCCTGACCGCCAGCGGGGCGGAGGCGGGACGGACCGTCACAAGGGTGGCGGGCCGTCACACCCCTGGAGCCTGGGAGGAGGTTGCGGCACCACCGTGACGGACCGTCGCGGGCAGGCATGACGGCCGTCCGCAGGTTGCGCCAATCCCAGGCAGTTTAGGATTTCTTTCCTCGTTTTAAGGGACGTTTTGGACTATTCTTTCCTTAATTATAAAGTTTGAGGGTTAATATTAATAAATCTAATTACTTGAGGGTTAAAATAGGTAACCTTAAGTTAATTAGTGGGTCATTATTACCATCTTTCATTCTTAATTATAGAATAATTAGGGTAAAAGAAAGAGGGTTTGAATAAAACAAAAGAGAGAAACGAATTGAGAGAGAGTATTGATCGATCGAAGAAGGAAGAGGAATAACAAAGCTTGGGAGATTTCTTGTTGATTCCAATTCTTCGGTGGAGGTAGGTTATGGTTTCTCTTACGATATTCGTAGTAAACTCTTAATAGTGAATGATATGTATTGATAGTATTGTGAACCCTTCTATATGCTTAAATTGTATGCTTGCATGACTATGATTATGAAATTGTGAATAACTAAGCATGATGAAGCTATTGAATCCCAAATCTTGATAAAAACCCTAATTCACTTGTTAATGATGATGCCTTAGTATGAAAGAAGGCTTGATGAATTAGGGGATCGGGTGCCACGCGTTCGGTACCAGGATAGAATGAATATGAGGATCGGGTGCCACGTTCGGTACCAGGATAGAATGAATATGAGGATCGGGTGCCACGTTCCGGTACCAGGATAGAATGAATATGAGGATCGGGTGCCACGTTCCGGTACCAGGATAGAATGAATATGAGGATCGGGTGCCACATTCCGGTACCAGGATAGAATGAATATGAGGATCGGGTGCCACGTTCCGGTACCAGGATAGAATGAATATGAGGATCGGAGTGTCACGTTCCGACACCAGGATAGAATATGGATCGGGTGCCACGTTCCGGTACCAGGATAGTATATGAGGATCGGAGTGCCACGTTCCGGCACCAGGATAGAAATAGAGGAGCGGAGTGTCACGTACCGACACAAGAGGAAGAAAGATAATGAATCTTGAAAGATAATGAATATACTCAATCTAATGAACTTAATTCCCAAATGAGTATGGTATTGAGGCTTGGGTACTCATGTGTGAACTCGGTTGTCGTTATTGATGAATTTATGTTTTTATTGCTACATGTTGAGTATTGTAGTTGATTTACATTATTATTGATATATACTGTTCCCTATTTTGAGTTGGCCGATGATATCTACTCAGTACTTGTGGTTGTACTGACCCCCTACTTTTATGTTTTCTTCTTTGTTAATTGTGCAATGCAGCAAACGTTCCGTCAACTTCAACTCAACAGTAGATCTAGCCAGTCTTCACTTCATCGGAAATTCAGGGTGAGCTAATGCGTCTAGCTTGGACTGGGTCTTCTTCTTCAAGTCTTGATGCCTTGAACTTCCGGCATGGACTAGCTAGTATTTGTTTTAGCTTCTTAGACATTCCTAGTTTAGTAATTTGAGATAGATGTTCTTGTGATGATGACTTCCAGATTTTGGGGATAATAATAATAGTTTTGAATTGTTTTTATTAATGAGTTTAAGTCTTCCGCATTACTTTCTGTTGTTATATATTGAAATGATAAGGGTTAAATTGGTTGGTTCGCTCACATAGGAGGGTAAATGTGGGTGCCAGTCGCGGCCCGGTTTTGGGTCGTGATAGTGGCGTTACAATCCCCAAATATGAGAACCTACCAACACTTGGAGAAAGATTTCCAATTTTCTTTATTCGATCTTAATAATCTTCAACGTCCAGACCCTAAATTTGTAATAATATAAAGTAATGGAGTTAGTACTTCACATATACTAAATATGGGTTTATGCACAACCCATTTAAGGACATGCATGAGAATGATCATTTATCGTTTCTTTTAGAAAGCATGATAAGTCATATGAGTGTCTTCAAAGCACACACCATAGAACATATTCATGTTAAGGATACCATCAACATAGAGCATGATCATAATCAAGAAATATTATCATGGATTCATGTGATTTTTTCATATTAAATAGATCATATAAACATAAGAAAACACTTACAAATAATCCCATCCCCAATCTACAAGTGCATTGGTCATATGAAGCCCCATAACCCCACGTAACCATGTGTATAAGATAGGAGACCATAAGTAAAACATTGCTTCATATAACTTGTAACATTGTAGTTTTCATCTCGTATAGAAATATCACATGTTCCTCAATATAGACAACATCACATAAAGGTAACATCATATAACATAAGCATAACATCTTACATGTTATCATATAACATAAGAATAATCTCCTAGGACTTCCCTTCGAGTAAACTCGTGCAATGTCTAGGTAGAATCCCATACCCATACCTATACTAAGTAAAATCCTTATGTCACCCTAATCAATGTCCATTTACATGTCTTTTATTTTACATGAGGGAAAATACTTCTTAACCGACATATACCATGTGAGATAAACATGGAATACTATGTCATAAAACCCCACGCCGAAAGAAGGCGGTCTACAGGCCAAAGTAAAAACAAACATGACATAGCTTTCTAGGTGTATCCACTAGCTAGTATCCTATTGTGGCATCATAATTCAAGAACTAAGAGATATAATAGAGATGATAATTCCACATTACATGGCAACCTCAATCTCATGAGAGTCATTGTGAACCTACCTTTCAACTATGGAAAAGACACCTCCCATAACTAGTTCATCGGTGTTTATCTTAAGTCCCTTACTTGAAAAACCGTTAAATTATCTTTTATGATAAACTTATAGTACGTCATAATAGATTAACTCCTTGTATAAACATGATCATGAGATCATTACGGTTAGATGATAATTTCCTTTCATCCTAACCGATCGTATGTGATATAAACATAACATAATCACCTTCTGTAAATCATACAACAGGATGTCATATACTTGCGATTTCGTATTGTTA
Source organism: Solanum arcanum (assembly GCA_027789145.1). Lineage (NCBI taxonomy): Eukaryota > Viridiplantae > Streptophyta > Magnoliopsida > Solanales > Solanaceae > Solanum > Solanum arcanum. The sequence continues at coordinate 39,145,136 of CM050935.1, read as the reverse complement.
TCATCATCTCACTTTTATCATGTTCATAGACCAACATATAATCATAGCAACATCATGTATACTTCATTATCATATTATCATCTTTCATAGTCTAACGTAAACATCATAGAGAAATCACAAATTTAGAAGTCTTACCTCTTGCTTCCAAGTACCTTATTAAAGAAATTACATTCAATTTTCAATAATTATAACAATAACATAGTTAAATACTCAATAGCATAGTCAATATCGGCTCTTCAATTCATATACAAGATCAATTCGTAATGTAGGATAAGTGAAAGGGATTTTTAAAGAGTTCATTCAAGTCTTAGTTCCAATCCCAACATTTAAATATTATCAAGTACGAATCCCTTTCAAATCTATCAATTAGATAAGAACATGCATCACACGACATTCAAATATTACTAACCACATACTCATCAATTTGTGTGAAATCGACCATAGAAAACAATTACTTTTCATCAAAAATCATGAATCTAGAGTAAGGAAGAAAATCGATTTTGTAGATTAAAAACCCTCGTATTTGATGTTCTTAAAAACTTATCCTCTAAACCTCTTGGGGAAAGGAATCCCAAAAGTGAAAAAATATACCTTATAGAAAAATAATCCACTTAATTTTATTGGAAACCTCGAAGACTTTGTCTTCTTCCTTTAGCTCTTCTTGTTCTTAAATGGAGTTTGGAGAAGAGAGTGTTTCTTGAGACAGATGGGTAATTGCGTGAGAATTTGATTTCGATGTGTAAAAAGTGGTCAAAAACTGACCTAGTTTCCATATATAGTCTTCCTATAAAAAAAACCCAAAAATAATTCACTTTAATGGGTCTTTTTATGAAGTTAAATTACAAATAATATGACTTTACGAATCCAGGAAGTGGCTATGAGGTCCGGGGTAAATTCCCATTATTTTTCTGAATTTTTTGGTTGAGGAAGTGAGGTGTGTTACACCCTCACGTCGCGAGGTTTCCTCTCATTTCTTGTGGGAGTATCCTGCGTGTTAGCCTCATGTCGCACACCTCATGCCCCAATCTTGTTCGTTCAAGCTGCTTGGAAGCCTGCCTACCCATGTTGGGGTCTTTCCCCTGGACCCTCCAAGTGGTCCTTGAGGTTTCGTTACCGGACGATTGGACCCTTTGTAGTACATGTCACCTGTTAATGTCTCCTCATATGTTATGGACTTCATTTGACATTTCGAAACATTCACTAAACATAGGAACGTCAACTAGTTCAATTAGCTAGTGTCTAGACGTCACGGTCTGTCTTTGGAATTTTGGCTCTAACCTTTTCTACATGAAATTATTACATTATTATTGGTCTGGAAACATCATTCTAAACATTATTAAATAGATTAAGCTCTAGTCTAAGTCATAGAATTTTTGGAATGTTAAAGTTTTACCCTATGAATAAATAATGAGCCTGCCTAAGGTAAGAGAAGGTAATTCTTTCAAATGGCAATGAGTATGAAGAAACATGTATGCATGGCAATAATTCGACAAGTAGTCCATGTTTGACTATGTTACTTAAATGCATGATGATTTGAAGTTAGTATTTTCTTTTAAGTTGGTGCAATGACTATCTCGTGGTATAAATAATAAATGTGTGAGTTACTAACTGCTCTTTGAGTCCATAGAAGTGTCTCATGTGTCATTCGAGGATGAATGTTCCCAAGTAAGGCATAATGTAACAACCGTAAAAACTAACTAGGGTACACTAGAGCCTAATATGAGCTTTATGAGTCATTAACTTGTTGATTAAATTTCTCACAGATCGTAAATGTTGGTTTAAAGTGATTTGAGGAGAAAAGTCAAAGGATGACCAAGACATCGAGAAAATAGTCTTTTGTGTGCTAGTGTGCCTTCGTATGTTTGTCTTGTGTCGGAGTGTTGTTTGGAGTCTAAATAGATAAGAGATGACCCGAACAGCTATATGAATGTATTTAGGGTCGAAAATTGCAGGCACGACTCCAAAAGCGGTTCTTGACGAGGACCCAAAAGCTTGCAAGACACTGCCTTGGAAGTGTCAATCGATACCTATGGAAATGATGGCTTGTAGACTTGTCGATGTCATGTTGATTGGGGGAATTTTTTCATACTTAGGCATGTGAGCTCATCCCCCCAATGTGGTGTCCCAGTCAAAAAATTATGGAGCATCAGGACGGCTGGTTTATCAGACGATGCCCCATCGCTAGCATCTGTAGTTTCAGACATGCAACACTGTCCAAGACGCCACTAGGTTAAGGGGTGAATTGAGAAATACAACCCACGTTACAATCAAAAGCATGGAAGTTTATTTTATCCATTATTGGGTACTATAATTTGTTAAAGACATAAAAATAAAAACTTATAATTCATTCTTCAAATCAAACATTTCCCTCTAAATATATAATCTATCAGAAACCTCTATTGGAGAGAAAGCTCACGATAAATCTAGGAGATTGATTCCAAGCAGTTTCTTAATTAATTTTTCATGTTCTTCTCTTCGATTAAGATATCTTAATCCTTGATATTTACTTAATATTTCATCTTAGGAGTTCTTTCAAAGGTTTTTCGAAGAGATGTCCTGATCAAATTCCCTATCTTTCAATCTAGCCATGGGTTCATTCTCAAATTGTTTTTGAAGTCATTATAATGATGGATTTATATTTGAATACTGACTTTAAAATGAATCTCATTCTAATTCAATGCAGAACCCATGATTTTTTCTATCTCTCAATTTAGCCTATAATTTGGGCCTTGTGATCTTGATTAGATGATGATAAAACTGTTATTAGATTGTGATGGATTGGTTATTTTTATTGCTTTCAATATCAATTGGTTATGAATTGTTTCGAATTGGTCTATAATGGTCAAAGCTTGGAGTTTTGGTAATTTGACCTAATTCCTAGCCTAAGGTATTTGGATTGACATAGTGTGGTATGGTCCACTTATGGTGGCAGTGTTTACATTCTTGTATATACATATATATATATATATATATATATATATATATATATGTATGTATATACTCTAATCATTGACTTGAAGGCGTTAGATGCAAGATCAATTGATATGATGATTCTCATGTTTATGAATTAGATGTGTGTAGTCTCCAATTATAGTATCATGATCTAGGTGTGTTGATGATGTTATGTATAGGTGAATGATAATAATAGGGTTAGGTATGGTATACACGTCTAATTGTGATAAATACTCTTGTAAAATTACACCTACCTATGCAATCCCGATATGAATGTGTTATCATAGCATGCTAGAAGTCTTCTATTCAAAGATTGAGTATGTTTTTGTCTCCTCTGATATGATGTTAGTACGTATAGTCCATAGTCCTTGATACTCTATATGTGTGTTATTTAAGACTTGAGGATGTTGTACATGTGTTCTAACCTTTCGAGGGTGTCTTCCTCAATACTATGTTATTTTTATTATGTTATCATGTTGACCAATGTACACACCTGATGCATATCTTTTATTATGATAGATTCATAGTGACTATAGAAAACATAGTTCTCTTATCCACAATTATCTATTACTGTGCATGTAAAGTATATAATAAATGAATTATGGGCATATGTTATCTAGAGGTGTTTATGTGTAAGGTTTTCTCCTATATGTATCCGCACACACATCGATGAATGAATGAATAATGTATGATAATTGTCACGATAGGGGAGGACCCCCTAGATGTAGCACCCCGTAGTCAAAACAGACCAAAAATTAGTTTTTCTAAAAAATCTGCAGGTGCTACCAACGGTGGCATCAATGGACCGTAGCCTGAGCCATAGTCCGTCCTGCACAACCGTCGTTGGGATCAGAAACTCCCACAAAAAAATTCAGCCTAGAAAAATTGGTTAAGTCTTGGACAACGGATGGACTTACGGTCCATAGGTCAAACGACGGTCCGTAGTACGTGACCGTCGATCAAGACTCCCTTCAACTACTCTTTGACAAGAGCTATTGATGACCAGCATGATTAGAAGGTGGACTTACGGTTCGTATGTCTGACCGTAGGTGGAAAATTTGCAGCAAATTAAAGGGAAATAAAGTGGGTCAACATAAAATGATCATAACTCTTAGCACAAAATGAATTAGGTCTCCCATGACCTACCCACATATATATAATTGAATTATATTTCCATAACAACCGACCTTGCTAAAATCAGACCTGTGAGTAAAAGGTTATGCCCATTTTAGTAAAGGCATGTCAAACAGGTCCTCACGACAGACCCAATAACGGGGCGTCAGGTGCACGACGGACCGTCAATCCTGGCCGTCGTGAGGCCCGACAACAACCTTCACATGGGTCTTTTTGACCTTTCCCACTCCTTTTAAACCCTAAGTTACGTTGTTTTGACCCTAAATCATCAGATCTTAGTCACTTTAAGCCTAGAAACATAATTAAAACATATCCAAGTCAAATCATTAAATCAAAACTTAGAAAATTAGAAGCAAGAGAGGAGAAAAAAGCTCAAGAACCCCAGTTCAAGAATGCCACATGATCCAGCAGTTCCATCCCCGAAACGTAAGTATTTTTCCATGGATTTCATCACCAGGTATGTGGGTTTTCACTAGTGGGTTCCTTTTACCCATTGGGTCTATTGTTTCAGTTAGTTCTTGATTCTCTTATCATGATTAAACTTAGGGTTTCTAGACCTTTGATATAAATTCATGAATTTATTAAATATATGTTCTAAATCAAATTATCATGTTATTACTCAGATTATCGCATGAATTTCAGAACCCTTTCAGCTCTAAATGCCTCAGTTATAAATTCATAATTAGCAGATTAATTGTTGAATTCTTAGTTTGCATGTTAAATATTGAGCAATCCAGTATTTACAGAAATTAAGATATAATCAGCTAATTTACATAATTCATTGGGAGTAGCATAACACCAAGTTGGACTAGGGCTTAGCGTACCCAATAGTTCCATAACTACTAGCCAAGTAGGTTGTAAGTCCCCTCTATAGGCAATCAGTTTAGTGATCACACCAACATGCCTTTATACCATTGGCAGGGTATATTGGGTATTCTCTATGGGCCGTATACATCGGACTCCACATTTAGCTCATGTGGTTTTATTATCGGTTATTAGTAGCTCCCACCATTCAATGAGACTCACTACATAGACCATTTATCAGTATATTTTGTATTAAGTTTAAGAATATTATAAATTGGTCATTGCATCTAGTTAGCTCAGACATCAGCACATCACGTTCAGATTATTAAACTTGATCTTGTGCTTGTTCAGTTATGTTTTATTTCAATTTTACTCTATCCTACATTCTCTGTACCTTTCAAGTACTGACGCATATGTGCGCTATATATTCTGTGATGTAGGTTCAGATTCTCAGCATTTAGATCATGCATAGATCGATTTCCCTATCTCCTATTCAGCAGATTCTGTGGTGAGTCCTCATTCCCCGAGGACAACAGTCATGAGTTTCATTTAAGTCTTTAGTCACTTAGTTTATGTTTTTGCTAGATTTATCTAGGTCTTGTCCTAGTATTTCTAGTCTAGTTTAGAGGCTATTTTAAGACCTAGTTAGATTCAGCTTAGTATTGAGTTAATATTTATTTTCTATTAAACTTATTTTTTTCATATATCTTAGTTATAGAATATGGGTATTCCCCGTCTTTTCATTTTAAGTATGATTTAGCTTCCACAACAGTTTACTATCTTTAGTATGCTCATGATCATGCAAGCAGGGTTAGCTTGGGATCACTTGTGGTCCTAGGTTCCGTGTTCGCATCTCGGGGGTATCTCGGGGCGTGACACTAGACGTAACCGAAGTCGTTGTCCCCGAATAGGACTTAGAAAATCCTCTTAGCATTTTTCATACCATATCATTGGTTAAAATGCAGAAAAATTAAAACTTTTTACATATTAAGGTATACATAGACCTCGTATATCGTATAAATAGAGTTTACATAAATTCCTAGATTAGTTAAGTTTACATAGGCTTCTCATTTAGACACCATAACCAACATAAGGATATTATACAATAATACCATCTCACATTAAACCATCAAAAGAGAAGTAGAACTAAGAATTGGTACATAGGCCTTATACTCTAATAATTGGTACATAGGGTTTACAACAATATTTTTCACAATAGGAAAGAAATGAATGTCTTTACACTATAACAACCTACTAAGGTAGAATAATATGCACCATTGTCGAACGGAAGGACTCACCAACAACTTAGAGGAAATGTCCAAGTCTTCTTTAAAAGTTTCCTAGAAGCTCTTCGATGGCCGGAACCTAAAATGTTGGGGGGAAAGGGGATGAAATATGGATAAGTTCGAACCACATGTACTAAGTATGGTTCTTATACATAAAATCATCATTGCATGAGAAAAGGGACAATTTAGTCAAAACTATGCACAATATAAAAACCTTTCACATATAAGGAACATCATAATTCAACAAACATATAAGCAACCTAAAGCAATACTTATTCAATGCCAAGAATAGAACCCCATAACCCTATCCAAAGATAAACTTCAAGTTGAATAACATACTACATGCATAAAACATAACTTCATACTTTACAATAACATCCTTGATTCATATGTTCATATAAAACTTGACATACATAACATGCATTAAACTTAATCACACAAGAATACTACTAAGACCCTCCCTTAGGATCCCACAGGTCCAATGAGTAAGAGAAGTACCATACCCTCCCCTACCCTATTTAGTAACCTTTAAGACAAACCCTAATAATAGTTCACATACTTGACTTAATCATTTACTTTATTTCATTAGGGAAAGAAGTAAAATAGCCGACATGAAGCCATGTGTGATACATGTAACTCGGTTTTCTCCTCCCACATCAAAAAGAGAGGGCTAACACTTGCCTAAGGTGTAAGTAGTCGTACATATCTATCTAGTTGGATCCACTAATTTATTCTCCTATGTGGACACACAATTAAGGGTCAAGGAGATTGCTACTAGAAACTTTTACTAGCTAGACGTGGAGGTTTCCATCGAATAAGACAACACATACCTTGGGAATGTATACTTTATAAACATGAAGAAACCTATGTGGGAGTCCGGACTTACTAAACATGAGACCTCCATCTCATATCAATGCCCTTTTGGTACAAAGCCTTCATTTCCTTTAGTAGACATCATACTGTTCTTACACGATCAAATAGTCTTTTCTAGACCCCTATGGGATGATTTCATCATCATAGCATATAGGTATTCATAAGTGAGAATTTCCCATTAACTTTAGAAAACCATATACAATTGAGTAAACCTTTCCCTCAACCCTTTATGATAATCATGAGAAGCTACTTTCTATCGTATAATAATTATATCTTATGATACTTTCATACTTAGTATAAAATTCAATAGTCTAGGGTTAAGGATGAGGATTGCTTTCTATCAACAACACAACCAAACATTAGACATAAAAGCGTTACGACCTAAGTAAATCATACTTCATAATTGAATTCAAGAAGAATTAATCTTCATACTTTATTTCGCTTCCATTTCCTTTATACTTCAATTACTAAAGGATACCTAGCCAATGCATAAAAAACTTACATTAAATAAGTAATACATAACATTTACTATTGTACATATTCATATAATAATCTTCTTCTACAATTACCATAGAACTTTAAGGCATAATGATTGTAGGGAAGAAAAAGGATTAAAAGAAACAAGATTGATTGATTAACAAAAATTGACCATCAATACTTAGATAAATAATGATAAAATACTATAATTCATCACAATGAAATAACAAGTTCATTTTTAGAAGAGAATCCATTTCTTGATTGAAACCCTTCTTTTGGGGAAGTTGCAAATGATCTTTGAAAAGGCCTCTTGGGGAAAGGAATCCCAGGAGTGAAAAAAACGATACCTTAATGATAATATTTCAAAAAATTTGGAATTCTTCCATGAATTGTAGCTCTAGTGTTCCTTCAATGGAGGTTTGAGTTTAGGAAGAGAGAGGCTAGAGAGATTTTAGAGAGATATAAGTTTGGGAAAATAATGGGGTGTTAGGTTTGTTAATGAGTTGAACCCTTTATATAGTCCTTGACTATCTTAATTAATCACCCCTATTCCTTTAAGTAATCACTTAACTAATCCACTAATTTTCTCCCTAAACTAGAAATTAATAGTAAACTTTGACCCCCAACTAACGAGACACCGACCTAGAGGTTGTTGAATGGACCACAAACTGCCTTGTTGGTCTGTGGTTTGGGTAAAAGCCTGTATTTTTTTAACCTTTTCAACATATGTATAATTTCTAACAAACTAATAACATTGAAGGCTCGTTAATTAGTTTGTCGACTGCCACTTCAAAGTTAGGCAGTTTTGGGTCAAATTGATGGGTCCTCTCAAAGGACACTTAGTGTGGTTGTTTGGGAGTCAGACCTGTACGTTTTGAACCTATACACAATCTAACACATATTTAGAACCATTTTACAAAATTTCACTCAATTCCGACTCTTGAAACCCTATGAAACATGCAAAGGCACACTACTACACATTTCACAATCCTCCGGACGTCATGGTTGTTTCTTAATGTTTTGACTCTAACACTTCCTACATAGATTCAATAAATTATTTTATTCGTGGAAACAATGTTTTGAGTCATAGTTAATGTATAGAGTCTCTATAGGAAGTCATAGACTTTTGGTGCGTCACATTATCCCCCTCTTAGGAACATTCGTCCCTGAATGACACTAAAGATCTTATAGGGAGAGTATGACTCAAGACTAGAAGGCCAACCAACAGCAACATAAATATAATTAAACCATCATGAGTAAGAGTGCATATGAGTAATTTAGAACTCCAATCGACATGTACCATGGAATTTAACATAGCAACTCAAAACTCAACTTACCACACATAAGAGCTCAATTTCATATCATGAGGAACTACCTTTTCATTATCAATATGAACTCAACATAACATCAAAAGTCACTTATGCAAAAACATCATTCAAAGAACATTAAACATTCTCAATACCATTACATGGAAATAGGTATACACAAATTCACACATAAGTGAAAGTTAACCAAATGAGCATATTTAGATGAAAACACATTCTAGCATGAACCTTTATCATAATTATACACATATTAGCAAATCAAGACAAATTCAACATTGTTATTCTTTTTCATTTAAAAAGGATTACTAAACTCAACTTTTTCTAGAATTTTGAGGAAAGAGATGAGAATAACGGGACTTCATGTCGGCCTCTACCTCCCATGTTTCTCCCTCAACTAGGTGGTTTCTCCATAGTACTTTTACGGAGGACACCTCTTTGTTTCTCAATTTCTTGACTTGGCTATCTAGAATTTACCCCAGAACCTCTTCATAGGAAGGGTTCTCATCAACACCTAACCCTTCAAGAGAAAGGATGGATATGGGATAACCTATACACTTCTTATGCATGGAGACATGAAATATGGGATGCACCGAAGCTAGTTCACTTTGTAACTTCAACTCATAATCAAACATCCTGACCATTTCACTATCTCATAATGACCCACATATCGGGGAGTAAGCTTCCTCCTTTTGCCAAATCTCTTCACCCCTTTCATGGGTGAAATCTTCAAGTATACCTTATCCCCTACCTCAAATTCAAGATATCTTCTTCTATGGTTGGCATACGACTTTTGCTGACTATAGAACGTTTTCAACCTATTCCTTACTATCCGAACCTTCTCAAAGGCCTCATATATCATCTCGAGACAAAGGAGTGAACATTCAAAAACTTCAAATCACCTAAACAGATACCTACATATCCTACCATAAAGTTCCTCAGAACGTGTCAGGGAGATACTCAAGTGGTAGCTATTATTATAGGAGAATTCATTCAACGGTAGCTGATCGTCCCATCTTCCCTCGAAGTCGATAACACAAGCTATTAGAAAATATTCTAGGGTTTGAATGGTACGCTCCGCTTGGCCATCCTAATGGGGAGGAAAAGTGGTGCTAAGCTTAAATTGATTACCCAACCCTTTTTTAAAAGACCTACTATAATGATAAGTGAATTTCTCACCTTTATCTAATATATTGGACGAAGGGATACCATGCAACCTCAAAATGTCTTTGAAGTATAATCTAGCATACTTCTCCACCGATTAAATAGACTCAACGGGGATAAAGTGAGCATATTTTGTAATCCTATCAACAATAACCCATATTCAGTCATTTTGCCTACGTGTATCAGGAAAACCCTCTACAAAGTCCATGTTAATGTCTTCCAACTTCCAAGTAGGAACATGGATTACATGAGTCAAACCACCCAATTTTCAATGCTTAGTTTTTACTTATTAATAATTAGGGCACCTAGATACGAGTTATGCTATGCCTCCTTTTGAACATTCCAACAAATAGGACTCTTGGAGATAATGGTATATCTTGGTGACACTCAGATGAATAGAATATCTAAAGCATGAGCCTCTTAAAAAATTTGTTTCCTCAAATCATCCATAGTTGGTATACACAACCTTCCTTCGTATGTATGTACACAATCCCCCCCTTGGGAAAAAGAATCATTAAACTTTCCATGAACCAATTCCTTTAACTCCATCAATAAAGGGTCAATGTGTTGCTTAGACTTCACCTCAACCATTAAAGACGATTCAAAGTTATTGTAACACTCTGAAAGTATAGGACTTGGTCTATAACCTACATACATGAATTAAGACTCAAAACACTATTTTTAAGCCAAAAATAATTTATTTTAAACATTTAGAAAGCGTTAGATTCAAAATGTTAACGTTCATGACATTCGTTAAATTGTGAAATGTGCATTAGTGTGCCTTAGTATGTTTCAGGGAGTTTTAAGAGTCACAAATTAAACAAATTGCTAGAAATCTGTTAAAATTGTATTAGCGTGTATTTAGGGTCGAAACGTCAAGGTAAGACTCCCCAAGGACCACCGTAAAGGTCCTTGGAGAGGTTCCTTACATTTGACCCAAACTGTCAATTTGACAGTAGCCGAACGATGAGCTGTCGATGGGTCAACGACCCGTCAATGGTTGTCGTGGGACAAAACTTAGATTTCTCCAAAAAGGGTCCAAAAACAAATTCTGTATAACAAACAATGCCCATGCAGTATAGAGTCATCGACTGAGCTATGGGGCATAACAGGAGGTCATAAGTTGGGGTTTGTTTCACCGTCTAGTTTTTAAGTTAAATGAACATATTAGTTGGTTATTTGGTTAATTAAGGTTTAAGGGAGGGTAAATTAAGTTATCTAAGGCGCTATGTAAAACCTAACCCTCATTTAAGTAACCTAGCACCACATAATTCCATAAACCCACGTCTCTCTAACTTTTCTCTAGCCTTTCACTTTCCAAACTCAAAACTTCACTAAAGAAACTCTAAAAATCCAATTCAAGGACTAATTCACCAAGCTTTTCATCCCAAATTCGTAGAAATATCATCACCAAGATATGTTTTCTTTCACTCTTGGGATTTCTTTCTGCAAAAAGGCCCTATCAAAGGTGATTTTCAACTTCCCAGATGAAGTAGGGTTTCAATGTAGACATGGGTTCTCTTTTCAAAATGTAATTGTTATTAAATTGATATGAAGTATTGTCTTTTATCATTTTTTTACTAAGTATTGATGGTCAATTGTAGTTAATTACTTAAGATTGTCCCTTTGAACCCTTGTTATTCCGTACACTCATTATGCCCTGTAATTCTATGGTTATTGTAGAAGATGATTACTATATGAATATGTAGAATTGTAATTGATATGTATCACTTCTTGAATTTAACTTTTTTATGCATTGGTTATATATTTTTTGGTAAATTGAAGTATGACGGCAATGAAAGGGTGATAAGGTATGAAGATTGATTCCTCTAGAATTCAACTATGAAGTATGATTTAATTAGATTGGAATGCTTCTATGTCTAACATGTGGTTGTGATGTTGATAGCATGTATTCCTCATCCTTAAACCTAGAATATTGAATTTTCTATCAAGTATGCAAGAATATAAATATATAATCCCTATATGCTTGAAAGTAGCTTCTGAAGATTATAATTAAGTATTGCGTGAAAGGTATACTCACTTGTATGTGGTTTCTATAGTTAAATGGTAGTTCTAAGTTATGAATACCTATGAGCTATTATGATAAATGTTCTCATAGAGGTTTATAGAAGACTAATATGATCTTTTATAAAGAGTATAGTTATTACTTAAGGGAATAAATACTTAGCACCAAAAGGACATGTAAATGACATGGATGTCTCACTTTTAGTAAGTCCGGCCTCCCACATGGGTTATTCACATATAGTAAGTGTTCTTTTCCAAGATATGTGTTGTCTCATGAGATGGAAACCTCTACGTTAGTAAGTCAAGGTTTCTAGAAATAATCTCCTTGACCCTTAACTATGGCCCACATTGGACTAGAGCTTAGTTGATAAAACTAGATATCTATGTAAGAACGGTTGTACATTAGGTAAGTGTTAACCCTCCCTATTCAGTATGGGAGGACAAGACTAGAATCTATGAGGCTCACACGGTCTCATGTTGGTTATTGCACTTCTTTCCCCAAAGTAATAAAGTAAATGAATAAGCCAAGTATGTAAACTTTGTACAGATTGTCTTAAAGGTTACAACATATGGTGAGGGAGGGTATGAGACTTCTCTTATTCATTTCACATGTGGTATCCTAATGGAGGGTCTTAGTAGTGGTCTTGTATGAATAAGTCGATTACATGTTATGTATACTATGTTATATATCATCTTATGAATCAAGCATGATTATGACGAAGTATGAGGTTATGTTGTATGGATATAATAGGTCGCTTGAGGTGATTCTTAGCCTCAGATAGGATTTTAAGGTTCTTATAACAACCCGAATTGTAAAATCCAAATTGCAACCGGCGTCGTTGACCTCTCAGAGGTCGCAGACAAGCATTTTCTTGCATCCATCATATTCATCTAGTTAAATTTTAGAAAACTTAAAACTTTTTAAACTAATGAAGCATTTGACACGACCCAGATTCTGGAATGTCTATCGCAACCGGCATCGTTAACCTCTCAGAGGTGCAGACAAGCCTCTTCTTAGCTTTTATCAAATTCATAAAGTTACATTTACGGAAAATTTAAAATGTTTGCACGTATTGAAGTTCATATACTTCATATAGTTTTTGCATAAGTTATTGTTATACTAAGATGAAATTAAGGACATCCATCTACAATAGAGGAATCAATTCAAATCAAAAGATCAACATATCATAATAGTTTGCAAAAAAACGATTGAGGAATCAATTCAAATCAAAAAATCAATATATCATAATAGTTTGCAAAAAATGACCTTAATACAATGCTTCAAGTTAATGTCTGAAAGAAACGATAGCGACAACATCCTCTAGTTATGTCTAATGTACTAATTCTAGGAAGGGAAGTGTAGCATCCTTGAAATCAAGAGGACCTACCAATGGTGAAATTGCTAAATCCAAACCATTGCAATGAGTCTTCAGCCTTCTCTCTGACCTGCACCTAAAAAGATAGTAAATATATACAGTTAGTACACACTTGTACTAATTATGGGTGTATGAACACATACACATAAGGCTATGCATGATCAAGAAAAGCTCTTCCTAAACGACATAGTCATTTCTGGAAAGTGACATCACTAGACTTTCCTAATTCATTATTTGTGAATTGATATATGAATATGGCGTATTTTAATGTATTCAAAGAACAAAACTCATTTTGTATATGAACATAAGACGTTAGAATCATCAACATAATTTTTGAACAACTCGAGCGAAGATTTTGAAATTTGATATGCCCAAATCCGAGAGCTCTTCTTTGACACTTAATTTATTTTTCAGTCTTTTTCTTCTTATTGTTGTTAGTATTTTTCTTCTCGTTGTTGTGTAATTCATAAATCTCCTTTGATCCTATGTTTTACTTATAACTGCAATGATTCATTGTAGTCACATGCTTACAATGAATGAAGTAAATAATCCGAAGGACTATGGAAATGATTTCACTACAAATTTGGCTTGATATCTTATTAAGCCAATCTTTATTGGCTAAACCTGTTAGGAATTCCTTTACATAATATAAGAAATCATTATAAGTCAATCTTAATTGGCTATGATATTTTTCCAATTATATAAAGTTATTATAAGAGAATCTTATTCAACATGATCATTTTCATAACATGAGGATTAATTATTTGTATGCCCTTTACTTATTGGAAACAGCATTCTTATTAACATTGAAATTCATAGCTCTTACTTTCTTAGTTCCCCTAGAACTTACATCTCTTCTCTCTTGTTATTTCATTAAAGAAGTTTGTAGCATTACGATCATGTGAAGCTACATAAAATCCAGTGTCTTCCCACACCGAAAAGAGGTGATTCAAAGATCAAAAGTGAATACTATATTATGCGAGTTAACAAGGAATACAGCGTCTTCTCCGCACCGGAATGGGGTGATTCACTGGCTAAAGTAAATCCATTTCAAGTGTTTACCCTACACTGAAAGGGGTGGCTCACGGCTAAACTGAACCAAGAACATTCTTTTGAGAATTAATGACATCAATCATGTGAGCTAAACATGAAATCAGGTGTCTTCCCCACACCGAAAAGAGATGATCTCAGTTGCAAAGTGAGACCAAAACATACCTAACTCTCTAAGGTGGAACTCAAAGGCTAGTTTTCATATTGGCTAGACATAGTTCGAAGACTAGGAGACATATGGAGACTACCTATCCAGCTCGATGGTGTTGACACCAAATTTTAGTCTAATAGTTTTAAAATTAATATATTTTAAGTATTTTATTTTAAATATATCAAAATACATGTTTTTGTTATTTTAATGAAATCTGTTGATAATCATCATTTTTCTCAAAGTATTGTGATTCTTGTTGATTGTTATGTTTATATTATTTTGTCAAATCTAGACGTTCAAATATTTGTGCATTTTTTATAAAATCATTATTTCTGTTAAATTACATTTTTTACATGTAAGTGATTTTTCTTATTACATTTTCTTATTCAATTTTTCTTTGTTACATTGTTTATATTCATTTTAATATCCTGCGCAGTCTAAAAATTTATTTAAATTTTAAATACAATTTGTATTCATAAATATTTTATAAATCAACAAGTCTTGATTAATAATATCAAGCCGATAAGTAAGCCCCATATATATATATATATATATATATATAATTTAGAATTTGAAGTGTAATTTTCAGATAGTTTTACTTTTATTTTTCTACACTATTCATCATCTCCGGCGAACTTTCGTCGGAGCTTCGTCCAGCCACCACCTAGAAGATTACTTCACTGGTCATATCTTTCCTCTCTTCTCTTCTCACTAACCACCATTCCATCAACCTCCTTCCTCCGAAAAACACAACATCTCACTAGCTCCGTTCATCACCTATTTCCGACGTAACGTCACAAGAAAACTACCAACTGTCCATTTCCAATTTTCATTTTCCTTCCCTTTCTTCTCCACCAGATATCGATCATTGTTTGTTAAAATTATTGAAATGTCCAACGAAAAGGACTCTCCGCCGGTTTTGGGGGCCTTTCAGTTTTACAGAAATTTAATTTATGTTTATATATTTTATATATTGAAATTGGCTGGTGAAGAAATTACTGTTGATTTCCAAGGCCTCCAATGTTAATAAGACGGGTTTTATTTTTAATTTATTATTTCATATATTCAATTTTAATTATTACTACGAAGTGTGTTTACAGGTACACATGACTTGCTTCCTTGAAGCTATTCGAAAGGAGTTCGAATTATTTTTTTAATTCATTATTCTGTATATATCGGTGTAAGGCAAACCTTAAATCGATATTATTATTTTATTTTTGTTGTGTATATTGTATGTATATTATATTTTTACATTATTTTATTTTTTCAATTAGAAAAAATGAACTTAGTCAAGAACCACAGTTGTGGATTTCGAAGGGTGCCTAACTCATTCCCTTCGAAATAACTTGAACCCCTTACCTAGAATCAAATTGGTTTTGTAGACATTTTTTTCAAGTTAATAAATTAATCGGTTTCCTAGTTTTCCAAATAAAAAAAGAAGCGGCGACTCCCTTTTTCCCTATAAACTCATTTAACCCCTTTTCCCCCTCCAATCCTCTTTTATCCATTTTAAAAAATTTTAAACTTAAAATTCTTTTTTTATGGAGTCACCGCGTCGTTGCTCCTATTCAAAGTATGTCAAAAGAATGGCGACTCCGCTGGGATATAGAGGTTCTAACCATTGTGTGTTCATTTTTTCCAGATTGTGGATATCATTCTTTTATTGTGTTATTCATTATATCTTGTATATTTTGTTTATTATTTGCATATTGTATTCAATATTCAATTATTTTATTGTATATTTTCATTGCATTCATGGTTTTTTTCCAGCATTATATGTATAGTATATTAAAGAACGGTTTTGCGGAATCACAAGTCGACTTTTCTATACTCAACCATTTTTCGGAATGATCGATAATTTATTGGTTCGTCATACATCCAATGGTTGTCGTGAGTTTCAACCTAAGTTGTCCACTTGGGTTTCCAGCCATTCAAAATCATTATTGGTCATCTAGTTTTAGAACTTTCATAATCTTAGTCCATTCTCTATTCAAGTTACAATCTGGTGGAACTATGTTTGACCTGATTCCTGCTTTAGCGGGATACATAGGTGCCATAAGGGGTCGATCATCTTCTCCGTACGCTTTTCAAATTTTAAAAAATAGAAATTGGGGCATAATTTTTGTGGAAGTCTCCTAAAATTATACAAGGGATATATTTGTTAAATACCGGAGATCTATTCTGAAATATTGGCAAAATTATTTGGGAATGTACTCAAAAATTTCACCAAGGTTGTTCACACAGTCCAAAATTCATAAGGCTTCACTCCGAGGATGTTTGTATATTTTACATTAAATTTTTGCACATGATGTCATATTCATTGTATATTTATTATATTTATTTATCTTTAAAAATATTATTTTAATTGACATCTTTTTAAGTTGGGTTGTCCGTCCTTCAATATGACTCATTAATTTTTTGTTTTATTTTTTACTTTTCTTATTTTTATATAATTACTAGATTTTTTTAAGTTTGGGTAGTCCCCCTTCAATGTGACTCATTAATTTTTAATTTTTTTTTACTTTTTGTTAAATTTGGGTGGCCGGCCCATCAATGTGACTCACTGATTTCTTCATTCTTGTTAAGTTTTCTTAAATTAACTATAAATATTTTTGACTAACTTTCAATATGGCTCATTGTTTTTTCATTTCCTTTATTTTTCCTTCCAAAAATGTATTTGTTCAAATATAGATTTTATGTAATATCTGAAAGTACTACGCAAACATGATTCTCATCGATGAGATACGTAGGCAACCCTTATTGGGTTCGGTATTCTTCATTTAAATGATCTTTTATTTTTATTTCTTTTAATGTTTATAATTTTTAAATCATTTTTTGACTTGGTTGGTGCCGACACAATTCAAGTGTGCATGTGAAAAATAATTTGTACAATAAAGAAGATTGCCTTCTTGTTAAATCATGGATTCTTTTTGTACCTCAAATTCATACTTTGTTAGACTTGTAAATATTCTCTTTCACACATTCAAGGTTAGAACAAAATCAGATTCATTGTTTCATGTGCATTATGTGGTGAGTTTTGAACTAAATTCAATTATTTTGCATTGTTGATCTATAACTTGGCCTAAATGTTATTTAAACAAAATTTTGAGTAATATTTGATTTGAAAAATGATTGTACGCCTTCTTTGATACGTTTGTGCCCTTCGAAGCCTACCAAATGATGTTAAACCTTAGATATCCCCACTTTGAGCCTTAAGACTTTTCTTTGGACAACCACATCTTAGCCTATACCTTTTCTGAGTGCTTACACATACTATTCTCTTTTGGCCAAACTTTCTTGAGCGCACTTAAGACGTGTAAGTTACAAAAAAAATTCAAAGTTCAAAATTTGTCAAAGACAAAAGTTATCAAAGTCATTGAATGTCTAGAAAACAAAAATGACTTCAAAAGAAAGAAAAAGAAGTTCAAAATTTCCACAAGTTCAAGCAAGCGAAATTTCAACTAAAGAAGAAAAACACTCCAAACCAACAGGAGAAAGTTCACATATTATGAAAGGGGAAAAAATCAAACAATCAAAGTTTCAAAGAAGTCAAAAAATGCATAGGAAGGGACAACAAAGAAAATCAAATTCTACAAGCGTAGAAAATGTTGAAAGCACTAAATTAGTGCAATGCTCAAGAAGGGAATAAGTAACTTTTATCCCAAATGACTATCCTACCCGTCCCTAAGCCTACATTACAAGCTATTCACAAGACCTACATGATTTCAATTCAAATGTTCTCATATTAGTGGAGATTTACATGAAGGTTAAGCCTATGGTATCACAATTTCATGCGTTGAATTTTTTTGTGAGTGTGACTGTGTTTTTCCAGATGCTCCCAAATCAAAACACTTGAAATGTGCCAAAATTGAAAATTTCCTTCATGTGAGGGCAATTGAGACATGATGTTAGGTCTAGTTCAAAGATTTTGGCAGAAGAAAGAAGAGCAGATCTTGTCGTTACTTATGTACATTTGAGGTACCACTTGAATCCATTGGAATTATCTCGAAATCAATCTCAGTTGAAAAGATAGAGAATTGCGAGACATTTTTGTACAATACTTTTGTTGGAGCTAACCAAGTTAAAATATGTTTCATGGTTTCTAAAATAAAAATGGGTCGAAACCCACATTTCATTATTTGTCCAAATAACATTGTGGAATGTTTCAAAGTTCAAATTGCACTTTTGGTAGTCATACCCTTCAAAATGACATCTTTTTTTATTTTTGGTAGTCATACCCTTCAAAATGACATCTTTTAAATTTGGGTCGTCATACCTTACCATTTTATGCCCCATGTTTGTCCATACCAACTTTGTGGACCGTTTCATTGTTGATATTTGTCCCTACCAATTTTGTTGACTGTTTTAAAGTTTAAATTTCATTTTTGATAGTCATACCCTTCAAAATGATATCTTTTTATTTATGGTAGTCATACATTTCAAAATGACATTTTTTTATTTTTGTGTCGTCATATCCTTCGAAATGACATCCTTCTTTTTGGGTCGTCATATCCTTCAAAATGACATTTTTTATGGGATCGTTATACTCTTCAAAATGACATTTTCTTAAATTTGGGTATTCATAACTTTCAACATGAAATTTTTTAAAATTTAGATCTTCACATCTTTCAAAAAATTATCTTCTAAATTTTTATTTGTGATCTCAAATAAAATAATTTATTTCATATTGGTTTGTCATGCCGTTTAATATGACACTTTTATTTTGTTTTCTATTTTAAATTGATTTTTTTATTAAGTTCAAACTACCCCGGCAGTTAATTACCTTGTCCATATTAGGCCATGGTTGCATATTTTATGTTGCTTTTATATTATATTTGCTACTTACATTGTTATTGTAGATTTTGTGATACACCATTCCTATTAACTTAAAGATTAGGTTGTCATCACGCACGTTAAGTGAAAATTTGGGTTGTCATCTACCTTCAAATAACATAGTATGTTCAAGTTGGGTCGTTCACCTTTCAAAGAGACAAGATTGAGTTGTCATCTCCCTTCAAATGACATATTGAGTTCAAGTTGGGTTGTCCGCCTTTCAAAAAGACATGTTGGCTTGTCATCTCCATTTAAATGACACATTAAGTTCAATATTGAGTTGTCATCTCCCTTCAAATGACACTTTATGTTTAATATTGAGTTGTCATCTCCTTTCAAATGACTCTTTAAGTTCAATATTGGGTTATCATCTCCCTTCAAAGGACACATTAAGTTCAAGATTGGGTTGTCATCTCCCTTCAAATGATACGTTAAGTTCAATATTGGATTGTCACCTCGTTCAAAGGGACATATTATGTTCAAATTTGGTTGTTCTCCTTTAAAAAAGACACGCTGAATTGTCACCTCATTCAAAGTGACATGTTATGTTCAAATTGGGTTGTCCGCCTTTCAAAGAGACGCATTTGGTTGTCACCTCGTTCAAAGTGACATGTTATGCTTAAATTGGATTGTCTGTCCTTCAAAAAGACATGTTGGGTTGTCACCTCATTCAAAGTGACATGCTATGTTACAGTTGGGTCGTCCGCCTTTCAAAGAGACATGTTGGGTCGTCACATCCTTCAAGTGACACTTTAAGTTCAAGATTGGGTTGTCATTTCCCTTCAAATGACATATTAAGTTCAAGTTGGGTCATCAGCCTTTAAAAAGAGACAAGTTGGATTGTCACCTCGTTCAAAGTGACATGTTACGTTCAAGTTGGGTCGTCCTCCTTTCAAAGAAACACGTTGGGTTGTCACCTTGTTCAAAGTAATATGTTATTCACATCCTCCTTCTTTGAAAAAGGTACACCACATTCATTGTGCAATTTTGCAAGTAACATCAAAGGTATGTGAATTTTCTTCGTTTACAATCAATTTCCATCTTTTGTTTATTATTTTTAGCCCAATTGACAGATGTGGAGTCTTGCTCAAAAGCTCTAATAACGTGTCAATTGTTCTGTTCAATGTTTATCAAACAAAATTTGGGTTCATCAACTTTGTTTGACCAAGATCTCTTTCATTGATCCAAATTAAACAAAAGTGCAAGTTGTTGACATCAAATTTTTGTCTGAGAGTTTTAAAATTAGTATATTTTGAGTATTTTATTTTAAATAATTCAAAATACCTGTTTTGGTTATTTTGATAAAATTTGTTGATAATCATCATTTTTTCAAAGTCTTGTGATTTTTGTTGATTATTATGTTTATATTATTTTGTCACTTCTAGACATTCAAATATTTGTGCATTTTTTATAATATCATTATTTCTCTTAAATTACATTTTTTTGCATGTGATTGATTTTGCTACATCTCTTATTAATTTTTTCTTTGTTACACTTTTATTATTCATTTTAATATTCTGCTCGGTCTAAAGATATATTCAATCTTTGAATACAATTTGTATTCATACATATTTTATCAATCAACAAGTCTTGATTCATGATATCAAGTCCATAATTTAGGCCAATATTTTTCAATATCCCTAGATATATAATAGTTGGTCCATTAGGTTTTAGGGAGGTGGAAAATTTTTAGAATTTGAACTGTAATTTTCAGATATTTTTACTTTGATCTTTCTACACTGTTCATCATCTCCGGCGAATTTTCTTCTGAGCTCCGACCAGCCACCACCCAGAAGAATACTAGTAATCTCTTTCCTCTCTTCCTCCAAAAAAATCAGCAGCTCACTACCTCCTTTCATCATTCCGACGAAACGTAACAAGAAAACTACCAACTGTCCGTTTACAGTTTTCCTCTCCTTCCCTTGCTTGTCCACCAGATATCGATCTAAAAACCCATTTCTATTTTACCTTTTGGCTCGCTGAAACAGGTAGCTCCGGCCAGGATCTTCAAGCCTCAATGAACCGGAGCAAGAACAATCGCTAGCGTTTTTCCTCCCCCTTTCCCCTTTATCGTTTTACTATTTTTTTTCTTTCAGCCGCTCTGACAGGCAACAACCAGACCTCCTCCCTCCGCCATTTCAATTGAAATCGTAACTTCAGACTGGAGAACGAGTTCAAAGATCCAGCAAACTCGGTGGTTAACAACCAAGCTCGGTCAAAAACAAACCCGATCGAGACCCAGCTTCAGCGGATCTCAAAATGACAACCAACTCCAATCTTCGTTGCCACCAGCGATCTCCTTCACCCTTCTTCCTTCCGTTTTATTGTAAACCTTATCTTCTCTCACCAATGTTGACTTTTACACTGTATTGTTTTGTTTTGGTTCTCGATTCATCAATTTTGGTATTCTTTTGTTGAGTTTCAAATTTCATTAGTCTTATAATTGTTGTTGTTGCTTGGATATTGATTATTGAAAAGTTATCACTGATGTTTCATTTATTTTTCTGTTGTGAACAAAATTAATTTAGTTTTATTTTAATGTTGCTATAAGGAATCATGTTAAGAGATAAGATAAAATTTGATGCCATATATACTTTTATTTTTTTCCTTTTCATTGTTACCGTTTTAGATAGTTTTCCAATTAAGTATTAGTATTATATAGGTTTGTTCCAACTCTACCATACTAATTAATGTTTGGTCACTTTCTTTTGCATTTTTTTACATATAGTTTTCTATGAATTTTCAACAGCAATAAATGTTTAACATTCTATTTTCTTAATTATATATATTTTGTGCTTAGTTTTTTTTAAATATTTAGTTGACGGCATGATATTGGTTGTTTCCCTTGGTACATTTATGATAATTATTGTAGTTTATAATAATTTTCATTTTGGCCCTCATTTAGTTTGGTACAACTCCATCTTTGTACTCATGAATTGTTTTACTTTCCATTATTGTTGATGTTAAATTGATTTATCATTAAGTCGGCAATTGCTACTTGTTCAAGTTTTAGTGTGCTTATTTTCTTTTATATAATTCATCTCCGTCTAATTTCCCATTGTTAGGCTAATAAATGGTTATCACGTTAATTGGACAATGAAAAATCCCTCTTGGGTTTACATGTCTTTCCATTTTAAAAAATGGAAATTTAATTTAAGTTTATATTTTTTATTTGTTAGAATTGGCCAATTTGAAAATCTCTCCATCGATTTTGGAGGCCTACCAAATATTAAAAGACAGAATTTTTTAGTGTAAGATCATACAACTTGTTTGTTAAAATTATTAAAATGGCAATTGAGAAAATTCTCCATCAATTTTGGAGGCCTTCTCAATATTAAAAGATGAAATTGTGTAAGTTCATATAACTTGTTCGGTAAAATTATTAAAATGGCCAATGAAAAAGACTGTCCATCGCTTTTGGAGGTCTTTCCATTTGAGAATACAAAATTTAATTTATGTTTATATATTTTATATGTTAAATTTGGCCGGTGAAGAAATTACCGTCGATTTCCAAGGCCTCTTATATTAATAAGATGGTTTTTTATTTTTATGTTATTATTTCATATGTTCAATTTTATTTATTACTAACACTTTTACTAAGTTGGTTTACATGTAACCAAGACTTGCTTCCTTGAAGCTATTCGAAAGGAGTTCGAATTATTATTTTTTAATTCATTATTTAGTGTATATCGATGTTAGGCAAACCTTAGGCCGATATTATTATTTTATTTTTATTGTGTATATTGTATGTTTATTATATTTTTACATTATTTTATTTTCCTCAATTTGAAAAAAATGAACTTAGTCGGGAACCACAATTGTGTATTTCGAGGGGTTCCTAACCCTTTCCCTTTGAAATAACTTGTACCCCTTACCTAGAATCAAATTGATTTCGTATACATTTCTTTCGAGTTAATTAAATAACATATTTCCTAGTTTACCAAAAAAAAAAATAGGTGGTGACTCCATTTTTCCCTTTAAACTCATTTTACCTCTTTTCCCTCTCTAACCCCCCTTTACCCGTTTTAATATTTTTTAAACTATAAATTCTTTTTTTTAATTGAGTCACCGCGACGTTGCTCCTATCAAAGGATGTCAACAGGTGGTAGCCTCATCTCATGAGACTTACACGTGCCAGCACAAGCTCATAGATAGTCAATCGGTGCTTTTCTATCTTTCTTTATCTTATTATCTATTAGAGTTGACACAAACATTATGGAAACTTGCTTCTAGATTGAGGTTTACTTACTCTATTGATGACTTTTCATCCCTTTCTCTACATTGATGCATTGTGAATTAATTTTATATAACATCTTTGATGTTAATGAGACTTGTCTCACACGTTCTAACACCCTTTTTAGTGAGTATATTAACATAGTAACTTAGGTAAGTAACACTTGTCTCACTTCCTTTTAACACCTTATTTTGGTCACTTTCTTAACATAGAAACTTGTAATTATGTTACTACTGACTTTACTTGCTTACGTTCATTTGGTAACTTCATATCACCGTTTATGGACGATGAGCACTTC
The DNA here is from genome assembly GCA_027789145.1 of Solanum arcanum. NCBI lineage: Eukaryota > Viridiplantae > Streptophyta > Magnoliopsida > Solanales > Solanaceae > Solanum > Solanum arcanum. The sequence continues at coordinate 39,121,157 of CM050935.1, read as the reverse complement.
ATTCAATGAAATACTTATGTACATAGTTTATTTGTTTAGGGCATGTTGCGACTTGTCCCAATGATTGGTATATGCTTGGTTATGAATTTAAAGTTACATTGGTCATGCTTAAATTGGTTTAACTTAGTCATTAGCCAATTTTTCATCATATCTTTGAAATAACGTTTAAAGCCAATTTATTGGCATAAACTAAACTTTCACTAATCACTGGACATGAGAATATCATTAGCCAATCCAATTAATTCCATGTACATATATAATAATCTCATCATGTTAACAAGCCAACCTTAATGCTATTATGATGACAAGTTCGTGTGGATAGGGAATGTTGGGACAAGTTCGTGTTCATTGAGTTACGTATTTTCATGTCAATCTTTAATATATATTTGGCCTCACAAAATACATCATAATTTACATTGGCCATATAGGATTGGTTTGACTTAATATTGTCTAATTCTATTACATATTTTGGGAATAATGTTATTGACCAATTTATTAATAAATAAAACTATGATATTATGAATAGCCACACTTTCAGAAATTTTGAAGATAACTTTGTAAGCCAATTATGTGTAACGACCTGTTTAGTCGTTTTAGAGCAGCAGAACAAATTCTGGAAAAACTGGCTGGAACCACGGACCCAACGACGGACCGTCGCAGGCTCGACGGACCGTCGTGGGTGTTCCGTCCCATGACACTTAGAATTTTTAATTTGGGTACTGAAAATCGACTCTTTGAACTTCGTAACGAAATGGCAGAACGGACCGTGACACCCACGACGAATCGTCGTGAGTCCCGTTGCAAAACACTTCAACTTTTGAGAAATTGGTGCAAGAAAACGAGTTTCTGACCGTCATGACGGAGGGGCCAGGACGGACCGTCACAGGGGTGACGGCCGTCGCACCACCAAAATCGGGAGGAGGCAGCGGCCATCGTGACGGACCGTCGCAGTACGACGGCCCGTCCACAGCTGCACAATCCCGGCGGTTTAGGATTTCTCCCACGTTTTAAGGGTCGTTTTTGACTATTCTTTCCTTAATTATAAAGATTGAGGGTTTATATTAATAAGTCTAATTACTTAGGGGTTAAAAGAGGTAACCTTAAGTTAATTAGGGGGTTTTATTGTCCTCTTTTATTCTTAATTATATAATAATTAGGGTAAAGGAAAGAGGGTTTGAATAAAACAAAGAGAAAGAACAAGAGAGAAAAGGGAGAAACGAATTGAGAGAGCAGTCGATCAAAGGGAAAAAGGGTGTCAACGCTTGGAATTCTTGCTTGTTGATTTCAATTCTTGATTGGAGGTAGGTTATGGTTTATGTTACGATATTCGTAGTGAACTCTTAATAGTGAATATTATGTGTTGATATTATTGTAAACCCTACTATGTGCTTAAGTTGTATGCTTGCATGAATATGAATGTGAAATTGTGATGAATTAACAAAGCATGATGAAGCTATTGAATCCCAAATCTTGAAAGAACCCTAATTCGCTTGATATATTATATAATGAGAATGATGATGCCTTAGTATGAAAGAAGGCTTGATATATTATATAATGAGAATGATGATGCCTTAGTGTAAAAGAAGGCTTGATGAATTAGGGGATCGGGTGCCACGTTCCGGTACCAGGATAGAATATGGATTGGGTGCCACGTTCCGGTACCAGGATAGAATGAATATGAGGATCGGGTGCCACGTTCCGGTACCAGGATAGAATGAATATGAGGATCGGAGTGTCACGTTCCGACACCAGGATAGAATATGGATCGGGTGCCACGTCCCGGTACCAGGATAGAATGAATATGAGGATCGGGTGCCACGTTCCGGTACCAGGATAGAATGAATATGAGGATCGGAGTGTCACGCTCCGACACAAGGATAGAATATGGATCGGGTGCCACGTTCCGGTACCAGGATAGTATATGAGGATCGGAGTGCCACGTTCCGGCACCAGGATAGAAATAGAGGAGCGGAGTGTCACGTACCGACACAAGAGGAAGAAAGATAATGAATCTTGAAAGATAATGAATATACTCAATCTAATGAACTTAATTCCCAAATGAGTATGGTATTGAGGCTTGAGTCCTCATGTGTGAACTCGGTTGTAGTTATTGATGAATTTATGTTGTTATTGCTACATGTTGAGTATTGTAGTTGATTTACATTATTATTGATATATATACTGTTCCCTATTTTGAGTTGGCCGATGATATCTACTCAGTACTTGTGGTTGTACTGACCCCCTACTTTTATGTTTTTCTTCTTTGTTATTTGTGTAATGCAGCAAACGTTCCGTCAACTTCAACTCAACAGTAGATCTAGCCAGACTTCACTTCATCGGATATTCAGTGTGAGCTAATGCGTCTAGCATCGCTTGGGTCTACTTCATCAAGTCTTGATGCCTTGAACTTCCGGCATGGACTAGCTAGTATTTGTTTTAGCTTCTTAGACATTCCTAGTTTAGTAATTTGAGATAGATGTTCTTGTGATGATGACTTCCAGATTTTGGGGATAATAATAATAGTTTTGAATTGTTTTGTTAATGAGTTTAAGTCTTCCGCATTACTTTCTGTTGTTATATATTGAAATGATAAGGGTTAAATTGGTTGGTTCGCTCACATAGGAGGGTAAATGTGGGTGCCAGTCGCGGCCCCGATTTGGGTCGTGACAAACTTGGTATCAGAGCATTAGGTTCGTTGGTCTCATCACACAAGAACAGGTCTAGTAGAGTCTTAAGGAACGGTAGGGGGACGCCTTTACTTTTCCTTGAGAGGCTATAAGACTTTAGGAAAATTCCACTCTTTCATTCTTTCTTTCGTGCTACTACTTGAGTCCAATTGGTATCTAGGCGATACGAATTGGTATCTGACCATCTTCACTCTATTTCGCAGATGGTTAGAACTAGAGCAACGACCGCACCAAAGAAGAACAACGACAAAGAAGAAATATCCGAGCCACCCACCGGGCCGTGGCTCGAGGGAGAACAACGGCAAGAGGCCGTGGTAGAGGTCGTGGGAGGACGTCCTTCAGAGGAAGAGGACGAGCACCCAGCCCATCCGATGCTAGGCGGTGACTCCTCCACCGACTGAAGAGGTGATAAGAGAAGGGGAGGATGGGGTGAATGAGCAAGTACAGAATGAGGAAATGCCACCTCAACCTACCCCAGATATGATCAATCAGGTTCTCGCTTATCTTAGCGGGTTATCTGATCACGGTCAGGCACCTCCAGGGGTTTCGCACCAACACCTCCGGCCAGAGGTGCGACATGCGGCTACTATGGCTCTCGCATGGATGCACCATTGGGAATGGGCACATTTCCACGTCTGACTACTGGGCCTATTATGACAAACGATCAACATGAACTTTTCAGTAAGTTCTTGAAATTGAAACCTCCAGTCTTTAAGGGTGCAGAATCAGAGGATGCCTACGATTTTCTGGTCGATTGTCATGAGCTACTACACAAGATGGGTATAGTAGAGAGGTTTGGTGTCGAGTTCGTGAGCTATCAGTTTCAAGGGAACGCCAAAATGTGGTGGCGTTCACATGTTGAGTGTCAACCAATAGAGGCACCACCTATGACTTGGGAATCATTCTCGAGTTTGTTCATGGAAAAGTATATCCCCCGGACCTTGAGGGATAGGAAGAGGGATGAGTTCTTGAGTCTGGAGCAAGGTAGAATGACGGTTAATGCATACGAGGCTAAATTTCAAGCACTATCCAGATCGCCACTCAACTCGCTTTCACCCACAAGAACGGATCCGCCGCTTTGTAAAGGGTTGAGATCGAGTTGGATTTCAAATTGCAGATAGCGGCAACAAAGAACATCCTTCCAAGAGGTGGTAGACTTTGTGATAGAGGTGGAAGGAGTGAAACCGGATGACTTCACCACCACGTCTACATCGAAGAGGTTTCGAAGGGGGGGTGAGTTTAATGGTTCTTATTCTAGAGGACAGAGCTCCGGAGGTTACTCAAATCGACCAATACAGATCTTCACTCTGGTGTAGTTGGGGGTCCACCTCGAGCAGTCAACACTTCTCCGAGAGGCCGATGCGTGAACCCAGAGAATGTTATGGGTGTGGAGAGATTGGACACATTAAGAGGTATTGTCCAAACCAGAGTTACAGAACCCCACTGGCTAGAGGTAGGGGTGGTAATGGTAGAGGTCGTTATTCTGGAGGGCGTGGTGGCCGAGGTAATGGTGGTCACCAAAACGGTAGAGGTGAAGGGCAAAACGGAGCCACTACTACGCAACATGGTAGGGGCAATGGACAGACAAACGATAGGGCCCATTGTTACGCTTTCCCTGGGAGATCACGAAGCGGGCGTCGATCTTTGTTATCACGGGTAATTTTTTGGTTTGTGATTGCATGGCATCTATATTATTTGACCCTGGCTCCACGTTTTCATATGTATCTTCATCATTTGCTAATGGTCTAAATCTACATTGTGAATTACTTGATATGCCTATTCGTGTTTCTACTCCGGTGGGTGAGTCTGTGGTAGTTGAAAAAGTGTATAGGTCTTGTTTGGTGAATTTTGTGGGAGCAACACTTACGTAGATTTGGTTATCTTAGAAATGGGTGATTTTGATGTAATTCGGGTATGACTTGGCTTTCTCCGAATTTTGCAATTTTGGATTGTAATGCTAAAGCGGTGGCGTTAGCCAAGCGCTGGGCAGATCCGTTAGTGTGGGAGGGCGACTACACTTCTAATCCGTGCATGTATCATATCCTTTCTTCGTGCTAAGAAAATGGTTAGTAAAGGGTGTTTAGCTTTCTTGGCACATCTTAAGGATGACACTATCCAAGTACCCTCAATTGAGTCGGTTTAGGTAGTCCGTGAGTTTTTGGATGTGTTCCCCGCAGATCTTCTGGTATGCCACGGATAGGGATATTGACTGCATTGATCTTGAACCGGTACTCGCCCATTTCTATACCCCCTTATAGAATGGCTCCATGAGTTAAGAGAGTTAAAGGCGCAACTTCAAGAGTTATTGAACAAAGGCTTCATTAGACCAAGTGCATCCCGGGGTGCTCCGGTTTTATTTGTGAAGAAGAAGGATGGGAGTTTTCGGATGTGCATAGACTACGAACAACTAAACAAGGTAACCATAAAGAACAAGTATCCTCTTCCTCGCATTGATGACTTGTTCGATCGATTACAAGGTGCTTGTGTCTTCTCTAAGATTGACTTGAGATCCGGTTATCATCAATTGAAAATACGGCAACGCGGATGTGCCAAAAACCGCTCCGAGCGAGGTATGGGCATTACGAATTTGTGGTGATGTCTTTTGGTCTTACGAATGCCCTGCTGCGTTCATGAGCTTGATGAACGGGATTTTTAAGCCATATTTGGACCTCTTCGTAATCGTATTTATTGATGATATATTGGTATACTCGAAGAGCAAGAAGGAACATGAGGAACATTTGAGAATAGTATTGGAAATGTTGAGGAGAAGCTTGACTTTATGCCAAGTTCTCTAAGTGTGAGTTTTGGCTAGATGCGTGTCCTTCTTGGGGCACGTAGTTTCTAAGGATGGAGTGATGGTAGATCCATCTAAGATTGAGACAGTGAAGAATTGGGTGAGACCCACTAATGTGTCAGAAATAAGAAGTTTTGTGGGGTTAGCTAGTTACTACCGCCGATTTGTCAAGGGATTCTCTTCTATTGCTTCCCAATTGCGAACTTGACTAAGCTGAATGTTCCATTTGTATGGTCGGATGAATGTGAGGAAAGCTTTGAAGCTTAAGACTTTGTTGACTACCGCACCAATTCTTACCTTGCCAATAGAGGGTAAAGACTTCATTGTTTCTTGTGATGCATCCTATTCGGGTTGGAGTGCGGTGTTAATGCAAGAGAAAAATGTGATTGCTTATGCTTGAGGCAATTAAAGGTGCATGAACGTAACTATCCGACCCATGATTTGGAGTTGGCCGCGGTAGTATTTGCACTAAAACAATGGAGACACTATTTGTATGGGGTTAAGTGTGAAGTCTACACGGATCATCGTAGCCTTCAGTACGTCTTTACTCAGAAAAATTTGAACTTGAGACAAAGGAGATGGATGGAACTACTAAAGGACTACGATATCACTATCTTGTATCATCCGGGGAAGGCGAATGTTGTAGCGGATGCTTTGAGTAGAAAGGCGGGAAGCATGGGAAGTCTAGCTCATTTGCAAGCTTCTAGGCGCCCATTGGCTAGAGAAGTACAGATTTTGGCTAACGATTTGATGAGGTTAGAAGTAAATGAGAAGGGAGGATTGTTAGCTAGTGTGGAGTCGAGATCTTCTTTTCTTGACAAGATTAAGGGAAAACAGTTTGATGATGAGAAACTAAGGCGAATCCGAGACAAAGTGTTGCAAGGAGAGGCTAAAGAAGCAACAATTGATGAGGAAGGTGTTTTGAGGATTAAGGGAAGGGTATGTGTACCCCGAGTTGATGATTTGATCAACACTATTCTGGCAGAAGCTCATAGCTCAAGGTATTCTATACATCCGGGTGCAACCAAGATGTATCGTGACCTAAAGCAACACTTTTGGTGGAGTAGAATGAAGCGTGATATTGTTGACTTTATTGCCAAGTGTCCAAACTGTCAACAAGTGAAATATGAACACCAAAGGCCCGGAGGAACACTTCAGAGAATGCCCATTCCTGAATGGAAGTGGGAGAGAATTGCAATGGACTTTGTGGTTGGTCTTCCAAAGACATTGGGTAAGTATGACTCCATTTGGGTAGTTGTCGATAGGTTAACTAAGTCTGCTCATTTTATTCCGGTCAAGGTAACTTACAACGCAGAGAAGTTAGCCAAGATCTATATCTCAGAGATTGTTCGATTGCATGGAGTTCCACTCTCCATCATATCGGATAGAGGTACGCAGTTTACTTCTAAGTTTTGGAAAACATTACATGCGGAATTGGGTACTAGGTTGGACCTTAGTACTGCGTTCATCCTCAGACCGATGGTCAGTCTGAGCGAACGATTCAAGTCTTGGAGGATATGCTTCGTGCATGTGTGATAGAGTTTGGTGGCCATTGGGATAGCTTCTTACCCTTAGCGGAGTTTTCATACAATAATAGCTATCACTCAAGCATTGACATGGCTCCATTTGAAGCATTGTATGGTAGGAGATGTAGGTCTCCCATTGGTTGGTTTGATGCATTCGAGGTTAGACCTTGGGGTACCGATCTTTTGAGGGATTCTATGGAGAAGGTGAAAGCTATTCAAGAAAAGCTTCTAGCGGCGCAAAGTAGACAAAAGGAGTATGCAGACCGAAAGGTTAGAGACTTGGAGTTCATGGAGGGTGAACAAGTCTTGTTGAAGGTTTCACCTATGAAAGGGGTGATGCGGTTTGGCAAAAGAGGTAAGTTAAGTCCAAGGTATATTGGACCATTTGAAGTGCTTAAGCGAATAGGGGAGGTGGCTTATGAGTTAGCCGTGCCCCCGGGGCTGTCCGGAGTACATCCGGTATTCCATGTGTCCATGTTGAAGAGATACCATGGAGATGGAAACTACATCATCCGTTGGGATTCAGTTTTGTTGGATGAAAACTTGACTTATGAAGAGGAACCGGTTGCTATATTAGATAGAGAAGTTCGCAAGTTGAGGTCGAGAGAAATTGCATCCATCAAAGTTCAATGGAAGAATCGACCGGTTGAAGAGGCTACTTGGGAGAAGGAGGCAGATATGCAAGAAAAATACCCACATCTGTTTACAGATTCAGGTACTCCTTTCGCCATCGCCCTTCTTCTTTTGATCGTTCGGGACGAACGATGGGTAAATTGGTATCTATTGTAACGACCGCTTAGTCGTTTTAGAGCGTGAGAACAAATTCGGAAAAAGCGTTTGGAACCACGGACCCAACGACGGACCGTCGCAGGCTCGACGGACCGTCGTGGGTGTTCCGTCCCATGACACTTAGAATTTTTAATTTGGGTACTGAAAATCGACTCTCTGAACTTTGTAACGAAATGGCAGAATGGACCGTGACACCCACGACGAATCGTCGTGAGTCCCGTTGCAAAACACTTCAACTTTTGAGAAATTGGTGCAAGAAAACGAAGCCGATCATTATGACGGAGGCCAGACGGACCGTCACGGGTGACGGCCGTCGCAGACCACCTGAAAATCGGGAGGAGGCGACGGCCATCGTGACGGACCGTCGCAGTACGACGGCCCGCCACAGCTGCACAATCCCGGCGCTTTAGGAATTCTCCCCACGTTTTAAGGGTCGTTTTTGACTATTCTTTCCTTAATTATAAAGATTGAGGGTTTATATTAATAAGTCTAATTACTTAGGTGTTAAAAGAGGTAACCTTAAGTTAATTAGGGGGTTTTATTGTCCTCTTTTATTCTTAATTATACAATAATTAGGGTAAAGGAAAGAGGGTTTGAATAAAACAAAGAGAAAGAACAAGAGAGAAAAGGGAGAAACGAATTGAGAGAGCAGTCGATCAAAGGGAAAAAGGGTGTCAACGCTTGGAATTCTTGCTTGTTGATTTCAATTCTTCGGTGGAGGTAGGTTATGGTTTATGTTACGATATTCGTAGTGAACTCTTAATAGTGAATATTATGTGTTGATATTATTGTAAACCCTACTATGTGCTTAAGTTGTATGCTTGCATGAATATGAATGTGAAATTGTGATGAATTAACAAAGCATGATGAAGCTATTGAATCCCAAATCTTGAAAGAACCCTAATTCGCTTGATATATTATATAATGAGAATGATGATGCCTTAGTATGAAAGAAGGCTTGATATATTATATAATGAGAATGATGATGCCTTAGTGTAAAAGAAGGCTTGATGAATTAGGGGATCGGGTGCCACGTTCCGGTACCAGGATAGAATATGGATCGGGTGCCACGTTCCGGTACCAGGATAGAATGAATATGAGGATCGGGTGCCACGTTCCGGTACCAGGATAGAATGAATATGAGGATCGGAGTGTCACGTCCCGACACCAGGATAGAATATGGATCGGGTGCCACGTTCCGGTACCAGGATAGAATGAATATGAGGATCGGGTGCCACGTTCCGGTACCAGGATAGAATGAATATGAGGATCGGAGTGTCACGTTCCGACACCAGGATAGAATATGGATCGGGTGCCACGTTCCGGTACCAGGATAGTATATGAGGATCGGAGTGCCACGTTCCGGCACCAGGATAGAAATAGAGGAGCGGAGTGTCACGTACCGACACAAGAGGAAGAAAGATAATGAATCTTGAAAGATAATGAATATACTCAATCTAATGAACTTAATTCCCAAATGAGTATGGTATTGAGGCTTGAGTCCTCATGTGTGAACTCGGTTGTAGTTATTGATGAATTTATGTTGTTATTGCTACATGTTGAGTATTGTAGTTGATTTACATTATTATTGATATATATACTGTTCCCTATTTTGAGTTGGCCGATGATATCTACTCAAGACTTGTGGTTGTCTTGACCCTACTTTTATGTTTTTCTTCTTTGTTATTTGTGTAATGCAAAGAAACGTTCCGTCCAACTTCAACTCAACAAAGAGATCTAGCCGCCTTCACTTCATCGGAAATTCGGGTGAGCTAATGCGTCTAGCTTGACTGGTCTTCTTCTTCAAGTCTTGATGCCTTGAACTTCCGGCATGGACTAGCTAGTATTTGTTTTAGCTTCTTAGACATTCCTAGTTTAGTAATTTGAGATAGATGTTCTTGTGATGATGACTTCCAGATTTTGGGGATAATAATAATAGTTTTGAATTGTTTTGTTAATGAGTTTAAGTCTTCCGCATTACTTTCTGTTGTTATATATTGAAATGATAAGGGTTAAATTGGTTGGTTCGCTCACATAGGAGGGTAAATGTGGGTGCCAGTCGCGGCCCCGATTTGGGTCGTGACATTATGTTAGACAATTTGGGGAATATATTACTAGCCAATTTATAGTCATAAGCCAAACTTTCACATATTGTGGTATTCCCAGCCGTTATTTGTCGTAAGCCAACCGTTTTACTTTTAATGAAATTATAACTATCATTCAATGAACAGATTTTAACAGTAAACTCAACTTTATAAAAAACTCATAACAACTTCATCGTTCTCGAACACAAAACTAAGCATTATGTCATTCCTTAATCCGTGTAACTAATCACTCCATCATTCGAAACCAATCTATGGCCTCATTAATCATTAAAAAATCAAGAAACATACATATAATAATCATTTAGCACGAAATACCAACAACATATTCGTTATTTACATATACATACTTATTAGAATCGAAAACAAGGATAACTAGGGAGATGGACGTTCAATAATATCACTGGGAACAACCCTAGTTTCGTAATTCATGATTTCAAAACTTTTAAAAATCCTATTGGAGAATTACTTCCATGATAGAAAACCCATACCTTCTTTAGGAGTTAATCTACAAAGACAACCTGCACGAAACCTTGAAGAAAACCTTGAAATCGCCTAAGAGATTTTCTGTTTTTTCTCTCGCCTTGCTTATTGCCTTTGAATCACATTTATAAGTTAATAGTTGTGAGTTTTTAGGTATTAGAACTGATCTTGACTCATTCAACTTAGGTTTAATAAGTTAATTTAATAATTAATTAGTTAATTACTAAGAAGTCCCTCCTAGATTGACTAAAAATAGAAAACATAACACTTAGTCAAGTCTGAAATTTTTTCCTAAGGATTTCATTTTGACAATTTAAATTTATAATTTAATTAATTAAGGGACCTAGGTTAATTACTAAAGTAACCCTATGTCACTGGAACCATAATCAACCCTTTTGGAGCAGCCTAGGTTAATTAATGAGGTGTTTCTTGAAGTAGTTACTAAATTTGTGTAAGGATTTCGTTTTGACCATTTAAATGAATTAATTTTAATAACTAATTTAATTAATTAGGTGACATATGGTAATTAATAAAGTATCCTTAAGTTGTTAGGACCATAATTAACCCTTTGAACCATCATAGATTAGGTACTTGGTTGTTTTTTTCTTCTCTTAATCGATATCACGAAATTGCTTTGTGATTTTTGTTTTTTCATTTTAAATTAATTAATTAAGATGTTACATTAATTAATTATATAACCTAGGATAATTAATAAATTATCCCTAAGTTGTTAAGACCATAATTAACCCTTTGGAGAATCCTAGGTTAGGTAGACTATGTTGTTTTTGCTTGCCTTAGCCGAAATCAGGAAATTGCTTTGTGGTTCAGTTTTGTCCATTTAAATTAATTAATTAAATTGCTAAATTAATTTAATAAGTAACCTAGGGTAATTAATAAAGTATCCCTAAGTTGTTAAGACCATAACCAACCTTTTGGACCATCCTAGGTTAGGTACTAGAATGTCTCTTTAACTAGTTACTAGGTTAGTGTCACCCGGTTATGTCTTAGGTTGTCGGGTGCATTGATTAGTTTTTTTTTCGGTTGGTATTAGGTTATTTAGGTATTTTGGACAGTTGGTTAGAGTTTAGAGTTTGTTAGAAAGTAAGGCCCCACATGGAAGGACACTTGCACACGCCTGCCCCCTAACTACCATAACAAAATTCGGTTAGGGTGGTCCCCTCTTTTGGTTGCTTCTTCTAATGTATTACACATATGTTGCTTGTACTTCCTCAAAATGTTTTTGTAAACTTCTTAATCAACATGATAATTTTAAATGATCAGGTGCTGTGGTACCTACACTTGACACTTTGATACCTAGTACATATTGTGGAAATATTACGAAGAGAATATTTATAGCATAGATTTTTCCTTGCAGGTATATTTTTTGACAATTAATCTTGGATTGGGTAGGACAACCCAAAATGTATTTTACTTTGTCATACATAGAAAATTGACTAACACCCTTAATCCAATATTTTCTAATATGCCTAATATTTTTCCTATTTGGGTATTATATAGAAATTCACTAATATCCCTTAGACAATTTTTCTATACTATGCCCAATATATCTAAATATTGGGCATTGGGATGCCTATGTATCCCCAATACCCATTTTAAAAATCTATGGGGCTCTTCACTAGACATAAAATTTTTTCAGAATGTTATAGTTGTGCTCTTGACATTGCACAACATTTGCTTTAAGTTGTCTATGTGTTTGATTAATATTATGATTTTGCTGGCTTATAATGTTTCTACATAGTTGCATGTTGGGTTAATTGTTATAATGCATGATTTTGACTAAATTAGGCCTTTTCGCATGCATTAATGATTTTTTACATAGAAAACATACTTAGTACATGTGTTTTGTACTAACATGTATTTCTTACCTTTTCTCCAACATTGTAGGTTCCGGCAATTGAAGAGCTTCTAGGCCACTTTGGAAGTATACTTGGACTTCTTGCAATCAGTAGTTGGTGAGTCCTCCAAGTTTGAGGATGGTGCCTTTTGATTAGCAGTAGTTTTGTTATAGTCTTAAGAAATTTCCTTTCCTTCCTATCGTTGAACATATTATTGTAATCCCTAGGTAGAAATTATTGATTTGTATAAGGGCTACGCTCGAATGCCGTACTTCGCTTTAAATTATTTAATGTGAGACAATATTATTAGAGTAAATCCTTATAAGTTGGTTATGTTGTCTAAATGAGAAGCCTATGTCAGATTCATATGCGAGGAGTCTAAGTAAACTCCCTATACGATATGTGACAGGTTTATGTCTACCTCAATATGTAAATAGTTTCCATTTTTTCTGCATTTGTACATATGATGTGTAATGGTAAATGCTAAGGGTTAGTCTAACACCTTTTTGAGGACGAAGATGCCTGTAACGTCTAGGGGGTGCTCCCCGATCATGACAGTTATGGTGGATTATAAAAACAACATTTGAAGAATCTTCCAACTGACCACCAAACCGAGCCAACTTCTAAACATCATTCACTAGGTCCTTTTACCTTTTTCCACATGAGACACACTGTAAGACCCCTAAAATGAATTAGAGTGTAAAGAGACACACTATTGACAATAATCTTGTTAACATGTAAATAAATTGTTTTAAAATATGCATGGGTAATCTGAAGTCATTTGGAAGTGTCCTTATGTGTTTTTATGTGCTTATGTGTGTGTAATGAAATTATGAGGTCCTTATATGATTAATAATGATGTTTATTGTCCAAGACGTTCGAAAGTTATCGCTTTAGACATGCATGTGTGTGTCTTGAGTGTTCCTAGCATGGTTGAAGGTATTGCGTGCAATTGTTTTTAATTAAACAGATGTTGAAGGCCCTTAAGATGATAATGTATATATTTACGTTAGAAACGCCCATGTACGACTCCATAACGGCCCCGCAACACTCCCTCATGAAGCACCTAAAGGATGTCAAGACACTGCCTTGGCAGTATGAATCGGCTAATCCAAACAACGCCTCGTCAGTCCACCAATGGCACGTCAATGGACACTTAGCCTATTTAAGACTTTAATTCTTTTTTCAAGACTTAGAACCAAATGAGATGCTGCAGTGCATTTGGTCGATGGACCTACTGTTTGTGTTTTGTTCTCGTCGATGGTGTGTGCAAATTGCAGTCTGCGCAATGTTTATTAAAGCGGTGAATCGGAAATTTACCACACGTGGTAAACTGAACCTACAAGGCTTATTATATAATTTTTGGGTGTACGTATGTTATAAAAACGTGAATATCCCATTCATAATTCAATTCACATTAATTAGACTTTTCCTCAAAAAATAATCTCTCTAGAACCTCCATTGAAGGTGAAACTCAAGAATATCTTGGATCTTTTATTCTTATGGGTTCTTAAAAATGTTTTAGAGGTTTTATTATACACTAAGTTATGGTGATCCTTCATCTCTAGTTATCCTTCCATCGATAGAGTTAATCACAAAGTTTTCAAAGAGAAAATGTGATGAAATCTCTTCTTCTTCAATCTAACCATGGGATTTTTCAAAACGTTTAAAAGGAGTTCCCATGATGAATTGATGACATTATATTGGTTTTAACATGAATATCAATCCATTGCATGAACCCATGTACTCTATAACACTCGATTTAGCTTAAGCATGGGCATTGTGATCGTTAATTTGTAGTGATGGAATTGTGATTATATTATGTTGAATTGATTATGTATGATGCGTATTATGTATATTGAGGATAAATTATTGATGAATGATACATGTGGATCGATTTATTAATGTTTGAACAAGACTAACCTATGTTCTTCTCTGTGTTCATTGTTAGTTTTATTTTATGGTAATTACAGTAGCATTTCGATTATGTAAAGATCATTGTACCTACAGCCTTAGGATAATATTATGGATGAATTGTGGATTTGAATTCTTGGTGATCAAATCAATAAAATCTTTGTATGAATTTATCTACGTCCTTTTAGCCTATAGATTTGTTATGTAATGCATATGATGTGATCTCAATGCTAGGGTAGATGCAGCATGATTTCGTTTGAGTAATGATCTCTTTATCTGCTGACCTACATATATATTGCTGATAAATTCTTATTGATGATCAAAGACAGGGAAATTGGTGAATGATGTACATTTCTCTACTTTCTATTGAATTAGTGGTTTGTTTGTGTGTTTGTATCATGATCTTGTAGGGAATAAAGTACGATTTCATATATATGAATGTATGAAAGAATTGTACTTGTCAATGATGATCAAAGGCTAAAGTATTGGTAAGAATTGCTCTATTGCTCTACTTCTCTACTTCTCTACTTCTTAATAGTATTTTTGATAAAATTGACCTTGTATGGCATTGTGTGGTATGGTCAACATGTGGAAGTGGTGTTTACATTATAGAGAATATATATATGTGTGATGTGAACATGGCCTTGAAGGCAATTATACTATGAATATGTGTTGGAGATGAATCACCCTATATGAAGCCTATACCTAGTTTCCTAGTCTAGCTATTATCTAGGTTGTGTTGCTAATGTCACGAACATGCAAATGGTTATGTTAAGTCTATGTGTACTTGATGCATATGATGACGTCCTATAATGTGATATGTTATGTAAACCTAAGATAGGTTCATAAAGACCAGAGCTTCCTGTAAGAATGTTGTAAGTCTTAAATAAATTAGTTATGTTAGTCTATCTATTCTATGATGTAGTGTGATGTATCATTCAATACGATGACTTGATAGTTGTACTAGTATTGATAAGGTTATGGAATCATGTGTATGCATTTCACATGTGTGCCTTGATAGGATAGTTCCTATGTTGGCCTTCTAAGTGCATACATAATATTGTATGAACTTTTTAGTAATATGACTTATATGATATGATGTTAAGTATATGATATGATAAATTATGAATGTGTATAGTGTCTTTGTGTTTATATGAGAGGATTGCTCATATAGTTATACCTATAGACGTATGCATTGATATATGACCATTTGTGATATTTATGTGTTATGTGAAAGGTTTGCTCACATATAAGTATGCAGACACACACACATGAATGAAGTTATAGTAAATAGAGGGGCACTTGAAAGGTGTTCTCAAGAGTACCCTAAAACTAGATAGGTGCTTACATATGCTATATCCATGTTAAAAGGTTTCTCAAATTATATAGGTTAATAAACCCTCATCTATGACCTATGAGCTAAGCATATGAGGATTCAATCTCCTAAGGACTACATTTTATAAGTAATTTTAATATAGGCTTTTAAATAAAAGGGAACATAGCTTAGCGCCGAGTGAACTTGACAATTGGAGGTGTTGGCTTTCCTTGGAGGAATATTCACCATTGGGTTCTCATAAGGTGTTGACTTACCTTGGAGGAACATTCACATATGATACCGCATGAGGTGTGGACTTTCCTTGACGAAGACTCACCCATGGTTTCTTATAATATGAGGATCCAATGCCAATGAGCATGTAGAGGGTCATGTATATCTTTTAGTTCCATAAACTATGCTTGCCACATAGGATCTAGCAAGTGAATTCACTTAGTATGCTAGCATGTGTTAATGTTCTACCAAGGCTAGGTAAGAACTCCTTACATTGGTGTAAGGCCCTACAATACTAAATTCAATGTTTATCACCCATGGTCTTAGTGTCGATAAAGGCTATAGTTTCCCTAAAGTAAAATGGACAATGGAAGTAAAGTAGGGACCCTAACTAGTATAACCTAAGAGTAGTTGTTTAGTGTAGGTGGAAGTAGATTTCATCTATTAATTTCACAAGTGGCTCTTGAGGGAAGTCCTAGGAAGGTGTTCCAATGCATGTGTCTATATATATGTTCTTTATGCATGACTTTATAGTATTTTTCTACTTGTTGTGATGAAATGCATGGTATGAGCCTATATGAACTGGTATAGTAGTATATACATAATATTGGTCCTAAAGACTACATGATGAAGGTTTTGACATGAATGAAATTGTCTTCACATACTATGTTTAAGTATAAATTGGATGTTAAGTCTTGTGGTCTCATAATAAGTTTACTAAGTATGTGTGAAGTTATTGGGCTTCACGTGTACATTGCAATACTAGACTTAGATTTGGTTGTGAGTAATGTCACATAAGCTTCTATTTGAAGTGACATTAGTATATGTGCAAAGTGAATAGACTTCACTGTAAGATGGTCTTGACTTGAAGGTGTCTTATGGTGTGCTATAGTTCTATGATGATATGTGTTGGCTTATATAGATTGTATATATGACTTCCTTGGGGCCCAAGGTGATGCATTGCACCAAGTATTACTAGATGGTTACTTTGTGGAGTAAGGAAGTAAGAAGAAAATGATTTATTGTAAAATGAAACAGTTCAACTGTAAAGATGAAATAACTTACTGTAATGTCGCTCTAAAATGCTTCAAATGCAATGTGTGACTTTATATAATTCATGACCATTGAATATGCCTATATGAAGTATGTAAATTGTATAATTTCTATTGTGTAAAGGTTTCATAGAGATTTTATCGAAAAGGTATAAAGTATGATTTCAAGAAAATGAACCTTTTAAATTCATGTTTTTGCGTGGTTGCCATACTTAGTGCATTTTTGTACTAAATCGATTCTTCTTTAATTTTTACACAAAGTGTAGGTTATGTATTCTTAAAAGGATGTATTTAATGGTGAGGAGCTTGATATGTGACTGTCAAGCTCAAGGAGGAAATCCTTCGGTCCAAGGATCTCCTACATTGTAGTTTACTGTAAATTGTAGTATTATTGTACTAGTGTATTATGTTTTATGGGCCGTGTCCGTAAAGTAATCTTATGATTTTGAGTCTGCGATGACAAAAAGAGAATAGAGTCTATATATGTATTTATGATATTTTATATATATGAAGTAAAGTTTCTAGCATAGGATGTGTTAAGAGAATTTTTAAATTTTCCGTTAATTTATCTATTACAATGCGATGAATGATTACTACCGGCTTGTACAAGACATTTGAGAGGTCAAGTAAGCCATGTTACTTCAAGGAGGTGCTCCCCGATCGTGAAAAATATTGTATCATAGCATGAGGTTTTATGATATTTGCTTTAGGTTCCAAAAGTCTCATATTTCCATCTTTAGTAGAGTCTCAATAATCGGTGATGAGTCCTGACACATCAATGAGCCAGAGTTTATCGAACCATAAAGTTTCTTTCTCCATCATTCTCATGTCGTGCGGTAGAACTTAACTCTATAAGATCTCTCTCTTATGTTTTCTTGTCCGGAGGTCTTTTAGATGTGATTGCTTGGATGAGATGGTTTCTCTATGTTTGAGGGAGTAAAAGTGAGCTTTGATGCTTATGTTGGTTTTATGGTTTCATGTGTATGTGTGAAGGTGAACTTTGTTAATATCCTCTTGAGGTTGGGTTAAGTTGCTCTTAATTGGGTTTACCCTAAGTGGGGGATGGTGATGTGAGTAGTAAGGTCGTAGATATTTCTACCCTGTTCTCCTATTCTTACTTGAGTTTGAAACTAATGAATTTTTAGTAAGCTTGTTCATGATTGGAGTCCTGTCTATAGTATGAATTGCATACCTCTATATGTTTGGTATGACTTGATTGACACTATATTTATAGTATTTTTAAGATTCTAAAATACTTGAAATTTTTTTTATTGAATTCAAGGTTCTCTCATGTTGATTATGCATCTTGAAATACTATTTATGCATTTAACTGCATAACATAATCTAAGAATCATGTTAGAAATAACTTATAAACTGTGGTGTTTAAGCCATTAATCAACAATTTGAGCTTCATTAAAATGAAAATTTTTGATTCTCTTGAAAAGTATGTGGCTTTTATGTTTTGGAAAACATCATTGTAGGCTCATGTTTTAAAGTGATGGATTTTTAGCAATTCTCCTTGTGTGTGGCTATAAATTGTAATACATTCCCTAAATAATGCATGTTTATGTAATCTAGTGTTATAATTGAGATTGAAATTATGTGAAATGACTTCCTATTGTTATGAAGTATGTGGTGTAGATTTACCTTTTTTGCGTCATTAGGAAGAAAAATTATGAGCATGCTTTGGGTTAAAAGTTGAGAAATTCTCATGTTACAATAAAGTTGACCTTTGTGCATTTTATTGTGTATGAAGACATATAAGTGTGTTTAGGATAAGGACTTCCTCCCTAAAACATAACTAAGCATGGTATGGTTGAGTACGGTCCTATAGCATCATGCCTAACTAATAAGAATCCATTGTCAACCTATCTTACTCAAGTTTATGTACATTAAAGTATGATTGCCTAATTGTTACTTGAGTTTTGTTGAATCTTCCTAAGTGTGACTTAAAAATTGTTTCAAGATGAGGTCTTAATAAAATTAAGCGTAATGACCATGTTATGATTAGCATAAGCATTTTCCTCCCATGAACATGATAAGAGCCTATGTGTTTGATGCATTAAAGAGTGACTTAATAAAGGTATTTTCTTGCTTGTGTTGCATTGAGTGATAAATTTTTTTAAGTTGTGTTACTTGTAAGTTTGGTTCACTGGATTATATGTTATGATGTTCTTAACAATGTGAGTTTCTCTATGATTCATTGAAGACATTGTCGTGATAAAAGTGTTAGAAGTGTAATTCGAGGGCAAATGTTCCCATGTGGGGGATATTGTAAGACCCCCAAAATGAGTAAGGGTGTATAGAGCCTCACTTGTGACTATAATATTGTTAACATTTTAATTAAGTGTTTTAAAGTATGCATGGGTGATTTGAAGTCACTTGGAAGTCAAACGTCAATGGGTGACCAAGTTGTTCGATGCCTAGTAACCTAAGGGGCCTTATGTGTTTTTATATTATTATGTGTATTTCATGAGCTTATAATGACCTTATATGAGTAATAATGATATTTATATTATGTTTGTTTAGTTTCATGAGGTTTAGAGGTAAGACGTCCAAGACATTATGAAGATAGTCCTTCAGACATGCATGTGTGTGTCTTGTGTGTGCCTAGCATGTTTGATGATTTTGAATGTAATTGTTTTGGGCTAAACTGAAGAGCAAGGTCCTTGAAATTTTAATTTATATATTTATATTTGAAACTCCAGGATACGACTAAGCCAAATGTCGCCTTGTCAGTCCACCAACGGCCCATTGATAATGAGAAGTTGATGGAAACATAGCCTGGCGAAGACTTAAGGCTGTTTTCAAGCCTCAGTACCAAACAAGAGCCTGCATTATGGTCCGTAGATTGACCTATTGGGTGTCGTTAGTACATGTCGATGGTGACTTAAAACTGCAGCCTTTACACTTTTCATTAAAGGGATTAATGGGAAATTCACCCACGTTCTAACCTTACCCTACATGGTTTATTTTATTATTTAGGGTGTATTTAAGTGATTATAAATGTGAAAACCCTATTCCCTATTAAATTCACACAAATAAGATTTTCCCTCCAAAATAGTCTCTTTATAACCTCCACTGAAGGTGAAGGTCAAGAACATCATGGAGCTTTGATTATTATGGTTTCTTCATAACGTTTTAGAGGTTTTATTCTATATTAAAGTATGATATGATCCTTCATCTCTAGTTATCCTTCCATCTAGAGATTTAGTCCCAAAGTTATCAAACAGAAAATATGATAAAATCTCTGCTTCTTCAATCTAGCCATGGTTCTTTCTCAAAACGTTTTCAATGGATTTTCATAAAAATTGATGATAATGTATTGGTTTGAACATGAATTTCAATCTTGCATTATTAACCCATGTTCTCTTCAACTCTCGATTTAGGTTATTCATTGGCATTGTGATCGTGAATTTCTATTGATGGAATTGTGATTCTATTACGTTGAATTGCTTATGTATACTGTTTTTATGTATATTGAGGATTAATTATTTATTATTGAACCATACGGATTGATAGTTAAATGATTGAATAGGACTAGCCTATGTACTTCAATGTGTTCACTGTAAGTTTGACTTTATGGTAACTATTGTAGGATATCAATTATATAAAGATCACTGTAGCTTCTGCCTTAGGTTGATATTATGGATGAATTGTGGGCATTAATCCTTAGTGATCAAATCAACGAAATCTTTGTATGAATTCATCTATGTTCTTCTAGCCTATAGATTGGGAATGTAATAAATATAATGTGATCTCAATTCTAGGCTAGATGAAGCATGATTTCATTTGACTAATAACCTCTTTACATTACATCATATTAGTCGTACGACAACAGTATTTCTGGACTACACTTCTAAAGTATTGCCTAAAGTAGTTTTGCGAACACTTTTAAAGCGTAGTAGAAATTTTTAACTTTTAGCTATAATAATTTTGGCAACACTTCAAAAGTGTAGTCTTTATTGGTATAAAATATACTTTATAAATGTTGTTACAATATGATATAACTGACAACACATATTTACATATATGACCTAACTTCTAAAATATCCTGTTTTTATGATTGAAAAAACAACACCAAACATTTAATTTTTTCACTCTCCCTCCAACTATTTTCCACTCTCCCTCCATTTTTTTAATCTAAAAAAGCATTACTAAATCGTTAAGCATTTAAATTTTTTACCCTTTCCTCTTTTACTTGACTTTCCCCCTTCAACTTTCCTCTTTCACTTATCCGATTTGTGAAGGAGCTAAAGAGCCAACATGAAGGAGCTGAAGAACCAATGTGAAGAGAGCCTAAGAATAATTTGTCTATTCCGATACAGATTGTGAGAAAAATAGGCTGAATAGTAGAAGTTTACCAAGAATTGAGCTGAAGAGCTCAAGTCGTTTTCTCCAATAATGACTTCTTCAAGAGTAAGCACGATTCATTCTTCCGATACCTATTTCATCAAGCGTTAGTACTTAAATAGGTCTTCTTTTGTTAGTTGAAGTGTTTGATTTTTTGTTGTGATTAGAAGGAAATAATATGTTTGGGTTGTTGCCAAGATGATGAACTCAAGCAACACTTTTCTGTCAACTTTCTCACTTAAGAACCAGATATCAATCAAATTTTGTTTGAGTAGGTTTTAACAGGTAAGAAATTTAATTCTAAAAGTCTAAATATTCTATTTAGGTTTTAATATCTTGTGTTTTTATAAGAATTTTGGGAGTAGTATTTTAGCTTCATCAGTTGATTTTTGGGCGTATAACTCGTATTTTAGACTCGCTATATAAACCTATTTTTTCACTGTTGCGGGTTGAGAAAAAGATGTTATTTATCAGAGCAAAAACATTTAGAGCAGTTGAAGATAATAGTTTTATATATATATATATATATATATATATATATATATATATATATATATATATATATATATATATAAACATTCATGGCATGGAGAGTCAAGTGTCGTTAAGAGTATGACATTTTCTAATTCATTTCGCAAATAAGTTTTTCCAAGCTTTGTTCGAGTCCGAGATTCTGCCTAGTTTCCCTGATCGTCGCTTTCCAGTTCACTGCCTGAAGAAAGTTAATGTTGTTTTCCTTCATAGTTTCTGGTGCATATTAACTCTATACTCAACTTACTTCACTTGTGCGATTATGTTGTGTATGTTGTTGTATCCCCTGGACTCACTCATGGGGTTACACTAGTTTTTTGTTGTTGTTGTTGTAATAATAGTACTGCAGTAAATTAAATATCACAATTTGCACATTGAAGAGAACCATCAGGTTTTTATTTGTAGTGTTAGGTCATGACAAATAAATCACAGCCTGCACATTGAGATGATCTCTTTCCTTTTGTCAGATTTCAAATATCAGTCTATATTAAGGTAGGGGTTGTTTGTTTATATGTAAATAAGTGACTTCAAATAGGTGACTTTGTGGTCCTTCCTTTGCCTTTCTTGTTAATATATGCTGATGCTTATGATTTTCCTTGTTCTTATTCTAATTTCTGGTATCGTTGCTTGTCAATGTTTAAGATCTTTCTTGGCATACTAGGTAGATCTTGAAATCTGTAATACTGCTGGCTGTTTTCTTGGTTAATAGCTATGTTTGTGATGGAATCAACATATTGATTAGCTTCTCTAAATGTATGCACAATATATATTTGAATTGTCACCACAATCATACACATCTCCTCTATCTTATGAATTAAACTCTGTGGTACCCTCCACTCTCGTTTAATCGTGTTCTTTAGATTGAGCGAGTCAGTCCCTAAATGACCTTTGTGATCCCACACCTCTTGCAGTAACTTAGTGCTTTCCAAATTGTTGTAATTTCAGTTTCCATGTTTGTCGTGTTTCCTATGCTTTGTGTTTCTGCATATACTAGATCTCCTTGACATTCTATTATACAAAATACATATGAGCTCTTTCTTGGTTTTCCTTTGCAAGGGCCATCGGTATTACAGTTTACCCAACCTTCCCATGGTGTAGACCATATTAATAAGTGATAGTAAAGATTTGGTTTATATTGCTGAAACAAATCAAACATCCTTGACTAATTGTAAGTTATAGATGTACTGCTTGGCTAAGAGGAAGGGGATTCACGGATAAAGTCCTAGCCAAATCAACCTGAGAGCATAACCATGACACAATTGACACATCATTCATTTGTAATGTTGAAGTGAATGCTTTCTCATACTTGTGTTCCCCTAACTCTCTAGATATCTATTTTGTTGGATCTGGACGTTTCTCAATCTTTTAATGTAGCAATGATCCATTATTATTGTGGTTGAGTGGATTTGTTGATTGGGAAGTCGCTCCAAAAACTGGAAGAGAAAGCAACTTTCTCTGACTTTCTGTAAACTCTCCGCTCAATGTATTTATCATTGACGATGCTGACTTGATTGTATCTCTCAAAGCAATTTCCAATGGTGAATGCACATACTTAAATTGTTGTTGTGTAGCAACTGTGTGGTCAACAATTTCTTTCTGAAATGTTGAATTTACTTGCTCAGACATTGCCTTGCATGACATCTTGAAGGCATGGATCGTTGAGACTTCCAGAGTAGATTTCACTGTTTCTTGAAGAGTTTGCTTGCGAGAGGTTTGGAATTGTGCTTGGATATGTCTAGATATAGTAGATTCAAGTTTTTAGTTAAATGCTTTCTCTGTTGGTTCACTGCGTTGTCACCAACTATTTTCTAAACCATAACTTTAAGAAAATTTGATTGTTTTGGGAATATCTAGTAAGAATGGTTCATTTATCAGAAGCGATACGACCTCACTCTTGCTTTCTGTCAATTCCTCTACTCTACCAGCAGGTCAAGGTTTTGCATTTTGAGCACCACCACTTGTTTGATAGGATGTGTTGTTATCTTTCCAAAACAGGTTGTTGATATCTTAGATTTGATATTTAGTAGTTCCAGTTCTAGTCGTAGTCCTTTGCCCTTCTGTAGGAGTAGTAGTCAAAGATGGTTCAACCACATTTATGTTTAGGCAAAAACATGCAAATGCAGGGAATATTTCTTACCATGACTTGTGGTATTAACCTGAGACCTCTGTGGAACTGGCTGTTTATTATAAATGTGATGCATAGGGTGGTAGTAGAAGATTTAGGGTGTTGATTCACTTTTCTACAATAGGTATATATATGACTCTCATCTAATTGTTTGTGTCAAATTTGCTTCTTTTGGACGACCATAATGATCAAATATGTGAGATGCTAACAGGAGAGCATTGTCTAGGGCTATTGCAAAATTGTCTGGTAAAGGATGAAAGACGAAATATGCTGTAGAGAATGCGACAAAAACTAGGATGATAATTGCATATAGTAAGATACATATATTGGGATAAGTTTTGAACATTAAGATTGCTCAAAATTTACTTTGTAGTCTCATAATGGGGTCTCGTGCTGGTAAGGTTTATGCCAAGCTCAGAGTTGTTACTGCCGGGCGGAGATGCTTTAATTTTTCTTCTTGGATTTATAGGATGTTTAAGTATTCAAGTATGATTTTGTTTGAAATTATTGGAGAAACCTTAGTCTTTGACCAATTTATGTCTTTTTCATTAAATGAATACTTTAAGTATGGACTGATTATATGTATACGAGGAGATGAACATATACTTTTGGTTTCTATAGGTGTAATAATTATAGCTTTGTGTTATGTTATATATCTTTATGTTATACGATTATTTGTACTTCTTATGTGCTTTGTTAGACAATAATATGATTATCTTAATAACATAAGTTAGTTAGGTTATCCGTGCACATTTTTAATTTTTATGTTAGTTAAGTTTGAGTTCATATTAACTTTACCATACACTTACTTAAGTTGTATGATTATGTGGTGTATGTTGTTGTATACCCAGACCTAAATTAAGTTTCCTCGTTCAACTTTCCACATTAAACATTCGATACTGATTTTCAATGAACCAAAGAGATGATGAACCAAGGTTAAGTGAGGTGAAGACAACTGAAGAACTGATTCTCTTTTCCAATACATGCTAAAAGAGTTGAAGTTGTCGAATAACTGAGAAGAAGAGTTGAAATCATCGAAGAATCGTTGCTCAAGTAGTCTTCTCCAATAACGACATCTTCAAGAGTAATTGTGATTCTATATTCCGATAACTATTTCAATCATGTTTTAGTACTAAAATAGTCTTCTTATTAGCTGAAGTGATTGATTTTTTATTTTGTGTTTATAATGAATTGAATACTTTTGGGTTGTTGGAGAGCTGATGAACTGAAGTTAATTAGTTTCTGTAACACTTTTCTCTCAAGTTTCACACTGTAGGCCACGATTTCAGACAAATTTTTATGGGATAGGGTTTACAGGTAAGAAATTCTATTTTGAAAGTCTAAACTTAACTTTAGTGTTTTCATATTCTTATTTTTACGAATTTTTGGAGTGTTCTAGTATTTTAGATTCAGTTGATTTTTGGGAGTGTAGTTCATCTTTTGGACTCCCTATATAAACTTGTTTTTCACTGTTAGGGTTTGGAAAAATGTTGACTGTGTGTTTTGCCTCCTTCTATAACCTCCCTGGTATTGAGTTCGTCAAATTCTTATTGCAGATTTATTGCCAAACCTGCCAGAATTGTATTTATACTATTTTTTTGCGCTAGATTAATTAATATGTTAGTCAAATGGACCTCCTCATCTGTAGAATAGGTCCATTAAACTGCGCCACCATCAATTTCCATAAGAGCATTTATTATCAATTTCAATCAACTTCTGCTAACCTATTGCATCTTTTATCTAATGCATATATTTCTAATAAATGCTTAAAAAAATATGCATTAAATTTAGTTAATCTGTTGAGATTGAGAATGTAGAATTACATCAGAAAATTAATAAAACAAAGTATTAATATGATGATATTAGGTAAGGACACAACATTTTTTCTCTCATTTATCCTTACTAACATGTTCTTATATCTATACAATTGTTCAGATATGTTAGAGATCACATGTTTTAAGAATACTTCTGGTGTACTAATTACCATTAGATAAAACAGATTTTTTTTATTAAATTACCTTATGGTGTACTAATTGTTTTTTCCTTAGATGTATCAGCAACATTCAAAAACATTAATGGAGGATTCAAGATCTTATTTGGTATAGCAAAAGTGACATGACTAGTTAAGAACTTTTATTATCTCATAACACATGATTCTAATATCTTACTCCGTTCCTCATTATTTTTGAAATTTATTTAGAAGTAGTTTATGATTGTTACTCAATGATTAAATATTGATATATTCTTTTAGGAATTCACATATCCCATCCAAGGATTCGATCAATTTAGCAAGGTATAGTAAAGAGTATATCGATGGCATTGAATCATTTCTAGAATTTTCCTACTCTTATGGAGATCCTCAAGTAGAGGAAATTTTGTGTCCATGTGCAAAATGTTGTAATATTCGTTGGAATAGAAGTAATGAAGTGTATGATCATCTTATATGCTATGGATTCAAAGGCTATACTCAATGAATCAATCACGGAGAATGGGATATCAAGTTGAATGTTGATGATGATATGGATTTTCAAGTGATGATATTGATGGGTTTTTGAATGATCAATTTAGAGATGTTGCACATGCTGAAGGAGTTTATGATGGTCCAAATGAACATACCAAGAAATTCTATAACTTAGTTAAAGAGGCAAGCCAAGAATTATAACTTGGTTGTACAGGATTCTGTAAAATATCATTCACACTTAATTTATATTTGTTGAAGTGTCTAAATGTATGGAGCAACACATCATTCACCTCTCTTTTAGAGTTATTAAAAGTGACAATGCCCGAGTGAACCATTCCTGCGTCTTAAAATAAAACCAAGTCTATGATTAAGAATCTTGTTCTTGATTATGAGAAAATTGATGCATGTCCCAATGATTGCATGTTGTTCGGGAACGATGATATGGATGATGAATTTTTTCATACTTGTGGAGCATCATGATATTTTCAATCTCGTGAAGTTGATAGTGAGCTTGAGACTTCAAAAAACTAACATCAAGTTTTAGGAAAGACTTTGAGACACTTTCCATTAATTCCTAGAGTCAAAAGTCTATTTGTGTGCTCAAAGACAGAAGATTCATTGAGGTGTCATGAAGAGGACCATTCTAAAGATTGAAAGTTAAGGCATCCCGCTGATGGTTTAGCATGGTAAGACTTTGATAGGCAGCATCCTGATTTCACACTAGATTTTCGCAATATGAGACTTGGCTTTTTAAGTGATGGCTTAAATCCATTTTGAACTATGAGTATATCACATAGTACATGACCAGTTATGTTGATGGTGTATAATGTACTGCCTTAGATGTGCATACAATCTGAATATTCTATAGTTTCATTACTTATTCCTTGGCTGCGATCATCTTGAAATCACATTCATATTTAATTACAACAATTAATTGATGAGTTAAAATTATTATGGGATTCTGGGGTTGAAATATATGATTCTTCAAAAAATGAGACTTTTAAAATATGGCAGGTCTTATGCGGACAGTTTGTGACTTACCTGCTTATGCTATGCTATCTGGTTGGAGTACAAAAGGAAATTTTGCTTGACCTTGTAGTAACCATGACACTAATTTTCCCTATCTTAAACATAGTCGGAAAATGTGTTATATGGATCATCGTGTGTTTTCTACCCTTGGGTCATCCATGGAGATCTAACAAAAGATCTTCAATGGAAAAAATGAATTCATTTATCCTCCACCTTCCTTAAAGGTAACTAATGTGCTTAAGAGCTTACACGATTTTAAAAATGTGTTTGGGAAGAATAAAAAGAGATCAATTGATGGCCCATGAAAAAAAGGTCAATTTCTTTTAGTTACCTTACTTGCAGGATAACTTGTTATGCCACAACGTTAATGTGATTCACATTGATAAGAACATAGTTCATAGCTTACTTGGAAATCTTTTGGGTATTTTAGGAAAAACAAAGGATCATGCGAAAACCTGATATTATTTGAAAGATATGGGAATCAGGAAGAACCTTCATCCAAAAGATACAGAAAATGGTAATAGAACAAACTTCGCAAAGGCGTGCTTCTGAATGACAAATGGATAGAAATCAATATTTTGTTGAGTTTTAAAGACAACCAAGCTACTTGATGGTAGTGCATACAATATATCTAGGTGTGTGCACTTGGATAATAGAAAAGTGGATAATTATAAAAACCATGATGCTCATTTCATGGTATATTACTTGCTTCCAATACCAATTAAAAGCATTCTTCCGGAGCATGTGGCTAATCCTTTGACACGTGTAAGTTCCTTCTTCTATCATTTGTGTCAAAAAGTAATCACATTATACGAACTGGATTGCTTATAAGTACAAATCATAGAAACAGTAAATCAGTTGGAGCGAATTTTTCCTCCTTAATTTTTTGATATCATGATTCATGTGCCTATTCATTTGGCGAATAAAGTGAGATTAAGTGGTCCATTTTAAAATCGATGGATTTATTCGACTGAAAGAGAAATGGGTACATTCAAATCATACATTTGCAATAGGCTTTTTCCAGAAGGTTGCATAGTAGAGACACAAGAGGAATAGATTGCATGAATTTATTCTCCAGATATGTGCATCAGGGTGTGCGTACCATATTTAATAGATAATGCGAAATAATGATGAATGTGATCTAAGTGACTCAAAAAACGTGAGTTTTCTTTCTAACAAGGGAGTTCCTTTAGAAGAAAAGAAAATTGATCCAATCCTTTTAGATGACTGTTAGTAATTCAGTCACATGAATACATATTGGTAAATTGTGACGATGTTCAAGAATATATCAGGTACCTTAGTTATAACATAGTATTCTTATTGTATATTATTTTTTAACTTATTTTATTAGTTATTTTAACAAAAATAGTATCTATTGTCTAAAGAGTATGAGAAAGAGGTTAATAATTAGATAGGAAGATCTAAATGGAGAAAAGACAAGAATCATGGTCAAAAATTCTCTTAATGGTTTGAAACTTTTGCTTTACAAGAGAATGTGCCTGATTTGATAAAACAATTGTCTAAAATACCAAATTCTATTGCAAAAAGATATTATGGGTATCCCATTAGTCGCTATAGATTCCATGTTAGGCAGCGTGATGCAAGGTGTAAACAGAAAATAGTGATTTTACACAAATTTCCTAAACTACAAGATTTGTAAGCTCAGAGGATAAAAATCAGATTGCTGCAGATTTGACTTTTTATGGTAGAATAGTTGATATTGTTTCATTAGACTATTACGGTCATTTTAATGTTGTTCGTTTTATGTGTGATTGGTTTGAGGTTAAAAATGATACTTATAGCATTACTTATTTATATTTTAACAAGAGATGCTCTCATGAAGAGCCTTTTGTGCTTGCATCTCAAGTACACCAATGATTATATGTGCAACATCGATATGATCAAGATAAACATTATGTTACGAAGACTATTTTGAGAGCTTGTTTACCATGGGTGATTAGGTTGAATATGATCTCCAACAAAGTTACGAATATGATCCATCTGAAAATTTGATGGGACCATATATAACAAAAGATAATGATGATGTACTCTTAAAAAGGACTGATATACCAGAAACAATTATTGATGTGCCTTTTGAAGAACTTGACACTGAACGACTTGATGTCAAGTACTAAGAGAATTTTGTCGATGAGTCTACACATGAGTTTGAAGATGAGTCTGAATATGGGTATGTAGATGAGTTTGAAGACCAGTCTAAAAATGAGTAGCAAGATGAGTTTGAAGTAGAGTCTAAAGAAGAGTTTGAAAATGACGCACTGTAAGTTTCATTATTGTTGTGATGATCATATAGTGCTCACTTATTGTTTTTGTAATTTAATTGTTCTTTTGGTACGAACACATTACGATGTTTAATATGTGGAATTGAAGATTAGATCGCTACAATGTTTAAGCATTCTGTTGGCTTTATTCATGTGCCCAAAAGTTATTTTGTTATGTAATTTATGTTGGCTTCTTATCTGATTATTATTTTACTGAGGAACATGTACTTCTAGATGATTATTTCTTTATTTGGTCGGTTGTTATTTTTATACTTATATTTTCCTTTTATGATCAGGTTGTAGGCATTAGAAGAAAAATAGTGAGATCTATTGTTTGAAGTCAATACTAGTTTTGTTGCTGTTCAGAGGTCGTCGCTAGAAGAGAGATAAAACTCTTTACTTTGGAGTTGAATCTGCAGAATGTTTTTGCTATATTGATTAATGTTGGCTTCTTATATGATTATTATTTTATTGAGGAACATTTACTTCTAGTTTTAAGATACAAAAAATTTCAGAATCTTACATTCTTAACAACAAGAACCCAGATTCTTTCCAGGTTATATCAACAGATATTACAACACGGTATTTGATTCTTGACATGCTTGTTCATGTTTCACCTCTATGTTAATAACCTACAAGAACTCTGGGATTAAACATAGCAACTAAATGGAGGCAGTTGGTAACAGAAGTAAATGATAGATAACAGTGAAATGAAAAAAATTATAGACTTTTTTTACACGTTAGTATTATACAGTTAGCGAAATATCAAAATTAAAAGATTACTTTAGTTATAACTGTCCTTTTCCTACACCTCTGCGTCCATCTAAGGCCACAAATTCATCATCTTCTGACTTGTTGTAAATCTCTAAAAAGGATTTTTCAAAATGAAGGAAAATAATGACTTAACAGTCTTTGCCTACACTTTTGAATCTCAATAGTGACTTAGCTGGATTAGGAATGGTTGTACTAGTTATAGGATCAGTTTACTTGTTCCTCTAGGGTTATTGTACTTGTACAGGTTATACACTAACTCAACTGCTCCAATATGCTATAATAAGCTATCAAAATGTCAACCTTGTTTCAAAATTATATTGTTTTTACTTCTTTTACTTAGAACTTTATTATTTTGTTGGTTTACTAACTACAAGGAAATAAATCAAAGAGATATAAACAAAGAGAGAAGAATGAATCAATTAACAATATTAAAGAAAAAAGGTTCAAATCCAAACAAAGCTCAAAGTCCATTGAAGAATCTGGATGTTTATATGCAATATCGATCAAGGGCTAAAATGGCAAACAAATTCAAGATTAAGAAAAAAACATCATGAAAATTTACGCAATCATAAAGCTAAGAAAGAGCAGGCACCAATACCATATAAAAGGAAGGATTCAGAGGATTTCGTTCCACAACAATGAAAGGGTAAATTACTTGGGCACATATCAATAATTCAATCGTCTTCAAGAGAAGAGCATAGAACCTTACATATGATTGAAGGGAAAGGACAAACTAAACAGAGGTTATATCAATCTGAAGAGTCCATTCAAGATAATGTAATTAAACTTCCTATGAACTCTATGTTCCAAACGTCATTGAAGGAGGGTGTTACTACTTCACTAAACGTGATTGGAAAAACACTAGGTAATGTGGTAGTATAACATGATATTGAGAATCTACTAAACTTCAATCATGTGAAGAGGAAGTTGGTTTGACAAGCCACTAGTATTGGTTAGTTTCAGGATAATTAACAGCTATGTAATGGATTGGTACATAATCAACATGATATTCTTGATGTTCAAAATTCAAAGAAGGTAAAGAGGAAGCCGATCATACCAGCTAGTACTATTGATCAATTTCTAAAAAATCAAGTGATATGCCTACTTGATGAAACAAATCATGATATCCACACAACAGCTAATGTGGAATTCATGCATACTACTATGGTTAATGAACACAACAAAGGATCGGATAATCTTGTGAATCAAGTAGAACTGGGTGGAGATGAATGTGATGCCGGAAAGGAAATTAACATTGATTGTAACTAAAAAGGTATGTCTTAAACCTTGTAAGATTTAGTAATTTTTATGAAAGAAATATCTTATTCCCTATCTGTTACATCAATCTAGAAATATTGAAGCCAAAAATTTTTGAGGACAAACAACATGTAAAGATATTTACGCAAGAAATTTGGAAGACATAAAGGTGGTTACATTTGATAAAGGACAAGTAGTGGGACAAACTAATAAGATAGTGTCACAATTAAACAACTTTATAGGAACCATTTCAAGCAATTCAAGATTCATTAGCTTTATGTACACCAGTTGGCAGGTGGTGCAAAAGGATACTAAAAAGCGCATGTGGGAATATATCAATGTAAGAACGATCACTCGTAATATTACATATTTTATTACTTGTTTTTACTTTCTTAAGTTAAATGTATTATATTTGGGAAAGTCCAAATTTCTTATTCCAGTAGAAGGAAAGAAGTGGGTTATGACTACTCTTCGTGATGCTTGGAGGCGACACAAACAAAAAAATTAAAAGAAATTTTTTGATAAAAACAATACCCTTGAAGAATCCTCGCAAGACATCTTGAAGGCATTCAAGTAAATAAATTCCGCCAGTTGATCAGGTACTAGAAATACCCAACTATTCAAATAAGGCTAGGATATTGCATTTCTACTCATTGGCATAGTTTTTTCATATATATTCTTTTTTTTGTTTATCAATTCAATTATCTCTTTTTATTTAATAATAGACCATATGCGAGATGTATTCTCAAAAAAAAAAAGTTGATTTTATAAGTAATGATAACAAAGGACTTTAAATAAAAAGGAACATAACTTAGAGGAAGATTCTTCATTAGGTTCTCATAAGGTGTTGCCTTACCTGTGAGGAACATTCACCTATGGTTCCACATGAAGTGTTGACTTTCCATGAAGAAGATTCACCCATGGTTTCTCATGAGATGAAGCTTCAATGCAAATGAGTATGTAGAGGGTCATGTATATCTCTTAGTTCCATAAACTGTGCTTGCAACATAGGATATATCATGTGAATTCACTTATTATGCTATTGTCATGACCCAAAACAAGCCGCGAGTGGCACCCACACTCGTCCCACTATGTGAGAGAACCAACCAATAAACCCCAACATTTCAAACATAATGAACAAAATACAATGCGGAAGACTTAAACTCATTAATGAAAATCGATTAAATAACTTCTAAAATTTTTATTAACTATTATCCCCAAAATCTTGAAGTCATCACCACAACAACATCTATCCTCAATTTACTAAAACCAAGAGTATTCTAAGAAGCTAAAATAAGTAAAAATCTAGTTCATGCCGGAATTTCAAGGCACCAAGACATGAAGAGAAGATACAGTCCAAGCTAGAAGCATTAGCTCACCCTGAAATCTGGTGTGATGAAGACTGGCTAGAGTTGCGGTTGCACTGAAGACGATGGCACGTTTGCTGCACTCCACAATTAACAAAGAAAAACAAATACAAGTAGGGGTCAGTACAAGCACAAGTACTGAGTAGGTATCATCGGCCAACTCAAAATAGAAAATAGTATATGTCAGATAATAACATAAAACCAACCAAATACTTAACAGGTGATAGCAACACGCATAAGAATCATTTGCAACAACACTAATCACATTCATGAGGACTCAAGCCTCCACACCATACTCATTTGGGAATTAGTTCTTTAGATTGAGTATATTAGCATTTTTCAAGATTCATTATCTTTATTCCTCTTGTGTCGGTACGTGACACTCCGCTCCACTACTACTATCCTGGTGTCGGAACGTGACACTCTGATCCATATACTATCCTGGTGTCGGAATGTGATACTCCGATCCATATACTATCCTGGTGTCGGAACGTGACACTCTGATCCATATACTATCTTGGTGTCGGAACGTGACACCCGATCCATATACTATCCTTGTGTCAGAACGTGACACTCCGATCCATATACTATCCTGGTGTCGGAACGTGACACCCAATCCATATACTATCCTGGTGTCGGAACGTGACACCCGATCCTCTATTACTATCCTAATGTCGGAACGTGTCACCCGATCCTCTAATCTCACTAATTTAGTTCATCAAGCCTTCTTTTATACCAAGACATCATCATTAACAAAGTAGATTTAGGGTTTAAGATTCAACAGCCTCATCATGCTAATTCATCACAATTAGAATATTCATATCATGCAAGCACACAATTAAGCATATAGAAGAATTTATAATACTACCCAATTCATATCATTCGCTATTAAGAGTTTACTACGAATAGCATAAACCATAACCTACCTCCACCAAAGAATTGTGATCAAGCAATGTACTTTCCCCAAAGCTTTGCTTTCCTTGCGCTTCTCTCTTTCTTGAGCGATCGTTTCTCCCTCTCTTTGTTCTTTCTGTTTTTCTTATTCGAACCCTTTTTCTTTTACCCTAATTAGCATATAATTAAGTATAAAGATGGTAAAAGTAACCCACTATTTATTTCAAGGTTGTCCCCTTTAACCCCCAAGTAATTGAATTATTAACATTAACCCACTAACTTTATAATTATAAGCATGAATAGTCCAAAACGCCCCTTAAAACATTTAACAGAAATCCGACCCAGTCAGGGTTACGCAGCTTGTGATGGCCCGTCGTGCCTGCGACGGTCCTTCCTGCTGCTTCCGTCACAAAGTTAAGAGACTCAATTCATTAAAGAGTCTGTGACGGCCCTTCATGTCTGCGACGGTCCGTCCTGCCATTTCGTCGCGAAGTTCAGAGAGTCGATCTCAGTACCCAAATTTCTAAATTCTAAGTGTTTTGGAACGATACCCCCTCAACGGTCCGTCGTGCCCATGACGGTCCGTCGTGGGATCCGTCGACTCAGCCAGTTATTTACTAGAAATACTCTACTGCTCAAAACGACTAAACAGGTCGTTACAATAGATACCAATTTACCCATCGTTCGTCCTTGAACAATCACAAGAAGAAAACAAGGGTGAAAAGGGAGTACCTGAATCTGTAAACAGGTGTGGGTATCTTTCTTGCATATCAGCCTCCTTCTCCCAAGTGGATTCTTCAACTGTTCGATTCTTCCATTGAACTTTGATGGATGCAATCTCCCTTGACCTAAACTTGCGGACTTCTCTACCTAAAATAGCAAAAGGCTCCTCCTCATGAGACAAATTCTCATCAAACAGAACTGAATCCCAACGAATAATGTAGTTTCCATCCCCATGATATTTTTTCAACATAGACACATGAAATACCGGATGCACTCCTGACAGTCCTGGAGGCAAGGCTAACTCATAAGCGACCTCCCCCACGCGCTTCAGAATTTCAAAAGGACCAATATACCTTGGTCTAAGCTTACCTCGCTTACCAAACCGCATCACCCCTTTCATGGGCGAAACCTTCAGCAAGACTTCATCACCCTCCATAAACTCCAAGTCTCTAACCTTTCGATCTGCATATTCTTTTTGTCTACTTTGAGCTGCTAGAAGCTTTTCCTGAATGCATTTTACTTTATCTAACGATTCCCTCAGAAGGTCAGTACCCCAAGGTCTAACTTCAAATGCATCAAACCAACCAATGGGAGACCTACACCTTCTCCCATGCAGTGCCTCAAATGGGGCCATACCAATACTTGAGTGATAACTATTATTGTATGAGAATTCTGATAAGGGCAAGAAGTTATCCCAATGGCCACCAAATTCTATCACACATGCACGAATCATATCCTCCAACACTTGAATCGTTCGTTCAGACTGACCATCGATCTGAGGGTGAAATGCGGTACTAAGATCCAACCTAGTACCTAAATCAGCATGCAATGTTTTCCAGAACTTAGAAGTAAACTGCGTACCTCTATCTGATATAATGGAAAGTGGAACTCCATGCAATCAAACAACTTCCGAGATGTAAAGTTTGGCTAACTTCTCTGCATTGTAAGTCACCTTGACCGGAATGAAGTGAACAGACTTAGTTAACCTGTCAACAATTACCCAAATGGAGTCATACTTACCCATTGTCTTGGGAAGACCAACCACGAAATCCATTGCAATTTTTTCCCACTTCCATTCAGGAATGGGCATTCTCTGAAGTGTTCCTCTAGGCCTCTGGTGTTCATATTTTACTTGCTGACAATTTGGACATTTGGCAATAAAATCAACAATGTCAAGCTTCATTCTACTCCACCAAAAGTGTTGCTTTAGGTTACGGTACATCTTGGTTGCACCAGGATGTATAGAATACCTTGAACTATGAGCCTCTGTAAGAATAGTGTGAATCAGGTCATCGACGCGGGGTACACATACCCTTCCCTTAATTCTCAAAACACCTTCCTCATCGATTTATGCTTCTTTAGCCTGTCCTCACAACACTTTATCTCGGATCCGAATCAGTTTCTCATCAGTAAACTGCTTTCCCATAATCTTGTCAAGAAAGGAAGATCTTTCCTCCACACAGGCCAAAAATCCTCCCCTCTCATTTACTTCTAACCTCATAAGGTCATTAGCCAGAATTTGAACCTCTCTAGCCAATGGGAGTCCAGAAACTTGCAAGTGAGCTAGACTTCCCATGCTTCCTGCCTTTCTACTTAAAGCATCTGCCACAACACTAGCTTTTCCCGGATGATACAAAATAGTAATATCGTAGTCCTTCAGTAGTTCCATCCATCTCCTTTGTCTCAAATTCAAATCTTTCTGAGTAAAGACATACTATAGGCTACGATGATCCGTATAGACTTCACACTTAACCCCATATAGATAGTGCCTCCATTGCTTTAATGCAAACACTACCGCGGCCAACTCCAAATCATGGGTCGGGTAATTACGTTCGTGAACCTTTAATTTCCTTGAAGCATAAGCAATTACATTCTTCTCTTGCATTAGCACTGCACCCAAACCAGAATAGGATGCATCACAATAAACAATAAAATTCTTACCTTCCACTGGCAGGGTAAAAATTGGTGTAGTAGTCAACAAGGTCTTGAGCTTCTGAAAGCTTTCTTCGCACTCATCCGACCATACAAATGGGACACTCTGCTTAGTCAAATTTTTCAATTGGGAAGCAACAGAGGAAAATCCCTTGACAAATCGGCGGTAGTAGCTAGCTAAACCAACAAAGCTCCTCACCTCTGTAACATTAGTGGGTCTTGCCCAAATCATCACTACTTCAATCTTAGATTGATCCACCATCACTCCATCCTTAGAAACTACGTGTCCTAAGAAGGACACTGAATCTAGCCAAAACTCACACTTGGAGAATTTGGCATAAAGCTTTTTCTCCCTCAACATTTCCAATACAATTCTCAAGTGCTCCTCATGTTCCTTCTTGATCTTTGAGTATACCAATATATCATCAATGAATACAATGACAAAGAGATCCAGATATGGCTTAAAAATCCCATTCATCAAGCTCATGAAAGCAACAGGGGCATTCGTAAGCCCAAAATACATTACTAAGAACTCATAATGCCCATACCTGGTCCGAAAAGCAGTCTTGGGCACATCCGTTGCCCGTATTTTCAATTGATGGTAAACGGATCTCAAATCGATTTTTGAGAAGGTATAAGCACCTTGTAACTAATCGAACAAATCATCAATGTGATGAAGAGGATACTTGTTCTTAACAGTTACCTTATTCAGTTGTCTTTAGTCTATGCACATCCGAAAACTCCCATCCTTCTTCTTCACAAACAAAACAGGAGCACCCCAAGGGGATGCACTTGGTCTAATGAAGCCTTTTCCTAAAAATTCTTGAAGTTGAGCCTTTAACTCCCTTAACTCCGCGGGAGCCATTCTATAAGGGGGTATGGAAATGGGGCGAGTACCTGGTTCAAGATCAATGCAAAAATCAATATCTCTATCCGGTGGCATACCAGGAAGGTCTGCAAGAAACACATCCAGAAACTCACGGACTATCGAAACCGACTCAATTGAAGGTACTTGGGTAGTATCATCCCTGAGGTGTGCCAAGAAAGCTAAACACCCTTTACTAACCATTCTCTTAGCACGAAGAAAGGAGATGATACGAACTGGAGTGGAAGTGTAGTCACCCTCCCACACTAACGGATCTGTCCCAGGCTTGGCCAACGTTACAGTTTTAGCATTACAATCTAAGATTCAAAATTTGGAGAAAGCCAAGTCATACCCAGAATTACATCAAAATCCACCATTTCTAAGATAACCAAGTCTACATGAGTATTGCTACCCACAAACGTCACCAGACAAAACCTATATACCCTTTCAACTACCACAGACTCACCCATCGGAGTAGACACACGAATAGGCATCGCAAGCAATTCACAAGGTAAATTAAGACCAGTAGCAAATGAGGAAGATACATACGAAAATGTGGAGCCAGGATCAAATAATACAGAAGACATGCAATCAAAAACCAAAAGATTACCTGTGATAATATCATCAGATGTCTCCGCTTCAGACCGCCCGGGGAAAGCGTAACAATGGGCCCTATCGCCTGTCTGCCCGTTTCCCCTACCATGTTGTGCTGTAGTGGCTCTAGTTTTCCCGTCACCATGGCCGTTTTGGTGACCACCATTACCTCGACCACCACGTCCTCCAGAATGACGGCCTTTTCCATGACCACCTCTACCTTTGACTATGGGAGGTCTGTAACTCTATTTTGGACAATACCTCTTAATGTGTCCAGTCTACCCACATCCATAACACTCTCTGGATTAAAGCATCAGTCTCTGTGAGAATGACGAAGTCTGGGAATAACCTCCAACCTCAGAGAAATGTTGACCGGTCTGAGGTGGACCCCCAACTACAGTCTGTAGTGAAGACTGAATGGGTCAGGCTGGATAACCTCCTGAACCTTGCCCTCTGGAGTAAGAACAATTAAACTCACCTCCCTTACGAAACCTTTTAGATGTCGATGCCATGGTGAA
The DNA here is from genome assembly GCA_027789145.1 of Solanum arcanum. Lineage (NCBI taxonomy): Eukaryota > Viridiplantae > Streptophyta > Magnoliopsida > Solanales > Solanaceae > Solanum > Solanum arcanum. The sequence goes on along the minus strand of CM050935.1, from coordinate 39,082,706 downwards.
GTCATCTGGCTTCACTTCCTCCACCTCTATCAAGAAGTCTACCACTTCCTGAAGGGATTTTGCTATAGCCTCTACCTGTAAGGCTGAAATCCGCAATTCTGACCTCAAACCCTTCACAAAACGGCGAATCCTCTCTTGTGGACTGAAACAAAGTTGGGTGGCATACCTGGATAATGCACGGAACTTAGCCTCATACGCAGTAACCGACATCCTGCCTTGCTCTAGGCTCAAGAACTCATCTCTCCTCCTATCCATCAAGGTCCGGGGGATATACTTCTCCATAAATAAGATAGAGAATGACGCCCAAGTAATAGGTGGTGCCTGTGCGGGTTTATACTCAACATGTGACCGCCACCACATTTTGGCATTTCCCTGAAATTGATAGGTTACAAACTCAACGCCAAATTGTTCCATTATGCCCATTTTATGTAGTAACTCATGACAGTCAACCAGAAAATCGTAGGCATCCTCAGATTCAGCACCCTTGAAGACTGGAGGTTTCAATTTCAAGAACTTACTGAAAAGTTCGTGCTGATCACTTGTCATTATAGGCCCTGTAGTCAACCGAGGAAACATGCCTATTTCCAGTGAGGCATCCATGCGGGGAGCCACAGCAGCTGCCTGTTGTATTTCTGGAACCTGAGGTGCTGGTGCAGAAAACACTGGAGGTGTCTGGCCTTGATCAGATAACCCGCTAAGATAAGCAAGAACCTGATTAATCATCTCTGGGTAGGTTGGGGTGGTAATTCCTCATTCTTCACTTGTTCATTCTCCCCTTCCTCACCCTCTCTTATAAATTCCTCAGTCGATGGAGGAGTCACCGCCCTAGTACTAGTTGGGCTAGGTGCTTGTCCTCTTCCTCTAGAGGATGTCCCCCCGCGACCTCTACCACGACCTCTTGCCACTGCTCCATCTCCGAGCTACAGCCCCAGTGGCTGGCTCAGACGCATCTTGTCTTGCCGGTGTTTGTGTTGGCGCAGTTCTAACCATCTGCGAAATAGAGTGAAGATGGTCAGATACCAATTTGTATCACCTAGATACCAATTGGATCCAAGTAATAGCACGAAAGAAAGAAAAAATGGAATTTTCCTAAAGTCTTATAGCCTCTCAAAGAAAAGTAAAGGCGTCCCCCTACCGTTCCTTAAGACTCTACTAGACTCGTTCTTCTGTGATGAGACCAACGAACCTAATGCTCTGATACCAAGTTTGTCACGACCCAAAACAAGCCGCGAGTGGCACCCACACTCATCCTACTATGTGAGCGAACCAACCAATCTAAACCCCAACATTTCAAACATAATGAACAAAATACAATGCGGAAGACTTCAACTCATTAATGAAAATCGATTTAATAACTTCTAAAATTTATTAACTATTATCCCCAAAATCTTGAAGCCATCACCACAAGAACATCTATCCTCAATTTACTAAAACTAAGAGTATTCTAAGAAGCTATAATAAGTAAAAAGCTAGTCCATGCCGGAATTTCAAGGCATCAAGACATGAAGAGAAGATACAGTCCAAGCTAGAAACATTAGCTCACCCTAAAATCTGGTGTGATGAAGAGTGGCTACAGTGGCGGTTGCGTTGAAGACGATGACACGTTTGCTGCACTCCACAATTAACAAAGAAAAACAAATACAATTAGGGGTCAGTACAAGCACAAGTACTGAGTAGGTATCATCGGCCATCTCAAAATAGAAAATAGTATATGTCAGATAATAACATAAAACCAACCAAATACATAACAGGTGATAGAAACACGCATAAGAATCATTTGCAACAACACTAATCACATTCATGAGGACTCAAGCCTTCACACCATACTCATTTGGGTATTAGTTCTTTCATATTTCAAGATTCATTATCTTTATTCCTCTTGTGTCGGTACGTGACACTCTGCTCCACTACTACTATCCTGGTGTCGGAACGTGACACTCTGATCCATATACTATCTTTGTGTCGTAACGTGACACTTCGATCCATATACTATTCATGTGTCGGAACGTGACACTCCGATCCATATACTATCCTGGTGTCAGAACGTGACACTCCGATCCATATACTATCCTGGTGTCAGAACGTGACACCTGATCCATATACTATCCTTGTGTCAGAACGTGACACTCCGATCCATATACTATCCTGGTGTTGAAACGTGACACCCAATCCATATACTATCCTGGTGTCGGAACGTGACACCCGTTCCTCTATAACTATCCTTACGTCAGAACGTGACACCCGATCCTCTAATCTCACTACTTTAGTTCATCAAGCCTTCTTTTATACCAAGGCATCATCATTAACAAAGTAGATTTAGGTTTTTAGATTCAACAGCCTCATCATGCTAATTCATCACAATTAGAATATTCATATCATGCAAGCACACAATTAAGCATATAGAAGAATTTATAATACTAACCAATACATATCATTCGCTATTAAGAGTTTACCACGAATAACATAAACCATAACCTACCTCCACCGAAGAATTGTGATCAAGCAATCTACTTTCCCCAAAGCTTTGCTTTCCTTGAGTTTCTCTCTCTCTCGAGCGATCGTTTCTCCCTCTCTTTGTTCTTTCTGTTTTTCTTATTCGAACCCTTTTTCTTTTACCCTAATTAGCATATAATTAAGTATAAAGATGGTAAAAGTAACCCACTATTTATTTCAAGGTTGTCCCCTTTAACCCCCAAGTAATTGAATTATTAACATTAACCCACTAACTTTATAATTATAAGCATGAATACTCCAAAACGCCCCTTAAAACATTTAACATAAATCCGACCCAGTCAGGGTTACGCAGCCTGTGACGGCCCGTCGTGCCTGCGACGGTCTGTCCTGCTTCTTCCGTCACAAAGTTCATAGACTCAATTCATTAAAGAGTCTGTGACGGCCCGTCATGTCTGCGACGGTCCGTCCTGCCATTTCATCGCGAAGTTCAGAGAGTCGATCTCAGTACCCAAATTTCTAAATTCTAAGTGTTTTGGAACGAGACCCTCTCGACGGTCCGTCGTGCCCATGACGGTCCGTCGTGGGATCCGTCGACTCAACCAGTTATTTACCAGAAATACTCTACTGCTCAAAACGACTAAACAGGTCGTTACAGCTATCATGTGTTAATCTTCTACCTTGGTTAGGTATGAACACCTTCCATTGGTGTAAGGCCCTGCAACGCCAGATTCCATGTTTAGCACCCTTGATCTTAGTGTCGGTTAAGGCTATAGATGTCACATTCGGATTTACCCCTTAGACGTAACCGGCGTCGTCGTCCTTTTGAAGGACTAAGACTAGCCTCTTAGTTTCATGTCATTACATTCATAGGTTGAAAAGTGCGAAAAAATTTAAAACTTTTATTGTCACTACTTGGAGGTTTACATAGACCTTTACCTACACATAATATACATTCATATCGAGTATGCATAGACCCTTCATATAGTAAGGTTATGTAGCCTTCTATATTGACAACACATACATATAAAACAATATGAAATAAAATCTCAATGATTGTCTCATCTCATTCCATCTAAATGAATATCATAATGTAGGCATATTCCTTACATATATTCAACAAGACCATGTATAGGTCATATGAAACTACAATATTCAAATAACAAGGAAAGGAATGATAGAGTCAACACGCTCATAAAAAATCCAATTCTAGAAGATGGAATTGCCCTCAAAAGTAAATCCAAAGCTAAAATATGACATTGCCCTCGAAAGTTGAGGACCTACCCCACTTCGACGAGAGGAAGAATCCAAGCCTTCAACAATGACGCCTCCCAAAGCTCTTCAACGACCGGAAGCTAAAATGTTTGGGATAAATAGAAGAAAATGGGGTTAGTATTCCACATGGACTATGTAGGAGATCTTATGCACATACACAAGAAAAACATACAAAAAGGGGTATTTAGTTAATTCATGCCATTTTACACCTTTAAGAACTTATGCACAACCAATAGTTAAAAGAAGTCAAATATATATCAACACACTTGAACCCATAATAACGTATACTCTATCACCAAATAACATCATCACAAGCATGAATAAAAGTAATCGCATAAATAGCAAATTTAGGTAACAAATCATAAATTCCCATAGGGTCCACAAGTGCAATAACCAAGTAAATCCCCATAAACCTACTTAATCAAGTAACCCAACAAGAACAATAATAAGAATCATACTTCACATAGTAAAACGCCATAAATTCATAAATTCATATATTTAGTAATTAAAATCTTTAAGACCATTTGTATGTTCGTAAGCATCATAATCGTCATATAAAAAAATTTATATTTAACACCATCAATATACATAATATTAACTTCCCAAAGCTCCAATCAAGGAAAGCTAATGCAAGGCATAGGTAGAGTCCCATACCCCTACCTAGGCTAAATCAAACTCCTGAAGTCACTTCAGTTAGTCTATACTTCAATCTTTCATTAAAGTTTAGGGAACACTCGCTTTAACCGACATAGACCACATGAGCTAAATATGGAATCAGTGTCATACGACCTTACACGGATGGAAGTTGGTCGACATGTCAAGGTAAAACCTCATATAAACATTGTTTTCTATGTGGATCCACTAGCTAGTGTCCTATGGTGGAAACATAGTTTATGGAGCTTGGGGGACCATGGATATATCAACTCTACACCCTATATTGGGTCATGAGTCTATCCAACTCGTGAATACCGTAGTGAACCCTACCTTCCCTACAAGGGAAATTGTCGCTCCCTCACCTACAAGAAGACTCGGTGCTAATCTGAGTCCCTTTAATGAAATGTTTTTGAGTAATTATTAACAATCATAACTTAGTTTTAATCGTAGGGTATGCCCCTTGTATAATCATCATCATCAACAACTCCATAAAAAAAGTATGAATATAAGTCCTTTCATCACGCTTCATATAAGTGAGGTTAACATATTAACATTTCATAACATATGAAGGCACATTGATAGTTTTCACCATCATTATAGCACATACCCTTAATTAACCTCACAACATAGTAAGGACATTTCAATTCATAATCATACCGCCGTATAATCCTAGTATAAGGCATACTCCAAATTAATTAATATGACTTACCAACAAGTAATCACAATTGTAAGTAAAGATAGAGATTCTAAGACTTACCATGTTTTCCTCATAGTCTATTATCAAGTCCTTACCATCAACCATAACTCAACCCAACTTGAGGAGTAACATCATCACCCAATGATAACCAATAGAATAACAATGCCAATTGCATCTCTATAACACAATTCATCTTTAGATCACAACTTGAGATAAGGTACATAGGCAAATTTCACATTATAATTCATAACGTATATCACATCTTAAGAACTAGAATGATAGGACTATAATTCATACTAATTTAATCATAATATAACTATGGGATAGTAATCAAATCAACAACAAACTCAATTGAACGATCAAATACAATATAGGACAAAATCACTACCTAGGGTTAAGGATAGAGGATCATATTCTTCAATTTTGACCAAACTATAAACAATTACCACAAAAAAATTAAAAATTACATGCTAATCTTCTCAATATAATCCTAATAATTCATTAACAACTAAATTCGTAATTTCAATTTCGTAATAGGTTGAAACCAATAGAAAAACTCAACTTTTTGAAATCTATTTTGAAGGAGCCCTTTGAGGAAAGTATCTCAAAGGTAAATAGAACTCATAGCTTACTGTTTCTCAACAATTTGATGACGAATCCACCCTTTTAAAGCCCACAATTCACCTTCCAAGCTAAGCTTTTATGTAGTCTTCCAATTAGAGAGAGAAAGAAGAGAGAAGGAAGAGAGTTTATTTTGACAGTTGTCTTTAGGTTAATGAGGGTTGAGGGTATATGTAGTGGGACTAAATCAACTTATTTAGTATTCATTCAATTCCCAATTATCCCTAAATCACATAATTAATTAAATGAAATGAATTTAAAACGTGTAGGAATTTGAAAACTCCATCGACAAGACCTGGATCGACGAACCGTTGTTTCATCGACGGTCCATGCTGCACATCCGTTAGCATGGTCATCGAATGGTTCTGGCTAGGCTTTTCTCCAATTTTCTATGTGTGGGACGACAATGGCATCGACACCTCGTTGATCCATACACGCACCGTAGCCAGCACCTCCGCACTTCGTCGATTATTCCAGAAATAATGCAGGTGAAGGGACCTTATCCACCAGCCTAAGTATGGGAGACGATGGCATCGACGCTCCGTCCATCCACACATGGGCCGTCATCTGTTCCGTCGGTGCACACTGCAAGGCAGTGCAACATCAAACTACAAGGATCCTCTTTAAGGGCCATTGGTTGGACCTTGGGGTGTCTTACCCCGACATTTCAACCACAAAACAACTCAACCACTTGTTAGCTACTTTTCCACCAACGTCCGTACAATTCCAACTCCTCAAAATTAGTCAAGTAGTATAAGACATACTATCATCTCTTTGAACCAACTTCTCGGATGTTTTAGACGTTTTGGTTGTTAAATCTCCTAAATGACCTATATTCCTTAAAAATGGACTTAGAAATATTGTTTAGACTTTATTACACCTATGTTAGGCTTTACAATGTTTCTTGAATTTTCAAGGTGTTAAATTATTCCCTCCTTACAAACATTCGTCCCCGAATGACACTAAAATTCTTTTGAACAAAAGAATAGAACCACGATTAGCATCCCAACCAATCACCAATATAAAATCTACATAAATAATCTCATTTCAACAAGGCAAATATCAAAACTCATATAACTAAACATAAGGCTCAAGAAAGTTCATCATTAGGTATTTTCTTCTCACAACACTTATGAGATAAACATACATTACATTAGTCAATTAGACTTCTAGTTTTACTGCACATACATATAAAATAATATGGCATAAAGTATCAATGATTGTCTCATCTCATACCATCTAAACGGATATCCCAATGTGGGCATAGCCCTTACATCAATTCAACAAGACCATGTATAGGTTATACGAAATTACAATATTCAATTAACAAGGAAAGGAAAAATACGGTCCATAAGCTCATTACAAAATCCAAAGCTAGAAGATAGCATTGCCCTCAAAAGTTGAGGACCTACCCACTTGGGTAAGAGGAAGAACCCAAGCCTTCAACAATGACGCCTCCCAAAACTCTTGAACGACGAAAACCTAAAATGTTTTGGGAAAAGGGAAGAAAATGGGTTAGTAAACAACATGTACTAAGTATTAGATCTTATGCGCATACACAAGCAAAATATACAAAAATGGTCCTTTAGTTTATTCATGCCATTTTACTCCTTTATGAACTTATGCACAACCAATAGTTAAAGAAGTCAAATGTATATCAACACTCTTGACCCATAATATCGTATACACTATCACCAAGTATCATCATCACAAGCATGAATAAAAGTATTCACATAAATAGAAAAGTAAGGTAACAAATCATAAATTCCCATAGAGTACACAAGTGCAATGACCAAGTAAGTCAAACCATTAAGACCATTTGAATGTTCATATGCATCATAATCTTCATATAAAATTACTTACATTTAACACCATCCTTATACATAATATTAACTTCCCAAATCTCCAATCAAGGAAAACTAGTGAAGGGCATAGGTAGATCCCATACCCCTACCTAGGCTAAGTCAAACCCATCAAGTCACTTAAGTTAGATTAAACTCCATTCTTTCATTATAATTTAGGGAACACTCTCTTAAACCGACATAGACCATATGATATAAATGTGAAATCCGGTATCATAAGATCTTACATCAATGAAAGGTGGTCTATCGGCGAAGGTAAAACCTCAATTAAGCATAGCTTTCTAGGTGGATCCCCTAGCTACTATTCTATGGTGGAAATATAGTTTATGGATATTGGGGGACCATGAAAGTATCAACTCTACACCCTATATTTTTTCATGAGTCTATCCACCCCATGAAGACCGTAAGGAACCCTACCTTCCCTACTTGGGAATGTGTCACTCCCTCACCTACAAGATCACTAGGTTCTAAGCAAAGTCCCCTTATTGAAATGTCTTTGAGTTTTTATTGTCATAACTTACTTTAACTCATAGGGTCTAACCCTTTGTATAATCATCATCATCAGTAGATCAAAAAAACTTTTTTTGAATGTAAGTCCTTTTATGACAATTTATATAAGAAAGGTTAACACTTTAGCATTTCATAACATATGAAGTTACACTAATAGTTTTCACCATCCTTATAGCACATACACCTTAATTAACCTCACAACATAGTCAAGATATTTCAATTCAACATCATACCACCCTATTATCCTAGTATAAGGCATACTCCAAATGTAATATCATGACTTACCAAGAATTAATCACAGTGGGAAGTAAAAATAAAGATACTAAGACTTACCAAGTCTTCCTCAATGTCTATCATCAAGGTCTTACCATCAACCATTAACTCAACCAAACATGGCGAGTAACATCATAACACAAAGATAAACAATGGAACAAAATGTCCAATTTCATCTCTATAACACAATTAATCTTTAGATAACAACATGAGACAATGTACATAGGCAAATTTCACATTATAATTCATAACCTAAATCATATCTCAAGAACTAGAATGATAGGCCTGTAATTCATCTTAATTTAATCATAATAGAACCATAGGATAGTAATCAAATCAACAACCAACTCAATTGAATGATCATAATACAATATTGGTCAAAGATCACTACCTATGGTTCGAGATAGAGGATCAAATTCTTCAATTTAGACAAAACCATCAACAATTACGACAAAAAATTTGAATTAAATGTTAATATTCTCAATATAACCCTAAGAATTCATTTCAAACTAAATCCATAAGGTCAATTTCGTAAGTGGATGAAACCAATAAAAAAACTCAATTTTTTGAAATATACTTAGAAGGAGCCCTTTAAGGAAAGAATCTCAAAGGTGAATAGAACTGATAGCTTAATGTGGATAAACAATTTGATTAAAAATCAACCCTTTTCCATCCCCAAATTCACCTTCCAAGATAAGCTTCGATGAAGTCTTCCAATTAGAGAATGAAAGAAGAGACAAGGAAGAGAGTTTAATTTGAGAGTTGTCTTTAGGTTTATAAAGGTTGAGGTTATTTATAGTGGGACTAAATAAACTTAATTAGTCTTTATTTAATCTCCAATTACCGCTAAAACTCTTGATTAATTAAACGTACTTAATTTAAAATGTGCAGGAATTTACAGACCCCACTGACGTCGGTAGAATTCCGTCTCCTAAAACATAGTCAAGTAGGCTAGTACATACGATCATCCCTTTGAACCAACTTCCCGGATGTTTTGGAGGTTTTGATTCTAAAATCTCTCAAATGACCTATATTAATAAAAAATTGACTTAAAAACAGTGTTTAGACTTTATGACACCTATGATAGGCTTTATAATGAGTCTTGGATTTTCAAGGTGTTAAAACTGATTCCCTAAAGTAAAATGGACAATGTAAGTAAAGTAAGGACCTAATTAGGATAACCTAAGAGTAGTTTATTAGTGTTGTTTGGGTATGAGAGTTCACCTATGCATTCCAAAAGTGGATCTTGAGCGAAGTCCTAGGAAGGTGTTCTAATGCATGTATCTATATATATGTTCCTTATGCATGACTTTGTAGTATTTTTCTACTTATTGTGATGAAATGCATTGTATGATCCTATATGAAGTGGTCTTGTTGTATATTAATAATGTTGGTCCTAAAAACTACATGATGAAGGTTGATGGCATGAATGAAATTGTGTTCACTTACTATGTTGAAGAATGAATTGGATGTTAAGGCTTGTGGTCTCATGATAGATTTACTAAGTATCTATGAGGTTATGGGGCTTAACATGTACATTTAACTAGTAGACTTAGATTGGGATTGTGAGTATGTTCTCATAAGGTACTACTTGATGTGATATAAGTATATGTGTCAAGTGAATAGAGTTCATTAAGGCCTTTATGGTCTTGACTTGAAGGTGTCTTGTGGCGTGTTATATTTCCATGATATGTGTTGACTTATGTAGATTGTATATATGAATTCCTTGTGTAGTTAAGGTGATGCATTGCACTAAGGATCACTAGACGGTTACTTGGTGGAATAAAGAAGTAAGAAGAAAATGATTCTCTGTAAAATGAAATAGTTCACTGTAAAGAAGAAATAACTTACTATAATGTGACTCTAAAATATTTTAAATGGAACGTGTGACTTTATATAATTATGATTATTGACTATTCCTATATGAAGTATGTAAATTGAATAAATTCTATTATGTAGAGGTTTCATGAAGACTTTCACAAAAAGGCATGAGGTATGATTTCAAAAAATTTTCCCTTTTAAATGCATGTTTTTTCATGGTTGCCATGGTTGCCATACATAGTGCATTATTGAACTAACTCTATTCATCTGTAGTTTTTGCACAAAGTTTAGGTTATGTATGCTTAAAATGATGTATTTAATGGTGACGAGCTTCATATGTGATTCCCATGCTCAAGGAAAGGAAATCCTTAAGTGCAAGGATCACCTACATTATGATTTACTTTAATGTTTAGTATTATTGTACTTATGTATTATGTTGAATGGGTCATGTTCCTAAAGTAGTTTGATGATGTTGAGTCTAGGATGGCAAAATGAGACTAGAGTCAAAATATGTATTTATGATATTTTATATATATGAAGTGAAGTTTCTAGCATATGATGTGCTAAGAAAAGTTTTAAATTTTCCGCTAATTTACCTATGACAATGGGATGAATGATAACTACAGGCTTGTACAAGACTATCAAGAGGTCAAGTACACCATGTTACTTCTAGGGGGTGCTCCCGGGTCATGACAAACGTGGTATCAGAGCACAACGTTTATGAATGTTTTTTAGGTTCCAAAAGACTCATATTGCCACGTCTAGTAAAGTATCGTTCATTTGTTGTGACTCCCGACACATTTATGAGAGAGAGTCTACCGGATGATAGAATTTTTTTCTTCATCATTCTCATGTCCTTCCCTATAACTTAACTTTATACGATCTCTCTCTTATGTTTTTTGTATGGTGCTCTTTTAGATGTGACTGCTTGGATGAGATAGTTTCTCTATGTTGAGGGAGTAAAACTGAGTTTTGATGCTTAAGTTTGTTTTATTGTTTCATGAGTATGTGTGAAGGTGAACTTTCTTATACTTTGATGATATGATGTCTTCTATGGCTATATATGAGAATTATGTGAAATACCATGTTATCGTGAGAAATGTTTGTCATGATATATTTGAAGTATGATAGAAGTAATTATAGTTAAAATGAGTCTTCTTTAGGATTTACATGCTACTATATGACTTTTCTTAATGGTTTCCTAATGTTATGATGTGACTTTGAAATGCTTAGTCACTACTTATGGAAGAATGCTTCCATAAGTAAATGTATAAATGGTTTTAATGTTGCCTTTCTTTTTATGTGTTTAAAAGTATTCAAGGCTTCTCTTTGTATATTTGTTGTTCTTATTAGTTACCTAGTATGAATTGGAGTCCTCTGTATAGACTTGATCCTAGGTGTGAAGGTTGTATGTTTATCTTTGAAGGGTGATGATGTGGGCTTGATTAACCTAGAACTTACCTTACTATAATTTTGAAAGAAATGAAAGAGTCCTTATAAATAAGTCTCGTTGTTGTTTTCCACTAATGTTGTATGACCTTGGTGTCTATTGTGTTGTATAAAAACCTTATCTTGTTGAAGAGTATTACTTAACTTGAAAATTTGGTGATAATTTGCATAGATTATAAGGTTTAGAATTCCTTCGTTGACTTACTGTATTTCCTTCTAAAGTTTTAATCACTTTTATGTGATGAAAATGAAGGTTTTTAAGCGAAGATCCTCTTGAGGTTGGGTTAGGTTGTTATTTATTGGGTTTACCCTGAGTGTGGGATGGTGATGCGAGTAGTTAGGTGGTAGATATTGCTACCTTGTTCTCCTATTATTACTTGAGATTGAAACTTATGAATTCCAAGTTAGCTATTTCATGAGACGATTCCTGTCTATAGTATGAATTGCATGACCTGTATATGTTTGGTATGTCTTGATTGAAAATATCTTGAGTTTATTTTGAATATTCTAAAATACATGAAAATAAATTTTCATTGAATTAATGGTTTTCTCATGTTGATTGTGCATCTTGAAATACTAGTTGTGCATTTAACTTCATGAGATAAGCTAAGAACCATATTTGAAGTTAGTTATAATGTATGGTGTTTAAGACATTAATAAAAAGTTTGAGATTCTTTAAAATGAAAAAAGATGAGTCTCTTGAAAACTATTTAACTTTTATGATTTCGAAAATATGATTGCAGACTCACTATTAAAAAGTTAAGGGCATGTTTAGCAATTTTCCTTGTGTATGCCTATAAAATTGTAAGACTTTCCCTAAATAATGCATGTTTATGAAAGCTAGTGTTATGCTTGAGACCGAAATTATATGAAATGACTTCCTATTGTTTTGAAGTATATGGTGTAAATTTACCTTTTGGCTTCATTATGAAGAAAAATTGTGCGCATGCTTTGGGTTAAAAGTTGAGAAATTCTCATGTTACCGTAAAGTTGACCTTTGTGTATTTTCTTGGGTATGAACTTGTAGTTCCATAAAATGCACTAAGGTGAACAAGAGCTTCATGATCATTTCTTCAGTTAATTTTAAGTTAACATGAGTTAAATTAGTGTTCTTTGTTGGTGTGTGAATTTTATGTTATGTTTGGAGATCAAATGTCTATGACATTTGGAAAGTGTGTCTTATAAAGTACTTGTGTGTCTTGATGTGTTAGAGTGTGTATTACGTATTCGTTTTAATCAAAATTGATGTGGGAAGTTCCTTAGAGCTAGATGACTATGTTTAGGGGTTTAATGTCCAGGCAGGATCCCACCTAGGACCCATAAGAGTCCCTAGAGAATTGCCCAAGACTTTGACACAAACTGCCTTGGTAGTGTCCACCAACGTGACCAAATATTTGCCAGTGGTTTAACCAACTGCCCGTAAACTTGGTCCGTTGATTGGAACTGCATGTACTTCATGTTTGGAAGCTACATACTCAACCCATGAACCACCATCAACGGACAATCGATGGACAAATGGTCGGTTGGTTTGTCCCATTGGTGGTACCTGCGAGAATTGTTAAGGGGGCCGCCTTGGCTTGGGGTGTTTGGCAAATTCACCAAAATATTTTAAGGACCTTGGAAAATTATTCTAGGGTTTTCAAGGTATATTAAAGTATTTCAAACCTTAAGATCTAATTTTAGACCTCATTTCCTAAAACCTAAAACCCCTCTCCCTTGGAACTCTCTCTTAAAGTCACCATTGGAGCGATGACTCATGGAAAGATAGGAAGGATGGTTTGGACGTGTTTCTCCACCAAAATTAGTGGGTTTCATTATAATTGATATATGGTATCAATCCTTGACCCTCTTCCATTAAAGGAGTCATTTCCATAAGATTTCAAACAGGGTTTTCAAACTCTACTTTGTTCTATCATTGATTTAAACATGGGTTTTACTATAAAAGTGTTTTATTGATTCAAATGTATTTCTTCTAGTTTGAATTTATTATTTTAATTTCAAAACCCTAATAAATCATGATTATGCATATTTCAAACTTTTAGCTTAACAAAAGGGTTAAATGATCATGTTTCCGTAGGGTATGACCTTTGGTCTTCTTCTGTTGTTATTATGATTTAGTGACTATACTAAGGGACTTATAATGATTAAATATTGAGTAATTTTGTATGGGTGGTGATGTATTGTTAAAATGGTGAGTTTCTTTTAGTGTATAATTGTTATTTTTAATTGCTCTTGAGTGGGATGGTCCACCTTCTTGGTGGCGGTGTTTACTTGATGAATTTTAATACTTAGTATGGGTTGTAAGTGTGGATTTTAAGGCCTTATATGTGAAATGAAGTGATAAAGAAGATAGTTATTGTATTTTGAATTATGAAGCTTGAATTACATGTTATGCTTAGATTACGCCTAAATGAAGTATATGATAATGTGAACCATGTAAAGTGTGTTATGTGAAGAAATTAAGGTCTAAAGCATGCAAAGATATTGAATGTAAATGAATGATGATTATGTGCAAGGTGTGCTCATATGTACACACACACACACACACTTACATGAATGTATGAAGCTAAGTTGAATAAATAGAGAAGTTTTGAGGTGGACACTCTTCGTGAGTTGAGATGAACTGTTTAGTAGCAACCTCACTACATCCTAAGTTCTTTCTAAGTTAGGTTGGAGGATGAATGCCCTTCGTGTGTTGAGATGTGGTTTTCACTAGTTGTGCTTAACCTATAATATATAATGTTTAGAATCCGTGGGGGTTATGTCTAGCAGTGAGAGGATATGAAGAACTTTTTACAGTTTGTGACATGAGATGATGTTTTTCCAATGTACCTCTTGAGATGATGACTCCTTGTTAGTAGAGAATTAGTTGATTGCATAGGTGTAGCTTTTGGGAAAGCCATATAAAAATTGACAGGGTGACCTTACTCTAGGAAAGTGAGGATCCCTCATCCGATAGGGGTTAATACGGGATTCCATGTCTAGTTCTCATGGTCTATGTCGGGTTATCTAACTTCCAAAAAGTAATGAAAATGCTAACTCTTCGAAAAGATTGTACTACTTTGGGTAGATAGTGGAATGATATAGTATTTATCCATTGCACTAGGAAGGAATTAAAGGGGATTCTTAGTGAGCCTGATGTGAATTCAATGAAATAAGTCTCCTAAAAGAATGTATTAATTAGGGTAGGTAGTGGAATGGGATTCTATATATCCATCACACTAGGTAGACCTTTCGAAAGGGGAATCTTTGTGCCAAGACTTCTGAAAGAGTGTCCTACTTAGGTTTGGTGGTGGTATGGGCGGTATCTACTCATTGCACTAAGTAGGAATTCTCAAAAGGAAGTCTTGATGGGTTGTTTGGGTGTTCTTCTATTGTATTGTCATTGAGTGGGGACTTGTTCTCTCGAGGTGAGTAGGGAAAAAGGGGGTAGTCTTGAAGACCACTTTGGTGTGCATTGAATGAGGCACATGTGTAATTCCTTCATTTATTACCTTGGTTAGTCTTAGGATAGTTCTTAGTTAGGGAAAATTCGACGGAAATGAGTTCACTTCCTCTTTGATTTGGCTTTGGGAGTTCACTACTTTGTAATATGTTTAGTTACTGTAAAGTCTAAAATAAGTTTACTATAATATGTGAAGGTTTACTATAAATTGCTTTCTTTTATGAAAATCCTTATATAAGGATTAAATGATATTTAATATGTTGTTTTACTTCTATATTCATGAATTATTTACTTAATTAACATGAAAATGTGTTTTTACTAAAATGTCCCTTTTTGTATGTTTTTGCATATGTCATACTTAGTACATTATTGGTAATAACCCCATACTTTTCTACACTCTATTAAGAATAGGTTGGAAGATTTTTGGAAGATTTTAAGGAGAAGTTTGGGAAATCTACTCTGTCAAGATTTGGTATGTCCTCTTATATTCAAGGACATAGTCTTTGTTTTTTAGTTTAGTATTAATACTTATTATGTATTTTCTTTTAATGTGAAGGGCCGTGTCCCTAAGATATAGTATCGTGTCTTGAAGTTGGCTTGTGACTATGAGATTATCTAGAAATTTATGAAAGACTATTTTTAATTTATTTTCATGAAATTTTTTATATTCCACACTAATTTTCATATCTTAAGTAATGAACAATAGTTAAGGGCTTGTACAAGACCCCAAAGGGACAAGTACGCCCGGTCATGACGCAAGGGTTCTCTCTAGCTTCTAGGGGTTACTTTCGGGTTTTCAATGAACTCATGAGACATGTTAGTGTATTGAGGATAAGGAGCTTCCTCCCTAAAACATAACTAAGCATGGTATGGTGTAGTATGGTCCCATGACATTATGCCTAACTAATAAGAATCCATCATAAACCTATCTTACTCATGTGTATGTGCACTGAAAATGAGTGCCTAATTATTTCAAATGTTTTGTTAAATATGCCTAAGTATGACATAAAGATGGTTGCAAGATGAGCTCTTAATAAAATGTAGTATTATGACCATATTATGATTAGGAGAAGGATGTTTCTCCTATGAACATGATAAGAGCCTATGTGATTGATGCACTAAAGAGTGAGTGAATAGAGGTTTTTGCTTGCTTGTGTTGCATTGAGTGATAAATGTTTCAAGATTATGTTCCTTGTAAGTTTATTTAATTGGCTTATATGTGATGATTTTATGAATTATGTGAGCTTCTCTATGATTCGTTGAAGTCCTTGATGTGATTAAAGTGTTCTAAGTGTAACTCAAGGACGAATGTTCCCAAGTGGGGGATATTTTAAGACCACCAAAATGAGTTAAGGTGTCTATAGCCTCACTCAAACCTATTGGCATTAAGTTTTTAAAAGTATGCATGTTTGATTTGAAGTTAATTGGAAGTCAAACGTCAAGGGGCAATCAAGACGTTTTATGAATATTCACCTGAGGGGCATTATCTATTTTTTAGTGATTATGTCTGTGTCTTGAACTTATAAGGTTATTTTATGTGTAATAATCATGTTTATAGTAAGTGTCTTGAGTTTCATGAATTTTAGAGGTCAAACGTCCAAGAAACGTCTAAGACGTTTGAAAGTTAGCCCTTTAGACATGCATGTGTGTGTCTTTAGTGTGACTATCATGTTTGAAGATTTTTGATTTAAAGTTTTTTGGTGAAACTGATAAGGAAGTTCCTTGAAATGTTAATGATTATATTTACGTCGGAAAAGCGATGTTACGACTCCCGAAGAGCACCTCAACAAAACCTCAATAAGGACCCAAAGGATGTTGAGACACTGCCATTGCAGTGTCAATCGACTAAGCCAAACAATGCCTCATCATTCCACCAACAGCCCGTGATGGTAAGGCGTTGATGGAATCTTAGCCTTGTAAATGCCTACGGCTGTTTTCAATCCTCATGAAAAAATGACAGCCTGCAGTACAGTCTATCGATTGACCTACAAGGCGTCGTGTGTGCCCATCGATGGTGTCTGCAAATTGCAGCCTGTGCAGTGTTTCATTAAACGGATGAATGGAAAATTAACCCCACGTGTTAACATGAGCCTACATGGTTTATTTGATGATTTATGGGTGTATTTAAGTGATAAAAAGTGTGAAAACCCCATTCCCAATTCAATTAACAAAAATTAGACTTTCCCTCCAAAAATAGTCTCTTTAGAAAAGTTCACTCACTTTCTTAATATCAATTTGGCAAGTCCAGTGACTTGACCTGCTATAATAATGTTGCTAGGAAAGTGCTATTCTTACTAATTCATGTCCTTGGTGTATGTTTTCATATACCCATACTTCGTACAAGTGTGTACTAACCCTATTCAACTCTAAACTTTTAGATGCAGGCATAGGTAGACGCTAGAGCTAAAATATCAACGTTGTAGCAATCCGGACATTGAGTAATCATTTGTAATTCGTAGGCCCTCATGATTTCGAGGATACGTTCCCGTTTACATTCTAGATTAGTTGTAGGATTGTGCTTGTGGAGTATGTTCCACTAGCGTTTCTTTCCCATTTTTGTTCATACATTGTATGGGTGCCATTTTTGCAAATACATCTTTATCATCATAATAAACTGCTTCTTTAATTTGATGATCTTAATGTTAGATGGTTGATGGTGAACAATTATATCTGTAATAGAATGTTTATTAACCATGTTAGGAAATAAAAAGATTGAAATTTTCTACGAATGACGTATGTAGGCTTGTCAGTGAACTCTGAGAGGTCAACGAAGCTGGTCTCATCTGGGGTAGAGATTCCAGTAGTGACAACTTCTATATACCCTTTTGGCAAAAACTGACTCACCCACCGGAGTAGACCCTATAAAAAATTCATGCAAAATATCAGGTAAAATATTAAAATTCATAGCTACAAGTGGGTTAACAAATGACAGGGTAGCACCCGGATCAAGTAAAACATATACATCTATGGTAAAGATTGTCAACATACTGGTCACCATGTAGGGAAAAGCCTCTTGTTTACCCCTAGAGCGGAGAGCATTGAAGTGGTTCTTCTTAGGAGCATCACTACAACCACTTGCTTGACCTAGACCACCCCTCTCTTGGCGCTTTAATTTTGGACAATCTCTCATCTTGTGACCACTATTGACACAAGTAAAGCAATTTCACATCCCTACCAAGAACTCACCAAGATGACCCTTTCCACACTTGGCACATGTAGGCTTCTCTTTGGGTGAGTTTCCTATCCTTCCCTTTTGAGGTCTCTATTTATTTACCTTGTCATCACGAGTCTTAGGGAACTTGGATGGAACTTTATTAGAAACCCGCTTCTGGAATCTAGGCTTGTTTTCTATTTTTAGCCTATTATTTGAAGAACCTCCATCAAATGATCTTGCCTTCTTAGCATCTCTACTCTTTCTCTTATCCCTTGCCTCCTCAACCCTTCTAGCATGCACCATAAGATGGAAAATATTCATATTTTCATGTAGAATGGCCGAAGGACACTCCTTTTGTAAGTTATCCAACACCCCCGTCACAAAGAGGTTGATTTAAGTCTCTAGGATCGGACACCAAAGAAGGAGCATAATTGGACCATTTAATGAATTCAAAGGAGTATTCGTGAACAGTCCTTCTTCCTCGGCGAAGGTTTAGAAACTCGACCATTTTTTCCTCCCTCATCTACATAGGAAAGAACCGATTTATAAAAGCCTTCTTAAAGATCTCCCAAGTCAACGAACCACACCTAAATGGACTATTATCCCTCTATTGTACATACCATGCTTGTGCCACGTCCTTATGTTGATAGGTGGAAAACTTGGCCTTCTTACTTGTGGTCAACCCTATATCTAAAATTATTTGATAGACTTCATCCATAAATTTTTGGGGTCTTCATCAACCTTAGACTATTAGAAAGTAGAAGCGTTTATTTGAGTGAAGTCCCTTAGATGGGAAGCCATTGTAGTGACTTGTTGTTGTGGACGGGGTACAAGCTCCCGGTTGGCTTGGGCCGTCATAGCTTGGGCTTGGACTGTGGCGGCTTGAGCCAATTGAATGAGGGAGGCCCTTATATGTACATCCGTCAAGGGTGGAGGATTTATGAAAGCTTTGTCAATATTAGAATCTTCATCAAGTGGAGGAACTTGCTCACCAAGAGGAGGAGCTCCCGTATTGGCAATTTCCTCTTCAGGTCTTTGTGCTGAACTCCTTTGAGTGTTCATTATGCCTATAATCACAACAATAGGATTTGATTTAAAATCACACCATAAGTATACTCTAACGTCACAATATAAGATTAACAAGAAAGAGAGTGGTTTCTAAGGATTACATAAAGGTGGCACATTTCACAATTATGAATACAAACCTACATAGAGTTGGTAGAAAAGAGAGACATAACTCAACGATATTCAACCTCGTGCTCTGATACCAAGTTTATCAAATCTGGGTTTACCACCTAGATGTAACCGGTGTCTTCACCCTCTTTGAGTACTAGAACTAGCCTCTTAGCTTACATCAACATTCATAAGTCGAATTTAGCGGAAAATTTAAAACTTTTACTACTTGTATTTGGTGGTTTAGATAAACTTCTACATACACATAATATACTTATTGAGTATACATAGACCCTTTGTATTGGAAGGTTAGATAGCCTTCTACTTTTATTGCACATAAATATATACATGAGATAGAACATAGTCTTAAGGATTATCTCATCTCATACCATCTAAGGATAATAGCAATTTTGGCATATAACTACATCAATATAAAGAAGCCACATATAGGCTTATACAAATCATAGTCAATAAAGTGGAATGAACATAAAAGTCTTATAAGAACAAAGCAACTTCATAAACAAGATACTGGAATCGCTCTCGGAAAGTGAGGACCTACCCACTTGGATGATAGAGAATATCTAATCCTTCTTCAACTCGTCTCAGATGAGCCTTGAACGATCGGAAACAAAATATTTTGGGAAAGGGAAGAAAATGGGGTTAGTATGCCAGTTGTATTAATTATAAGACCATATGCACATATAATAGCAAAATGGGCTAAAAAGGGACATTTAGTTAAATCATGCTATTTTTCCCTTTAAAAGTCTCATGCATAATCAACAAATCCACAATCAAATATACTTACTAACTAAAACAAGTAATATGCACATCAGCATACTTGAACCCATAATCTACTACAACCCTATCATCAAGGAATAACATCACAAGCATTAATAAGGATTATTCATATCATAATAAGAAAGACAACTACTCATGAATCCTCATCAAATCAATAAGTGCAATAACCAAGCAAAGCCTCACAACCTTTCTCAATAAAGTAGACTCAACAAGAAACCATAACAAATTTCCAACTTTAATAATATAATCCAATTACATGTTCATATGGATAAGTCATCATAATATAATATCATTTCTATCATAGAATTAACATATTATCATCATATGCATTATTTTCATATGAATATGTAATATCAACTTACTAAAGCTTCAATCAAGGTCAACTAGTGCAAGGCATAAGTAGAGTCTCATATCTCTACCTAGGATAAGTCAAACCTCTCAAGTCACCCTAGTTAGTTTAGACTTCATTACTTTATTTTAATTTAGGAAAAATTTTCCTTAACCAACATAGACCACAAGAGCTAAGTCTGGAATCCGGTGTTTTAAACCTTACTCCGAAGTAAGGTGGTCTACCGGCCAAAGTAAAACCAAACATAAACATAACTTTCTAGGTGGATCCACTAGCTAGTCTTCCTATAGGGGAACTATAGTTCATGAACTAAGAGTTAGTATATTCTTTCTTGATACCACTTGGTAATTTGGGCCTCCTCTAATGGGAATCTATTGGATGAGTATTGCTCTTTTGAAAGTCAACATTTCACATAGATTTATAGGGTGAATCTTCCTCTATGGGAAGTCATCACCTCCCATTGTAAAGTTTACTCAATGCTATGCTAAGTCCCTTTTTTGAAATGTCTTTAAGCCTTTTATTATCGATCATAATTTAGTTTAGTTCATAGGGTCTAACCCTTGTATAATGATCATCATCAATAGATCAATAAGAATTGCATGAGTATCGTTCTTTTATCACAATTCATATAAGTGATGTTAACACATTACCATTTCATAGCATAAAGGCGCATTGATAGTGATCACTATTCTTATATCACAAACACCTTAATTAACCTCACCACATTGTCAAGACATTTCAATTCAACATCATACCACCCTATCAATCCTAATACAAGGCATCCTCCAATATAACATCATACATAACCACAATTAATCACCATTGGAAGTAAAGATAGAGATTCCAAGACTTACCTAGTCTCCATCATAGTTCATCATTTAGTCCTTACCATAAACCCTCAATTCAATCCAATTTAAATTTCCACGTCATAATTCAAAAATCAACATTATAATAATAGTAGAAGAGTTAGTAAAAAAATTTTCAATACCAAATCAATGATTAAAACATGGTTACTTAGGCCATCTTCCATAACCTACGTCACTTCTGAATATTTGGATGATCATTCCAATTTTTTAATGAATGGTGTAACATCATCATCTAATAGTTAATTAACCAATTATAAAGACAATTGAATCAATCACAACCAATTTACACCAAGAGCAAACGAGGGTTAAGGATTTTGGATCATGCTCTTCAATTTAGGGCAAATTATCATAAATTACTATTATCAAGTTGAAGTAAATGTTAATGTATCCATTATATCCTAAAGGAAACATAAATAAATCAGTTTTAAAACATAAAATTCGTAATTGAGTGAAACCCACTTGAAAACCCAACTTTTGTAATCCATTTTGAAGGAGCCCTTTGAGAAAAGAGTCTCAAAGGTTAATTAGATCACATACCTTAAAGTTTTATGAATATTTAATGGTGAAATAATCTCTTATAATACATCAAAACCTTCCTCTACATTGTCTTCATTGGTGTCTTCAAGTAGAAAGAGAAAGAAGAGAGATGTAAGAGAGTTTATTTTGTGAGTTGTGTTTAGATTAATGACGTTTGGATTTTTTATATGGGTGTTTAAATTAGTTAATTAATCTTATTTTAATCCATAAATAACCCCTAAACACCTTAATTATATTAAATGAAATGAAATTAAAATGTTTGGGAAATCGAACCCTCATGGACGCAACCCCATCGACGTTGGGATCGACGATTGGTCCCCCCTCCGTCCTGCACAACGGTCGTCTTGTTAAGGCACATGTGCAGGAGAGGGATTTTTTTTCTATGTATGGTATGAAGGTTTTCATCGACACCCTGTTGATCCACACACAAGTCGTCGTTTGAGTCTCGTTGGTGCACACTTCCAAGGCGGTGTTGCCTCCAACGTGATAGGGTCCTCCTCAAGGGCCCTTGGTTGGTCCTTGGGAAGTCATACATAGGTGTTTCGATCACGAATCCTCTTAAACACATGTTATACACCCTTCCTCCTAATTTCATGAATTTCTAACTCCTAAAAGCTAGTAAAATATGCTAAGACACGCTAATACGTCCTTGAACGAAATTTCCAAACGTCATGGATGTACTTGGATGTTTCAATTCCTAACCTCTAAAATGACTTATATTAATTATTAAAGGTCTTTTAACTGTGTTTAGACCCCATGGTACCTATGTTAGGCCTTATGACTCATATTGGATTTTTGAAGTGTTACAAGTAACACCAACTTAGAGTGAGAGGTGAGGGTATACCAAAGACGGAATTTAATACTAGATATGTTCACTACAAGTTCTTAGTAATGTTTTTTTGGTCTTAATAATTCTCATGCGTCATTTATGGACCTAATGAATCGGGTGTTTCGAAGTTACGTAGAGTTATTTCTCATTGTCTTCATTGAAGACATCTCGGTATATTTGAGAAATAAGGTTAGTCACATGAACCATTTGAGGGTAGTATTGCAAGAACTTAACGAACATCAATTATTAGCCAAGTATATAAAATGTTTGTGTTTGTTGTGGTTAGTTCCATTTTTTGGTCATATCATCTCTAGTGAAGGAGTTGAGGTTGATCCAAGGAAAACGGAGGCGGTGAAAAATTGGCCTAGACTATTGACTCTAACCAATATTAGGAGTTTCGTGGTTCTAGCGGGTTATTATCAGAAATTTGTGGATAGTTTTGCGTCCATTGCATTTTTCTAGACAACTTTGACCCAAAAGTTTAAGAAATTTTAGTGGTCGAAAGCATGCAAAAGAGTCCTCCAAATGTTGAAGGATAGGCTAACTTCCGCTCCGGTACCAGAGGGTACAAAGGGTTTCTTTGTGTATTTTGATGTATCCCGAGTGGGTGATAGAATATTCTTCTAGGAAACTTAAGGTAAATGAGTGAAACTTTCCAATTCATGAACTTGAGTTAGCGGCCGCGGTATTTTACTTGAAAATATGAAGGCATTACTTGAGTGGTATCCATGTTGATGTGTATACCAACCATAAGAGTCTATAATATGTGTTTTACCCAAAAGAAGTTGAATATCCAACAAAAAAGGTAATTAGAAATGTTGAAAGATTATGACATGAGTGTCCCCTATCACCCCGGGAAGGCTAATTTGGTTGAGGATGCTCTAATTCATATGACTATGGGTAGTTTGTCTCACATAGATGAAGCCAAAAAAGGCCTAGTAAAAGATGTGAATAGGTTGTCTAGGTTTTGAGTGAGGTTGGATGATTCTCCGAATTGTTGTTTCATGATCTATCACAATTCCTAGTCATCTTTTGTGGTTGAGGTAAAGTCCAAACAACACCTTGATCAACCATTGATATAGTTTAAAGAATCGATTCTTGGAAAGTTCAATGAGTCATTCTCCTTAGGGGGGATGGTGTTTTGAGATATCAAGGAAGCATCTGTGATCCTAATGTATATGATTTGAGAAACCGGATTCTTGAAAAAGCTCATGGATCTCGTTACTCTATTCATCCGGGGTCAACAAAGATGTACCATAATCTTAGGGAAGTATTTCGGTGGGAAGGTTTGTAAGGACATGGCGGAGAGCATTGAGAAATGTTCAAATTGCCACAAGTGAAAGTCAAACATCAATAGACGGGTGGTATATTACAAGAGATCAAAATTCCTACTTGAAGTGGGAAGACATCAATATGCATTTTGTGGTAGGTCTGCCAAAGACTCAAAAACAATACGACTCCATATGGGTTGTGGTGGATAGATTGACCAAGTCCGCTCATTTTATTCTCGTCAAGTCTACTTATTCGACGAAGGGTTATGCTAGGTGTCGTCATAGTATTACAATACCTATCATATCGGATCGGGGTGCACAATTCACATCTATGTTTTGGAGGTCATTTCAAGAAAGGTTGGGTACTAAGGTTAAGTTGAGTACCGCTTCTCATCCCCAAAAGGATTGCCAAGCAGAGCGTACAATTCAAACTCTTGAAGATATGCTTAGGACTTGTGTCATTGATTACAAAGGAAATTGGGATAAGCATTTTTCTTTGGTGGAGTTCGCTCATAGTAATAGTTTTCATTCATCCAAAATCCACGGCTCCATATAAAGACTTGTATGGTCGGAGGTGTAGTTCTCCTATTGGATGGTTTTAAGTGGGTGAGCCTTCACTTCTTGAACCAGATTTGATTTATAAGACTTTGAAGAAAGTTCATATCATAACAACCTGGTTGAAAATAGCCTATTGTTGGAAAAAGTCTTATGCCGATCATAGGAGAAGGGATTTCGAGTTTGAAGAAGGTGATAAAGTGTATCTAAAATTTCGCCGATGAAAGGGGTTGTTATATTTGGCATGAAAGGGATGTTGAGTCCTCGTTATGTTGGTCCTTATGAAATCTAGAAAAATGTTGGTAACATTGCCTATGAATTGAAACATTCTATTGAACTGGCTTTGGCTCATTCGATTTTTCATGTTTCCATCCTTAAAAAGTGGGTTGGTGATCTCGAGTCTATACTTCCTATTTAGGGTCTTGGTGTTAAGGATAATCTCTATTATGAGGAAGTCTCGGTACAAATTCTTGATAAACAAATAAAGAAATAGAGGATAAAGAGGTGGCTTTTGTAGAGGTGTTGTAGCAGAATAACTTAGTTGACGATACAATATGGGAAGCCGAGGCCAACCTGAAGTCTCATTACCCTCATCTATTTGATAAATAAGGTTAGTAGTTTTTTCTAAGAAGGAAAATAATTACTATAATAAAATTTTCTTTGATTTATAGGAAAGTCTTGAAAAGGATGCATTTTTCATATTGTTACAGTGGATAATTGTGAAATTATACATTTGGACTTGAAATTTTTGTCTTTTGCTTGTTTTGAGCTATGTCGTGCATTTTGATATGGTTAGTCTTTATGGAATAATATATAGTACTTTGATAAGTTAAATTTACATAATTGACTCATAAATCTTATGTTGAGCTCTTATTGTTGTGAGAAGGATATTCCTCATAATGTAATGTTGACACTTATGTATTGTAATTGAAGTTTTGAATTTCCTTGACTAGTTGATGTAACGCCCTAAAGTGAACAAAGGTGAACTAGAGCTTCCTGATTGTTTCTCGAGTTAATTTGAAGTTGAAATGAGTTAAATTTGTTGTCTTAGGAAGTGTGTGAAGTCATGTCAAGTTTGGAGGGCAAACGACAACCTCCATGACGTTTGGAAGGTATGCCTTAGATAGTGTTCTTGTGTTTTGCAGTTTTTGAGTTAGTTTTATGAGATCGTTTTAATCAAAATTGATGTTGGATGTTATTAAGACTTAAATGCCTTAATTTAGTGATTTAAACTCTGGGCACGACTTTACCTAGGACCCACAAGGGGCCCTAGGGAAGGGCCCAAGTCATGGACCAAAACTGCCTACGCAGTGTCTACAAACGAGACCAAACAACGGCCAGTAGGTCAAACAATGGCCCGTGTTGTTGGTCCTTTTTTGGACCTGCAAGGTTAGTTATCCAGGACTCAAATGAGGCTATGTTTCAATCCACGAGACATCACCAACGTGCTGTTGGTTGAGAAACGGTCCGTTGGTTTGTCCGTCGATGGAGACTGTCCAAATGCTGTTGAAAAAATCATCCAAGGCTTGGGGTGTTTGGTAAATTCACCCGAAGTCTTTTATGGTCTAGGAAGTTATTTTTATGATTTATTAGGTATATTAAATATTTTTAAACCCTAAGACCTTATTTTAGACTCCATCCCATAAAACCCAAAACCACTCCCTTTTAGAAGACTCTCTCAAGTCTCCATGGAAGCTAGAAGTAAAGAAGGATCTAGGACGGATGTTGGCCGTCGTTTCATCATCAAAAATAATTGGGGTTTCTTCGATGTGAGGTATGGTATCCATCTTTTAACTCTCAAAAATAATTCTTCAACCCTAGTTTCTTATGTCTTTATCTCTAACTATAGGCCTTGCATGAAAACGTTTCCAATGATTTAATAATGATGTTTCTAATGTTAGTTGATGATTTTAAGGTAAAAAATTCAATGAAATCATGATACAACTTTCTATCAAATGTTGGCTTATGAAATAGGTTACATGAGCTTAGTTTTGTAGTTTTGAACTTTGGTTTCCTTATATTGATATTGTCGTTTGCTACTCCCCCTAGAGATAATTTATGATGAATAATTGAGCAAAATGCTATAGGTGGTGGAAGTTTAGATTAAAGTCTAGGTTAGCTATGTTGTTTAAGCCTAAACTATGAAATGCTTTTGAGTGGTATGGTCCACCTTCTTGGTGGCGGTGTTTATTTTACTTATATGAATGTCAAGTTTCTTGTTTATTGTGAATTAGACCATGAAGGATTGTGATGTAAAGTAGGGTTATAATAATGTTATTCTTGTTAAATGTGCCTAACGAAGCTATTAGGTGAAATCGGCTAGATAGTATGCTTAAATGAAGTTATTCTTGTTTATTGTTTTATGAAGCTTGTTATGGGAAGTATGTTAACGGTTATGTCTAAATGACTTATATGATTATGTGAATCATGTAAAGTGCATGATGTGATGAATGAATGTCTAATCTTGTATAGAGTGAAATGTAAATTCAATGATGCTTATATGGAAGGTGTGCTCACCTGTACACAAACACTCAACTTGAATGAATTAATGAAGCAAAGTTACGGTAAAAAGAGGAGTTTTTGAGTGACCACTCTTCGTAAGTTAAGATGAAGTATATAGTAGCAACCCCACTACATCCTAAAAGTTTTTTAAGATAGATTGGATGATGAATATCCTTCCTTAGTTGAGATGATGTGTTCACTAGTTAACCTTAACCTATAGTTTATAATGTTTACAATCCATAGGGAGTTATGCCTAGCACCGGGAGGATATGATGACCAGGTGGTTACACTTGAAGACTTGAGATGTTGTATTCCCATGTACCTCTTAAGATTAATACTCCTCTTTAGTTGATAATGAGTTACTTTTTACCAATCTCTTTATTCCTTAACTATGCGCCACATAGATGTAGCTATTGACCAAGCCATGAAAAAGCTAAAAAATGATAGTAAGACCTCACACTAGATAAGTGAGGGGACCCTTCTCT
Source organism: Solanum arcanum (assembly GCA_027789145.1). NCBI lineage: Eukaryota > Viridiplantae > Streptophyta > Magnoliopsida > Solanales > Solanaceae > Solanum > Solanum arcanum. Next base: position 39,055,129 of record CM050935.1, on the reverse strand, counting down.
AATAATATAAGTATCGTGAGACCATGTTTGGCTCAGATAGTCTATGTTGTTAAGCTAACTCCCACAAAAGAAATCAAAGTACAAAGTCTTCTAAAGGAGTGTGCTACTTAGGGTAAGTAGTGGAATTGAATTTCTTTTTCCGTTTCTCTAGGTAGGCATTCTGAAAGGGGAGTCTTGGTGTGTTGTCGAGTGTTCTTCTTATGTCTTGTCATTCAGTGGGGTATTATTCTCCTGAGGTGAGTAAGCCAAAAAAATTGTAGTCTTGAGGATCACGTTGGTGTGTATTGAAGGAGGTATATCTGCACTGCCTTCTTGTATTACCTTTGTGAGTCTTAGGATAACCTTGGTAGGGGAACTCCTACAGAAATGAGTTCACTTCCTCATTGGCAATACTTTGGAAGTTCACTACCTTTGAGCCATTATAGTTCACTGTAAGGAGATACTAGTTAACTATAACTTTGGAGTAGTTTACTATAAGGTGTTTTCTTTTTCAAAAATTATGGAAATCCTTCTCTAAGTATTAAATGATGTTTTTATATTGTTTTCGAAGTGTTTCATAAAAATATGTTTGCATTAAATGTGCCTTATTTCATATGCCAGACTTAGTAAATTATTTGTTCTAACCCCATAGTTTTATACGCTCTATAGTATAGGTTTTGGAAGCAAAGTTGAAGTCTAGAAGGCTAAGCTTGGGAAAGTTCCTCTCAAAACAAAGTGTCCCCTTAGATATCCTAGGGCATAATTCCTATCTTCTTAGTTTCTTTATCTCAAAACTTATTTTGTATTTATTTAAATGTATAAGGTCGTGTCCCTAAGTTAGTTATGTCGTGTTTTTAAGTTGGCTTGTGACAATGAGATTTTTGAGGAATATATAAAAGAATTGTTATTTATAGTAATTGTTGTGAAATGTTTGAATCCGCACTACTTTTCATATCTTATTTAATGGACTATTTTTAAGGGCTTGTACAAGACCCTAAAGGGTCAAGTACGCCTTGTTATTACCCAAGGGTTCTCCCTGTGTAACGACCTGTTTAGTCGTTCCGAGCAGTAGAATTACTTTTGATAATAATTGACTGTGTCGACGGATCACACGACGGACCGTCATGGTCATGACGGACCGTCGAGGCTCTTCGTTCCAAAACACTTCAACTCAAACTGCACCGAGATCGATCTTCGAACTTCACGGCGAATCAGAAAGACGGACCGTCGTAGAAACGACGGACCGTCACAAGCCCCTTTACTGAATTTAACTCTCTGAACTTTGTGACGGACCTGCAGGACGGACCGTCGCAGGTAGGACGGGTCGTAACAAGCTGCGTAACTCCGACTGGGTCGGATTTCTGCTAAAAGTTTTTAAGGGGTGTTTTGGACTATTCATGACCAGAATTATGAAATTGGCGGGTTAAGTTTAATAATGTACTTCCTTGGGGGTTAAAGGAGATAACCTTGAAATAAATAGTGGGTTACTTTTATCATCTTTTATAATTAATTATATGATAATTAGGGTAAAAAGAAAAAGAGTATAAAGAAAAAAAATAAAAAGAACAGAGAGAGGGAGAACGAGCGAGGAAAGACAGAGGACGAAGAAGAAAGCAAGGACATTGGGAGGTAGCTTGCTTGATCACGATTCTTCGGTGGAGGTAGGTTATGGTTTATGCTATTTCATAGTAAGCTCTAAATAGCGATTGATATGTATTGGGTGGTATCGTAAAGTCTTCTATATGCTTAATTGTGTGGTTGCATGATGTGATTATGTAATTGTGATGGATTTAGAATGATGAGGTTGTTGAATCTTAAGCCTTAAATCCTCTCTATTAATGATGATTCCTTGACATAAAAAAAGGCTTGATGAACTAAAATAATGAGATTAATGGATCGAGTGTCACGTACCGACATGTAGTATTAGGTGATCAGAGTGTCACGTTCCGACACGTAGTATTAGGGGATCGGGTGTCACGTTATGACACGTAGTATTAGGGGATCGGGTGTCACGTTCCGACACGTAGTATTAGGTGATCGGAGTGTCACGTACCGACACGTAGTATTAGGGGATCGGAGTTTCACGTTTCGACACGTAGTAGTAGGGGATGGAGTGTCACGTTCCGGCGCAAGAAGAATAAAGAGAATGAATCTGGAATTATGTTAATATACTCAAATATAAGAACCTATTTTCCAAATGAGTATGGTGTGGAGGCTTGAGTCCTCATAGGTGTGCTTGGTGTTGTGGCCAATGGTTCTTGTACTTGTTGTTGTCACCTGTTGAGTATTGTAGTTGATTTTATATTATTATTCGATATATATTGCTTTCTATTTTGAGTTGTCCGATGATACCTACTCATACGTGTTCCTTGTACTAACCCCTACTTGTATTTTTCTCTTTGTTATTTGTGGAGTGCAGCAAACGTGTCATCGACTTCGACTCGTCCTCAACTCTAGCCACTGTTCAGCATATCTGATTTCAGGGTGAGCTATTATTCCTAGCTCGGGCTGGATTCTCTCCTTCACATTTTGATGTCTTGAAGTTCGAACATGGAACATTTATTTTCCTTATTTTAGTTTCTTAAATACTCTTAGATTAGAAATTTGAGGATATATGTTCTTGGTATGATGACTTCTAGATTTTGGTGATAATAGATGATAAACTTTAGAAGCTTGTTTATTGGTTATATTAATAAGATTTTGAGTCTTCCGCATTATATTTTGTTCGTTATGGTTGAAATATTGGTAAATATTGGGGTTTAGAATTGCTGGTTCGCTCACATAGTAGGATAAGTGTGGGTGCCACTCGCGGCTCGTTTTAGGTCGTGACACCCTGGCTTCTAGGGTGTGTTTTCAGGTCGTGAAAGTTGATATGGTTGATGTTGTTATGTATTGTTGTTTGTTGGGCTGCTAATCTTTAGTCTATTCTTTCCTTTAAAGATTTTACTGTCATTCGTGGATGAATCTTCCTAAGGGGGGGGGGGGGATAATGTAACACTTCGAAAATTCAAAACGTGTTCTAGAGTCTAACATTAATGTCATGAGGTCTAGATATTGTTTTAAGGTCAAATATAATAAATATAAATCATTTACAAAGTCTACAAACAAAAAATCTAAGAACGTCTATGACGTCCGGAAACTAGTTCAAGTGGACAATACCACACAACGCCATACAAGGTCAAATCTATGAATAATACAATAGAGAAGTAGAAAAGTAGAGCAATAGAGCAATGCTTACCAATCATTTAGCCATTGATCATCATTGACCAGTACTACTCTTTCATAAACAATCATGTATAGAGCAGTCACTAAATTACATTAACATAAACAGAATCATACTTAATTCCCTTCAAGATCATGATACAAACATACACATCAAATCACCAATTTAATAGAGAGTAGAGGAATGTAGATCACTCATGAATTTCCCTTTATTTGATCATCCATAAAAATTTGTCAACAACATACATGTAGGGAAATATCTAAAGTGACCATTACTCAAACAAAATCAAGCTTTATCTATCCTAGCATTGAGATCACATCATATATATTACATTCCCAATCTATAAGCTAGAGTAACGTAGATGAATTCATACAAAGATTTATTTGTTTTGGTAACCAAGGATTCATACCCACAATTCATCCAAAATATCAATCTAAGGAAGTAGCTACAATGATCTTTAGATAATCGTAATCCTACAACAATTACCATAAAGTCAAACTTACAGTGAATACATAGAAGAACATAGGGTAGTCTTGTTCAAACATTCAAAATATAAATCCACATGGATAATTAATCAATAATTCATCCTTAAAATACATAATAAGGAGTAGATATAATCAATTTAACGTAATATAATTACAATTTCATCAATACATATTCACGATCACAGTGCCCATGCATAGGTCATATCGATAGTTGAAGAGAACATGGGTTCATAAGGAAATTGATTGAAATTCTAGTTTAAACCAATATATTGCAATCAATTCTTCATGAGAAATCCTTTAAATACGTTTTGAGAAAGAACCCAAGCTAGATTGAAGAAGAAGAGATTTGATAATATTTTCTCTATGAAAACGTTGAGATTAACTCTCTAGATTGAAAAATAACTATATATGAAGGATAAACAACATTAATATATAATAAACCTCTAAAAATTTAATAAGAACCCACAAGAATCCGAGCTCCAAGCTGTTCTTGAGCTTCACCTTCAATGGTATTTCTAGAGAGACTATTTTTTCAGGGAAAGTATAATTTGTTTGAATTGAATTGGGAATGGGGTTTTCATATTTTTGATCACTTAAATACACCCATAAATCATAAAATATAAAATGTAGACTCAGGTTAACAAGTGGGGTGAATTTCCCATTCATCCGTTTAATGAAACAGTGCACAAGCTACAGTTTGCAGGCACCATCAACGGGCACACACGACACAAGTAGGTCCATCGATGGTCCGTAGAGCAGGAGATCGTTTGGTATTGAGGCTTGACAAAAGCCTTAAATCTTCACCAGGATATTATTCAATCAATGCCTCACCATTGACGGGCCGCTGCTGGACTAAGGAGGTTTCGTTTGGCTTAGTCGATTGACACTGCTAATGAAGTGTCTCGACAGCCTTCCGGTTATTCTTGAGGGCTTTTTCAGGTGCCCTTGGGGAGTCATACCCTCGCTTTTACAATGTATATATATTGCTTAACATTTCAAGGACCTTCCACATAATTTTCAAAAAAAATATTTAAATGTAACACCTTCAAACAGTATAGGCACACTCAAGTCACATACATGCATGTTTAAAGGGCTAACTTTCAAACATTATGGACGTTTCTATGACGTTTGACCTCTAAAATTCATGAAACTAAACACACTTACTATAAAAAAAATTATTGCTTATATAAGGACCTTATAACATCATGACACACACATAAGCACAAAAAACATATAAGCCCCCTTAGCTTACTAGTTATCAAGCGTCTTGGTCGCCCCTTGACGTATCACTTCCTAATAACTTCAAATTAAACATGTATACTTTTAAAAACATAATTAAAATCTTAACAAGCCAATAGGTTTGAGTGAGTCTCTAGACACACTAACTCAATTTGGAGGCCTAACAATATCCCCCACATGGGAACATTCGTCCTCGAGTTACACTCCTAACACTTTAATCACAACAAGGACTTCAATGAATCATAGAGCATCTAAGATTATTCAACAAATCATCACATATAAGACAATGCACAAAACTTACAAGGAACACAACTTTGAAACATTTCTTACTTAAAGCAACACAAGCAAGCAAAAACTTCTGTTCACTCGCTCTTTAATGAATCAATCACATATGCTCTTATCATGTTCATTGGAGAAATATCCTTCTCCTAATCATAACATGATCCACTTCATTTTATTAAAATATCAATTGCAACAATCTTTAAGTCGTATTTAGGCATATTTAACAACACTCAAGAAACAATTCGGCACTCATACTTCAGTGCACAAAGACTTGAGTAAGATAGGTATAAAATGGATTCTTATTAGTTAGGCATAATACCATGGGACCATACTCAACCATACCAGGTTTAGTTATGGTTTACGGAGGAATGTTCCCTCAATAGACTTACATGTCTGATAAGTTCTCTCACGACCCGAAAGTACCCCATAGAATTTAGGGAGAACCCTTGGGTCATGACTAGGCGTACTTGACCATTTGGGTCTTGTACATGCCCTTAATTATCGTCAATTACATAAGAAATGAAAAGTACTGCAGAATTTAAAACATTTGATGTTATTAAATAAAAAAGAATCTTTCATAACTATTTTGAGAATCTCATCGTCACAAGCCAATTTAAAGACACAATATTATATCTTAGAGACACGTCCCGTCACGTTAAAAGAAAATACATAGGAAGTCTTAATAATAAAACTAGGAATACATAGACTATATCCTCGAATATATGAGGACATATAAAATCTTGAGAGATTAGATTTCCCAAGCTTCCCCTCCAAATATTCCAAAAAGCTTCCAACCTATACTTAATAGAGTATATAAAAGTATGGGGTTAGTACAAATAATGTACTAAGTATGACATATGCAAAAACATACAAAAAGGAACATTTTAGTAAAAATATATTTTATGTTAATTAAGTAAAAAATTCATGAATATAGAAGTAAAAGAACATGAGAAATATCATTTAACACTTATATAAGGATTTCCATGATTTTTATTAAAAGAAAGCATTTTACTGGTAAACCTTCACATATTACCGTGAAATTATTTTAGACATTACAGTAACTAAACTTACTCAAAAGTAGTGAACTCTCAAGGACAAATCAAAGAGGAAGTGAACTCATTTCGTCGAAGTTTCCCTAACTAAGGAATATTCTAAGACTCACCAAGGTAAGACATGAAGGAAGTACGCATATGCCTCCTTCAATGCACACCAAAGCGTTCTTTAAAACTACCTCCTTTTGGCCTACTCACCTCGGTAGAACAAGCCCCCACCCAATGACAAATCATTAGAAGAACACCCAAACAATGTACCAGCACTTCCATTTCAGAATGTCTACTTATAGTGCATTGAGTAGATGGCGTCCCATACCACCACCTACCCTGGGTAGGACACTCTTTTAGAAGGCTTTGCACCAAGACTCCCCTTTCGGAAGGTATACTTAGTGCAATGGTTATATAGCATCATATTCCACTACCTACCCTGACTAGTACATCCTTTTAGGAGACTTACTTCCTTCAATTCACATAAGACTCACTAAGCCTCCCCTTTTGGAATGTCTTTCTAGTGCAATGGATAAATTGTGTCTCATTCCACAACCTACCCAAAGTATTACACTCTTTTTGAAGACATAGAATTTTCATTACTTTCGTGGGAGTTTGATTATCCAAAATAGACCATAAGATCTAGACATGGAATTCCTATACTAAACCCTATTGGATGAGCGATCCTCCTTTTCCTAGAGTAAGGTCAAAAGGAGATTGCTACAAAGTAACTTATTTTCTTCTAACTACGAGTACTCATTTTAACAGGTACATTGGAAGACAACATCGCAACTCACGAAGTGTAAAAACCTCTCATTCATGTCTTTTCGGTGATAGACATAACCCCCACAGATTCTAAACATTATATACTATAGGTTAAGGATAACCAGCAAAAACCACAGCTCAACTCACAAAGGGAATTCATCCTCCAACCTATCTTACAAAACTCTTAGGATGTCGTGAGGTTGCTAATAAATACTTCATCTCAACTCACGAAGAGTTTCCACGTAAAGAATCCTCTATTTACTCAACTTAGATTCATACATTCACTTAAGTGTGTGTGTGTGTGTGTACATATGAGCACACCTTGCACATAATCATCATTTCATTTACATTTAACTTCTATGCATGCTTTAGACTTCCATTTCTTCAAATCACACACTTTACATGCTTCACATAATCATATACTTCATTTAGGTATAATCTAAGCAAAACATGTAACTCAATCTTCATAATTCAGAATACAAGAACTATGTTATGTATCCCTTAGTTTCATATATTAGCCTTTCCAAGCCACACATACAATCTATACTAAGTATAATAAAATTCATAAAGTAAACACCGCCACTACGAAGGTGGACCATCTGATTCAAGAGCAATTTATAATAACAATTATACACTAAGAACAACTCACTATTTAAACAACCCATCCCTACCCATAACAAATTTCTCAATATTTAATTATAATAAGACCCTTAGGGCAGTCTCTAAATCATAATAACAATAGAAGAAGACCAATGCTCATACCCTTCAAAAACTTGTTCATTTAACCCATTTCTTAAGCTAAAAATGTGAAATATGGATTTTAATGAGTTTATTAAGGTTTTGAAATTAAAATCATCAATTCATCATAGAATAAAAACAATTGAATCATTAAAAAACTTTTACAATAAGACCCATGCTGAAAATCAAAGATAGAATAAAGTAGTGTTTGAAACCCCTTTTTGAAATCTTATGGAAATGATTCCTTGAATGGAAGAGGGTTCAAGGATAGACACCATATATAAATGATAATGAAACCAACTAATTTTGGTGAATAAACACGTCCAAACCAGCCCTCCTTTCTTTCCTTGAGTCATAGCTCCAATGTGACATTAAGAGAGAGTTCTAAGGGATAGGGGTTTTGGGTTTTAGGAAATGAGGTCTAAAATAAGGTCTTAGGATTTGAAATACTTTTATATACCTAACTAACCCTAAAAAAAATTTCCAAGGTCTTTAGAAAACTTGTGGTGAATTTACCAAACACCAAAAGCCAAGGCAGCCCCCTTAACAACTTTTGCAAGCAGCACCAGTGGGACCAACCAACGGACAATTCGTGCATCGATGGTCCGTTGTTGGTTGTTCGTGGGTTGATACTGCAGCTTCCACAAATTCAGGCCTTGAAGGTACAATAAACGGACAAAGTCTATGGGCCGTTGGTTGAACAACTGGCCGTCGTTTGGTCACGTAGCTGGACACTGCCAAGGCAGTTTGGGTCCATGTTTTGGGACCTTCTCTAGGGCCCCTTGTGGGGACTAGGTGTGGTCGTGCACAGAAGTTATACCCCTGAGCATATTAGTATAGGTATTAGGAACTTTCTACATCAATTTCGATTAAAACTAACATGTAAAACTCATTAAAATACATCAAGACACACAAGTACATTATAAGGCACACCTTTGGAATGTCATGGACGCCTTGGACGTTTGATCTCCAAACTTAACCAAACTTTACACAGTGCCTAAGAACACTAATTTAACTCATGTTAACTTAGAATTAACTGAATAAACCATCGTGAAGCTCTATTTCACCTTAGTTCATTTATGGCGTGACAAGTTTATACCCAAACAAATACACAAAGGTCAACTTTATTGTAACATGAGAATTTCTAAACATTTAACTCAAAGCATGCTCATAATTTTTCTTCCTAATTAAGCAAAAATGGTAAATTTACATCACATCTTATGCATAACACTAGGTTTCATAAACATGCATTATTTAGGAAAAGTCTTACAATTTTATAGGCACACACAAGGACAATTGCTAAACATGCCCTTCACTCTTTAATAGTGAGTGTACAATAATATTCTCCAAATAATAAAATTTACATAGTTTCAAGAGACTCATCATTTTTCCTTTTAAAGAATATCAATTTTTTTATTAATGGCTTAAACACCACACATTATAAGTAAATGCAAACATGCTTCTTAGCTTATCACATGACGTTAAATGCACAACTAGTATTTCAAGATGCACAATCAACAAGAGAAAACCATGAATTCAATGAAAATTTCTTTTCAAGTATTTTAGAATCTTCAAAATACTCTCGATATAGTGTCAATCAAGGCATAGAAAACATATACAGGTATGCAATTCATACTATAGACAGGAATCCTATCATGAACAAGCTTACTAAAAATTCATTATTTTCAAGCTCAAGTAAGAATAGGAGAACATGGTAAAAATATCAACGACCTTACTACTCACATCACCATCACCCACTCAGGGTAAACCCAACTAAGAGAAACCTAACCCAACCTCAAGTGGATCTTAACTTAACAACCTTCAATTTCATCACATAAAAGTTATTACCACTTTACAAGGAATTATATTAAGTCCACCAAATCATTCTAGACCTCATCATCTATGCAAATTATCACAAATTTTTGAAGGTAAATAATACTCTTCAACCTTATCAGGTTTTTTTACAATAAAATTGTACAACATTATGGGAAAACAACAAGGACACTTAGACATTAGGACTCTCTCATTTCTTTCAAAATTATTGTAATGTAACTTCTAGGTCAATCAAGCCCACATCATCACCATACCAAGATAAACATACTACCTTCACACCTAGGATCAAGTCTATACAAAGGTCGCCAATCCATAATAGGCAACTAATAAGAACAACATAAATACAAAGAGAAGCCTTGAAGATATTTAAACACATTAACAATGGAAAAATTTGAACCATTTATACGTATACCTAGGGCAACATGCTTCCACAGGTAGTCACTAAGCATTTAAAAATCATATCATTACATTAGTATACCATTATGAAAAGTCATATAGTAGCATCTCAATCTAAAAGAAGACTCATTTTAGTTATAATTACTTCTAGCATATTTTAACTATATCATGACACACATTGTCAACATAACATGATATTTCACATATTTCTCATATATAGTAACAAAGGATATCATATCATTAAAGTATACCAAAGTTCACCTTCACACATGCTCATGAAACCATAAAACAAACTTAAGCATCGAAACTAACTTTTTCTCCCTGAAAAATAGAGAAACCATATTATCCAAGCAATGACATCTAAAAGATCACCGGACAACAAAACATAAGAGAGAGATCTTATAGAGTTAAGTTCTATGGCATAACATGAGAATGATTACAAAGGAAAACTCTATCGCCCTATCTCCTCTCTCTCCTAGATGTGTCGTGACTCGTCACCGATGATCGAGACTCAACTAGACAAGGAAATATGAGACATTGGGAACCTAATTAAACTTTCATAAACCTCATGCTCTTATACAACGTTTGTCACAACCGGGTCGCACCCCCTAGAAGTAACATGGCGTACTTGACCTCTAGAAATTCTTATACAAGGCCGTAGTTATCATTCATAGTATTGTTATTGGTAAATTAGATGAAAATTAAAAGATATTCTTAGCACATCATATGAGAGAAACTTCACTTCATATATATAAAATATCATAAGTACATACTTAGAATCTAGTCTTTTTTTGTCATCCTAGACTCAACATCCTATGATTAATTTAGGGACAATGCCCTTACAACATAATATATAAGTACAATAATACTACACTTTACAGTAAACCATCATGTAGGATATCCTTGCACTTACGGATTTCCTTTCCTTGAGTTTGGGAATCACATATCAATCTCCTTCCCATTAAGAACATCCTTTTAAAAATCCATAACGTACATTGAATGTGAAAACTAAAGAAAAATAGAGTTAGTACAAGAATGGACTAAGTATGCAACCACCCAAAAACATCCATTTAAAAGGGACATATTGTTGAAATCATACTTCATGCCTTCATGTAGGTATATTCAATGGTCATCAATTATATAAAGTCACATATTGAATTTAAAGCATTTTAGAGCCACATTAGAGTAAGTTATTTCTTCTTTACTCTTAATTATTGAATTTTACAGTGAATCATTTTCTTGTTACTTCCTTATTCCACCAAGTAACCCTCTAGTGAAAATTTTGCAATGCATCACCTTAACGCCACAAGGAAGTCATACATACATTCTACATAGACCAACACATATCATCATCAAAAATAGAACACCACAAGACACATTCAAGTCAAGACCATAAAAACCTTACAGTGAACTCTATAAACTTTACACATATACTAATGTCACCTCAAATAGAACCTTATGAGGCCTTTATCACAATCACAATCTAAGTCTACTAGTGCAATGTACATATGAAGCCCCATAACCTCACACATACTTATTTAACCTATCTTGAGACCACAAGCCTTAACATCCAATTCATACTTTAGCATAGTAAGTGAAGACAATTTCTTCATTTCAACAATATTCATCATGTAGTCAATATGACCAACATTATGCATATACACCAAGACCACTTCATATAGGATCATACCTTGCATTTAATCACAACAAGTAGATAAATACTACAAATTCATGCATAAGGAACGTATACATAGATACATGCATTAGAACACCTTCTTAGTACTTCCGTCAAGAGCCACTAGTCCTATGCATAGGTAAAGTCCCATACCTTCACGTACACTGAGCAACTACTCTTAGGTTGTCCTAGTTAGGTTCCTTACTTCACTTTAATTGTCCATTTTATATTAAGGAAACTATAGCATTAACCGACGCTAAGACCAAGGGTGATAAACATGGAATTTTGTGTTGTAGAGACTTACAAAAACGGAAGGTGTTCTTACCTAGCAAAGGTAGAAAATTAACATATGCTAGCATACTATGTGAATTCACATGCTAGACCTACATAGATGTGGCAACAATAGTTAATGGAACGAAGACATATACATGACCCTCTACATGATCATTGGCATTCGAGCCTCATATCATGAGACACCATGGGTAAATCTTCCTCAAGGAAAGTCAGCACCTCATGTGAAACCATAGGTGAAAGTTCCTCCAAGAAAAGTCAACACCTTATGAGAACCCAATGGTGAATATTCCACTAAGGCAAGCAAACACCTCTCATTGTCATGTTCTCTCTCTGTTAAGCTATGTTCCCTTTTACTTAAAAGACTATATAAACATTACTTATAAAATGTTGGCCTTAGCATATTCACTCCTGTTATGAAGTTTCGGCCTTAGCATATTGACTCCTCATATGCTTATGTTATAGGTCATAGATGAGAGTTCATCAACCTATATCAGGTGAGAAACCCTTTCACATGGACATAACATATGTAAGCACCTATCTAGTTTTAGGGTACTCTTGAGAACACCTCTAAAGTGACCCTCGATTGACTAGATCATCATTCTTCTGTGTATGTGTACATGTATTTGAGAAAAACTTTCACATAACACATACATGTCAGAGTTGTTCATAGACGAATGCATACTTCTATAGGTATAACTATTTGAGCAATCCTTTCATCTAAACACACCAAGGCACTATAGACATTCATAATTCGTCATATCATATGCTTAACATCATAGCATATAATTCATATTCCTAACATGTTTGTACAACCCTATGCATGTCCTTAGAAGACAAATCTAGGAGCTATCCTATCAAGGCATACATGTATAATTCATAGACAAGGTTCCAAACCCTAACCCATACTAGTACACCTATCAAGTAATATAAGTGAATGATAAAACACACAACTGAATTAAATTGATATCATAACATAACACATTTATTCAAGACTTACGACATTTTTATAGTAAGCTCTAATCTTTATGCACCTATCTTAGCTTTACATCACATATAACATTATAGGACTTAATCATACGCAGCAAGTACACATAGACATAAAATAACCATTTACATGATCATGATCTTAGCAACACAACCTAGATCATAGCTATACTAGGAAACTAGGCATAAGCTTCATATAGGGTAATTCATCACCAACACACATTCATAGTATAATAGCCTTCAAGGCCATGTTCAAATTATACACACACACACACATAAATATATATATATATATATATATATACACACATAAATATATATATATATATATATATATATATATATATATATATATATATACACATACATACATATATAAATATATATATATATATATACATATATATATTGGAAATAAAGTAAACACCACTACCATAAGTGGACCGTATCTAACAGTGCCATACAAGGCCAATTCTATCAAAAATACTATAGAGAGGTAGAGAAGTAGAGAAGTAAAGCAATAGAGCAATTCTTTCCAATCATTTAGCCTTTAATTATCATCGACCAACACTAATCTTTCATAAACAATTCATGTATAGGCCAGTCGCTAAATATACATTAACATAAACGAAATCATTCTTAATTCCCTACAAGATCATGATACCAAAATACATACCAAACAAACGATTCAATAAATAATACAGGAATGTAGATCACTCCCAACTTTCCCTTGATTGGATAATCAATAAAAATTTATAAACAACATACATATAGGGAATTATCTAAATAGATCATTACTCAAACAAAATCATGTTTCATCTACCCTAGCATTGAGATCACATCATATACATTACATTCCCAATCTATATGCTAGAATAACACTAGTCTTGTTAAAACATTCAAATGTCAATCCACATGGATCACTAATCAATAATTAATCCTCAATATTCATATTAAATAGTAGATATAAAAAATTCAATGTAATAGAAATATAATTCCATCAATACAAATTCACATTCAGAATGCACATGCATCGGATAAGATCAAGAGTTGAAGAAAAACTTGGGTTCATAGGGAAATTTGATTGAAATTCACGCTAAAACCAATAAATTGTAATCCATTCATCATGATAAATCCTTTGAAAACGTTTTGAGAAAGAACCCATAGCTAGATTGAAGAATAAGAGATTTGATCATACATTTCTTTTTGAAAACTTGGAGATCAACTCTCTAAATGGAAGGATAACTAGAGATGAAGGATCACCATATCTTAATGTATAATAAAACCTCTAAAAATTTATTAATAACCCATAGGAATATCATCTCCAAGTTGTTCTTGAGCTTGACCTTCAATAGAGGGTTCACAGAGCTTGAGGCACGACTCCATAAACGCGCCACCCCAACTCCCTCAAGGCTTTCGGCGTGATGCCTTGAGCACGCAAACCTGGCTATAGGATCTTGAGGTGCGACGCCCTGAGCGTGCAAACTAGTCCCAAAGCTTTAGGGACGATTCTGTAAATGAGCCGCGCATGTTAAAAAAATTTGAGGCGCAACGCCCTGAGGCACTAACCAGTCTCCTAGAGCCTCAGCCGCGATGCCATGGGCACGCCACCAAGGAACTCGGTGCTTGAGGCACGAAGCTCTGAGTTTACAACCCACGCAACTTCTACTTGAGGCGCACCGTGTTGAGCACAACC